>MU158952.1:33207-53229 GCA_015888305.1 Antheraea pernyi
TCACCAGTTCTTAATTAAATATCATAACAGAAATAGAGAATTGTACAAGGTTATCTTTGGTGCGCATTTTCTAATGATGACTATTGTCTTGGTGACAACGCTGCAGACCATGAATTCATGGGATGTGATCAACACCCTTTTAACTGCAGTTACCGGTATTATGCCTCTATCTCTATATTGTTTTGGTGGAGAATTATTGATTACTGCAAATTTGGAAATGTCAGATGCAGTTTACGGATGTGGCTGGCAATATATGAAGTTAAAACAGACGAAAACTATTCTGCTTATGTTATGCATGACACAACATCCTCTATATCTAACAGCAGCTGATGTTTTTGTTATGAATAGAGAAACATTTGGTAAAATTGTACGGGCCGTTTATAAAATTTATGCTGTATTCAATTGAATATTATCTCTTGTAATGTTATATACGAATACAAAAGAATATTAAAACAGTGTGCCTATGAAAAAATATAGTATAGAAGCATAAAGTAATCGATAGGTTTAAATGGAACACATGCTTATGTAGACGTTACAAAGTATTGCACAAATAAATGATATACATATAATGTCTTGTTTATTATAAACTACCCTATTCCCGCTTGCTTAGATGGATATTAAAAAATTGGCAAAGGGCCTAGTGAATAAAAAAAAGTAGCCTAGAAGCATTTACGAAAAATTCCACATCGAATGGTCACAGTTCTGTGCCGATACGTTAAGTTAGTTAAGATAGTTTTGGCGGGATTAAGTCTCAAAGAAACTGTATTTTTATTATATTCATATGTACATATAGATGTGGGATCCAATCAAACCGCGACAAGTATTTTTACACTTTATTTTAGGCTCAAATAAGTTTCCACTACTTTAATATTAATTTTTAAACGCGTCTCGTCTTATCATCAAAACAGTACATTGGCCATCGTGTAAAACGTCTTACCACAGAGTAATGCAACATCCGCTCATATCTTGCGTTCCGTTTTACTAAACAATCCCACATAGATTTTACAGAACCAAACTCCGATCGAGTGATTACACGGTATAAATGTATTCTTTTGCAATTCTGTATCTATGTATATGCCTTATTTTCTCTTTGTCCTGCGCTACAAGCAAGGAATGATTTGTATAATTCCGACAAATTGTTTAAAAGAGAAAAATTTCATAAAGCTTAAAATGGTCCCTAATTTGTTAGATTTTAGTATTAACTAGATCGAGTGGAGTGGAGTAGGTTTCGAGTATATAGGTTATCTATCTATATTATAATAAAACTGTAGCAGGGTCAAATCTGTACATTAAATGTTTTTGGAAAATTTTGATGGGGGTAGGCTTTGTTGTCGATATAGAAGCCAAAAATAACCCTTTTAAAATTTTTGTCTGTCTGTCTGTCCCTGTGAACGCGCATCACTCTGAAAGTACTGAACCGATTTTGACGAAACTTGGCACAGTGATAACTAATGTTACGAGATTACATTTAGGATATTTTTTTTCTCATAAAACGCAAGGGATTCTCCAGGATCTGCCTGTTTGTCTGTCCCTTTAAACACGTATTACTCTGAAAGTACTGAACCAATTTAGACGAAATTTGGCACAGTAATAACCAATATTACAAGGTTACATCTAGGATACTTTTTATCTCATAAAACGCAAGGGATTCTCCAGGATAACGGACGAAAGTAAAAAAAATGTAGTTCATGATATTCTTGACGAATTTTGGTAAATTTTCTTTGTGCTATATATAGCAGACAGATTAGCTAAAAAATTAAGCTATATTTCCATATGCTACTTAAAAAAAAATACCAAAAAAAAACGACCACCGTGATTCGAACCGTCGGCTCCGTCGAAACATATAAAGCCCCGTACGTTACAACTGAGCTACGCCTACATGACATTTCTGTACGTAATTATCGACCACGTATGAAACATTTATGTAGACGAAACTGTCACTTATGTTGTTACATTTATTTCATTGTATAAAAAAATGTTTGCTAAACAAAGGTGACAAGATTTATTTATTTATCTATACTATAATAAAACTGTAACAAAGCCAAATCTGTACATTACAAGGTTACATTTAGGATACTTTTTGACCCATAAAACGCAAGGGGTTCTCCAGGATAACGAAAGAAAAGAAATTAGTTAATGTAACTAGACTTTTTTGCGACACCTTAGTATAAGAGCCAGCAACGTTGGAAGAACGAGAATTTGAGAAAAGTTGGTTCTTTAATATGAAGATATATTATGCCCTTCCAAACACGATTCAGGATACCTGGTAGCCGGTTAACGTTGTATTTTTTAATGCGAATTACACCTTTACAGATCAACATTTTGATTTATAAATAATTTAAGGAACATTTTTTGTCAGTAACTTTTATAAGTTTAACGTTTATACGTTATTAAAAACATGAATTTTTCACTGCCAGACAATTTTGTTATTGACAATAATGTGCCTGGTGATATTCTTTATAAACAAAATAATTCATTTCAAACCATTTTATTTTTTCCCTTGCAAAGAACATATTTCATTTTGTTAACCAGGCTCTTCCACAATTATGGCTATCTTTATTATACAGCCAGTGTTGCGCTAAGCTAGAGTTATAACTAAGTTATTCTATACATAGGTTTTGGTAGGGGGTAGAGCCACGCTGAAGCTATTACTGGTTTCAGGATGAATGGGTCGGCTCGCCCGGGGTAGTACCACCCTCTAACAAAAAGCCGACGGGAAGTAACAATGCTTGCATTAGTGCGTTTCGTTCGATTAGTGAGAGCACCGGAGAGGCCCACCTCTCTTCCCCTTCCTCCTCTCCCCTTCCGCTTCCTCCCCCTCCAACACAGGTTGGCAAGGCACTTACGACTCTCCTGGTGTTGCAAGTGTCTATGGACGGTAGTTATTACTTAACACCAGGTGACCCACCTGTCCGTTTGCCTCCTATGACATAAAAAAATACATTATATTTTTAATTTACCCTTTTTTATGTTGAAATAAAATAATATTAAAAAAAAGTGTGTGTGTGTACTTATGTACACGCATTAGAAGTTATACTTCTTTGGCGTAACAAGTAAAAATCTTTTCAAAAATTTTATCTTGCGCCTTATTCTACGTTTGTAGAAAAAACGACACTAACAATAAAAAAAAGGTATTTAATACAATGAAAGTTTTAATATAAAGAAATACAAACAACAAATACAAAGAAACAAAATGTTGACTATAGCTAACTTCAGGGTGTCGGTTTTTCGTGACGGTGTGTGCGCGCAACGTAAAAATTTACTCTCATCATTTTTTTGTTACGGTGTGCGCGTTCATCGTAAAAATTTACTCTCATCATTTTTCCCTAACGCGCCAAAAGAAATATAACTTCAATAAAATTACAGATATCTTAACATGGTTTGAACATACTTCTTTATTTACAAAAAATTGCATCGGGCACATTATTGTTAATATCAAAAATGTCTGGCAATAATAAATTCACGTTTTAGTAGCGTTTAAAAGTTAGTGAAAAACAAAACATTCTAAAATTATATAAAGTTCAATATTTTTGCCTGTAAAGGTTTACCGGCAGCCAATTCGCTGTCGAAACCGTTGCCTAGCTCTTAGACAAATAGTCACAGGCAAGTGACAGATGACACATGTTGCTCATATCTTTTTAATATTTATGTTTTTCTTTAATACAATGTAGTGTGAAAAAGTTTTAATACAAGTTGAAAATAGTTATGATGACATTCAGTGTTTAATTTATCATTATTTATTTTATGAATATATTTTAACGTTTAAATTACAATTTAACTCTATCAACTTGATATTTAATAATGTAAACTATACTGAGCGTATAGTAAACGCCTACAAAAAAGGGAAAGGAACTACGTTCCAACTGGAGGTCCATGGACCTCTCAAGCTTTTTTTACATTACTGCCAATATACGTAGGTTAGTTTTTATTTTAATTGAACCCGGTAGATGATGTTACGAACGGGTTGTAGGCTTATTGGGACAGAAGGTACTGGGACAACGTACTGGGAAGACATTTATCGGCAATATATGTAGGTTATTTGTTATCTTAATTGGACCTGGTAGGTGATGCTGCGAACGGGTTCAAAGCATATTTTAAAATATTTCTCACATACCGGTAGATCATGTTACGAACGGGTTGTAGGCTTATTGGGACAGAAGTTACTGGGACAACGTACTGGGAAGACATTTATCGGCAATATATGTAGGTTATTTGTTATCTTAATTGGACCTGGTAGGTGATGCTGCGAACGGGTTCTAAGCATATTTTAAAATATTTCTCACATACCAACTGGGTATATGTTTGAGTGAGTCCCTGGATAGTTGGGATTCACAATTTGAAACAGTAGGTATCGCTGCAATCGGGTTTTGAGATGTATTTAGATTTTTCGCGTTTAAAAGTACAATCGAAACCGGTAATAACCGATTTGGTGCAGACGAAGTCGCACGGGTCAGCTAGTATATCCTAAATAAACACATTCCTAAAAGGGATTTTCCATATTTACTCTGTTAATTGTGACGTCCTTTTAGAACTTTTTACATACGAGTATAGGATTTGTTTTATCTGGGATTTTTGAGTATATTTTGCAGAATATCTATGGACTATGAAATTACGCGTTTTCACTTAGAAAGAGGTTTGTGTTGTTACCATTATTTAAATCATTTTAGACCTTTATATTTATCTCATCTTCTATGTGTTTTTTTTTGTTTTCCAGAATAATTATGGATTATCAAATATGTTTTTAATTACACAGCTGTATATAATATATTGTTATTTATTAATACTATTATAGAAATGTAAACACTAGATATTTCTATCAGATAATCTCTACAAGTGTTAAATTGATTTTAACCTTTTTTCGCTAGTAAAAAGCTACATTAATTGTTATTATATATTAATTTGCTAGCATCTGCTAATGTCTAAAATACTTAAACTTTTTTTTTATATCTATGATTACGTACTTGTTTAAAGTAAGAGGTATCTTGTTTTAAATAAATTATTATATATCGATTAGGGCTAACGCAATTTTTTTTGGTAGTATTACAGTGTGACTGAGTAATTAGTAGAATGAAAATTAAATAACGGCTGTATTATAATTGACATCGTTTAGTCTAAATAGCGCTATGTCGTGTGTCGGTAACTGAAATAAATTACGAAAACGATGTTGCGTTCCGAGTAAATTATCTAGAACATATTTACACCTATATTTATAAACATTTTGTAGAGAGAAACACACATTTTCATGTCTCAGGCAGGCATCATCAACCTTTGATTTCAATGTCTTGTAGTACCCAATTTATAGAACTGTGATATCAGTGATACGATCATTATTTCTGTAATTAGTTTACAAATGGTAAAAATAATGTACACGTTACTTTTGAACAACAATAATTATTACCTAATTATTATTTTACTACACGTAATAATTCAAGCGATGGTGGCTTAGTTGAAGCGTGTTCGAACACCGCGTCGATGGGCGTAAGTTCGAATCCTAGCAACAGAGTCGGACCTTTTTTTTTCGAACTGACTTTCGGTGAAGGAAAACATCGGTTTCAACCATAGCACGGTGGTAGGGCATTCTCTAAGTCCGCCTGGCTAGCTACTAATCTTAAGTTAAAATCTGCCGCCAAGCACTTGTTGGTGCGTTCCGGCAACTGCAATTGTTTTGGCGTGTTTTCCAGCCTAGATCACGTCGTCATGTTACATCAAATGAAATCGCTAATAAAACGTGTAAAGTATAGAAATATATATATATTTCGTTTGTTTTTACAGAACATTTTTAGTCAATATAATCAACCGTTGATATAATAAATATATTTCCTCTAAAAATATATTTAGAGGAAATAAAATATCTGAGAAAACTCTGAAACCACGAATCCTGAAAAAAAATACAGAAAATGCAGTCCTCGGCAATAGTCTAAAGTTGGCTAGTTTTCTGTTACATAAAAATGGCAATATAACAAGAAAACCATAATCTTGAAGAACTTCGTTTTTAACCGGAACGAGCAATTGTAAGGCTAAAAGAGCCCATCAGACTTCGCAACTATATAATAATAATCATAAATACAATGGTACAACAAAATAATCCCAAGGAGGGTTGATGGCTGGCAGGCGGCCGATCGTAAAAATGAAGCCAAATCATATACCACAACATGACAAACATGTTGTACCGACCCTACTTATGTGGGATAAGGGTAAGAAAAAGTAGAAGATAATCAACCGGTAATACTTAATTTCAATTGTTATAAAACTTATATTTTTAAAACTTCTATAATTGTATGGCAAGCGCTGTAAACGAAATAAGAACGAATTAGAAATTTTTGGTATTTAAATAGTGCTGTTTTATATTGTTATTAGCAGGCGCGGCGGATGTTGCCTCTCCCTGATATTAAAAAAAAAACTTTGACAAATTATGTAACTAAACCTTCCTCATAAATCTTTCTATCTACTGCTGAAACCCGCATGAAAATACGTTCAGTAGTTTGTGAGTTTATTGCGAACAGACAAACAAACAGACAGAGGTGGCAGAGAACTTTGTTTTATAATATGTAGAGATACATATGTATAGTATTACATCAAAACTGAAATATAGTACAGAACCTCGATAAGTTAAAACCCAAGGGAAACTATTTTAAGTTGAGTTTTTAACTTATCAAGGGTTTATGTTTATGTTACACGCACTTTTGCCGCACACGTTCTTGAAAACCAAATCATGCCGTTTTTCGAAGTTTTCCAACCAACCATTGCTAGCTTTAAAATTATGGATTTTCAGCGATTTGGCGAACTCTTCAGCTTTTTTTTTACTATGGGTATGTAACACTGATGTTTTGGTTTTCACATTGTTTGAACCTCGTAAATAAATATTGCTCCTAAATAGGTAATTCAGCAATGTTCCGTCTTTTACATAAAGCACTTTCTCCAGATTTTCGTTTCTTCAAGAGTTCAGTTTCTTTTTTAATTATAACTGTTAATGTACTTTCGTGTATTCCAAACTGAAATACATACTAACAATAAATTTCTAGAAATTTTTTGCATGTATCAGGCAACAGCCCAAGCCGAGGTGTGCCGTGTACCCTGGAGCTAGTTGCCCAAATAATAATAATAATAAATTTATTTATTTGACTTCACAATTAGATTCTTACAACTATACAATATTGTTTATGAACAAAAAACAAAAGAAATAGTATACATTTAACAGAACAGTAAATTTACAGTGCAAATTAATGTGAGGTCTGGAGTCTGAAAAAGGTTTAAAGACCTATATATAAAATCGGCTGAGTACCTTAAGCGCTCGCCTTAGTAGTCCGGTGAAGCTGTTAAAACCTTGTTAGGTCAATATCGTAGTCAGTTCGAAAAAAAGAGAAACTTTTTGTTTTGTACATTCATTCGAAACGACTCATTGGCAGACAGTTTATGTTACAGAGTTCATCGAAACATTTCTCTTAGTAACTGAGGGCTAATACTGAAATTATTAGTTTAAGTTATCGAGGGCATCTATAGTAAGTAATAGAGGTTTTAGGCTCTGAAGGGAAGAGAACAGATTATTTGTTGAAATTATAGAGGTTTTTACTTCTTTTTACTTCTTTTTTACTATTTCTTCTTAAACTTAACCTCTTTGATATTAGTATAGACCAAGGGAATGCGAAATGAATATTCATTAAAAAATACACATTATTCATTGTAATAAACGCATTTTTATTAGTGGTAAACATACAAACATTAAGTAATATTATTTAAAATAAATATAGCTGCGAATATCATAATTATGAAATTACGTTCATATATTGACTTAAAATTTATCAATTAAATAGATAAATACAAAGGTATTTTATATTTACTATATATAAGTTGAAATATATAATATTTATTTATATTCCTTAACAATTAAATGCATGATTTTATTACTAAAATGATTGTAAACGTAAACACGTGGCCATGTCCATTATATAGAAATTCTAATATTCTTTTCGAACAGAAAAGTTATTGCAATTTCTCTATGGTCCTTAACGTGCCTTTGGTGCGGGGAGAAAGATAGGAAACACCTTTACACACAAGTACTAACAGATAAATAGTAAATTGTTTTAAGAAGAATAAACTGTTGGGCAAAAAATGATTGAATTGTTACGTAGTTTAAAAAAATATATATTATATATATTAATATATTTATAAATATATATTAATTAGGTATGTTTCTAGTCAAATTGTAATACTGTTTCTAATCAAAAAGAGTGACTTTTATATGAACAAATAATTAATGAATGACGCAGAAAAGGAAGCGACCAAAGACGTAATTTTAATATTGTAAATTGAAAATAGGACGAAATAAATAGAAATAAGATAGTATAAGTAAGCAAAAAAGAATGCTATAACAGAAATAAAGACAATAATGAAAAAAATATTTACCGACAAAAAAGGTCTCAAATTTGTGTCTGAGGACCAGGGGACTTAAAAAAAATCGTGCCTTTGGCAATGTATAGGTACACTCAGTTTTTTTTATAAAATTAAGCGAAGCTGGATTGTAGATAATTGGCAATAATATGCATTTAAAGGATAAATGATGTCTACACAATAAATTATTGTTATATTATTACTACATTATATGATAGTATTAAATTTTTCTTCTAGAAAATTGTTCTTCGCACTGACATAAATGACGTAAGTAAAATTACGATATGCCATTACAGTTACTATATAATTAGCGTTTTGTTTCCCAATTTTCATATTATTTAATTTATAACTATATCTTATACTTATAATATCTATATATACATAGCTTTGGCAATTTATTTATATATTTAAAATTACTTATAACATGTTTTATTTTCGTGCATAGTCTAATGAATTTATGGTAAAATATATTTCAAAGCATAATTTTTCTTAGATGAGTTATTGGAAGTTGATTTTAGTAAATGTTTCGATCTGTTTATCAAAGTAAAAAGAATATTGAACAATCCTTTACATTATTGGTAATATTATTTCACTAGAATAACATAACGTAGATATTAAGTCTGTAAAAAACAATAACTCCGTTGCTGCAAGCTACAAGTCTTTGCAAGGTATGTTTCCCCTATGTGCAAATTATGGGAATTATAAGTTGGCGTTTCTGATGTTTCAGAAGGAATTCAAGAAATGTTAATAAATAAACTTTGAGTTTTCAATTACATAGAAGATTTACAAAAGTTGGAAATTATAAAGGCTTTAAAATATATAATCAGGAATTTTATTGTTATAACTAATAGGAGAATCATAAAATTAAAGGTTATAATTTTTTTTTTGCAACCGATCTTCTACTGGATTATTACTGCCATTGTCGAGTAGGTCATGATATTAAAGGTTTCTCGCGATTGTTGTTAGATCTTTCCAGGGAGTTTTTGTGGCAAGTCCGAGTCCATGCTCTGTGGTGTTATTTCACAATAACCAAACTACTTAGTCGGGCCATAAATACTGTTACGATTAAAAATAAACAATATAGTATATTTGAATTTGGAATCTGTCATTTTTATATGACTACTGGCTGTTATCCGCGGCTCCGCACGTGCTTTTTTTTAAATCGGACCAGTTGTTCCTGAGATTAGCGCGTTCAACCAAACAAACAAACTCTTCAGCTTTATATATTAGTATAGATCCATTGAGTTTTCTCATTTGGGCGCCAATATTTTGCGATATTAAAATGGAGTGGAGTGATAAAGAGAACCGAATCGCTGTGATTGCATTACGCAAAGCAGGTATGGAGCCAAATGCAATATTTAAAAGTCTCCTGACGCTTGGTATTAGTAAAATATTTGTGTGCCGGGCTATTAATAGGTACAATGAGACCTCCACTGTTTGTCACAGAAAAAGATCTGGCCGTCCACGTAGTGTTCGTACGAAAAAAGTGGCCAAAGCAGTAAGGGAAAGAATTCGAAGAAATCCTGTCCGAAAACAAAAGATTTTATCTCGAGAGATGAAGATAGCACCTAGCACCATGTCGCGTATTTTAAAATATGACTTAGGACTTGCAGCCTATAAAAGACGTACTGGTCATTTCTTAACTGATAATTTAAAACAGAATAGGGTGGTATAATCGAAACAGCTACTGAAGCGGTACGCAAAGGGAGGTCACAGAACAATTTTGTTTACGAATGAGAAAATTTTTACAATTGAGCAACATTTTAACAATTTTTAACAAACAAAATGACCGTATTTATGATCAAGACTACGCGTAGCTGAACTTCGGCTTGGGATATGAGCTTGTATATAATTTTTTTTTTAACTTACTACGCTTTTGACCTGGCAAGGTCTTAACAGCTTCACCGGACTACGTTGTATGTAAATATTACGAATTTGTATAGAGTTAACTAACCATACGAGCTAAGCTAACGATAATGTGTAGGAATATTTGTGGGACACAAAAGCGTTCATTTATTTGGGATTTGACAATTCTGACTAAGGCTAACTAACGAAAAAAAAGCCTCTTGGAGAATATGTTCCTACCGTGTGTGTATACGTGTGTTGGGTGAGTGTAATCCGTATTTTGAATTAGTGAATTGTATTTTATAATAATTGCATTTTGTGTCATTGTATCACTTAAGGTGCATGGTCGATGGCTGCATGTCGGAAGTCTCGACACTCATAGACACTCTCGTCATAATGCGGATCGCGGACATACTCAGCATGGCATGTGCCTACACAACTGAGCCTTTTGAAGTGAAACTTCTAATGCGACTTCCAACAAGGTTGCGTTAAACGTTTATCGCTACCATGGACGAGGTATGAAAGCACTGTTGCGTTAAATGTTCAACGCTTCTGGGGTGGGGGAATAGAAAGAGACATATCGAGAAAAATAATCAAACATTTCGTATCTCACTTTAGTTATATAATCCCATTGTAAATTATATAGATTTGGATATTTCTCCACTCGAAAATGATCATTAAAAGATAAGATCAATTGTGAATTGTAAGCGATATTCATAAAGTTTCTCTTAAAGAAACAATATGATTTCACTAAAAATCATTTTCTACCCCTTCCTATTTTCATTTCCACATTACGAAGTTTCACTTCTTCCACGCGGACGGACTCCACGCACAATTTTTTTTTATTTATTCTATATCGGTTTCCCTTTTCAAAATATATGTATATATACACTCTTTATCCCTTACTATACGTATTTCACTAATCGAACATATGTTATAAATATTTTTTATCTAGATATTTATAGAATCTATTACAATTATACTTAATGATTATAGTAGACATTAAATATTTGCATATATCCAATATTAAGATAGATTATACGAAAATTATTTAATTTTAATAAGTACCCTTTATAATGTAATTAAATATGATGATAAATATTTACTTCTAATTAACAGCCAAAATACAGACACACGTTCCATTATTAGTTAGTCGCTACACTCATATAGACATAACATCTTTACATAGCACACTTGTATACATATTAAATTAAGGGCAAGTTATACAAAACTATGTTTCAATTTACGCAATTCATATTTGCATGTTTTTATAAATAACTTATGACCAATAAATATAGAAAATAGCATACTTATAAGTCACCTTAACATTCCTTATGATAATTATATTTAATTCTTTATTTGGATTTTTTTAGGTTATAAATATATCGAGTCAATTAACACTTACATTTTGAAAGTCAATTTACACTTAATTTTGTAGTGGTTTATCTTGATTAAATATAGGTGGCGCTGTGGGGCATAGTGGAGACAAAGAGGCGGGAGAGGCTGGAAGGGACGCATCGAGGTTCACGTCTTCCTCAGGTAAGGTGCGAAGGCGTGAAAGCCTCCCCCGCCCTGCTCCTCAAACTGGTGACTGTTCCCCGCTGGCACTACCACTGGTGATATAATCCTAAACATCAGAAAATATCTTAATCACAATATAATATGAAGCATTTAATATATTACCTATCATTGGATATATGATTCATTTTTATATTCCACTTACTGACCCGGCGTACCGTCTCAGAATTAATAAATGTTGTGTTATTAGCTAAATTAAATCCAGATTTTTATTAAGATATAATGAATAATCTAAGGGAATTAAGTTTTAATAAAAAATCTTTTAATCCCATTGAAATGCACATGGTTTACGTGGCAGGAAGGCATTTACTTTATTGAAGCGAATTGAAAAGGTACGCATAGTATTTTGTTTTATTATTTTCTGTTAAATTATTTGGTGCACGTGTTGCACTCAGGTCAATTCCCTGTGATCAATCTTGTGATGGACGGCGAAAAAAAAGAGGCAATCTCTGAGGCCTACATAATTGTAGATGGCCCCCGTATCAGAGTGGGGACCCAGATGCAGTATCTGGGCCTTACTCTGGACGGGCGCGAATTGCGTGGACGGCGACGGCACTCGGCTGGTTGCTCCCCAATATAAGAGGGTCGAGCGCCGTGTGTCGCCGATTCTATTTGGGAGTCGTGCGGGCAATGGCCGTCTATGAGGACCCGATGTGGGCCGACGCCATCTGCGGTACCAACGTGCGGACGTTGCGTAGAACGCGGCACATTGTGGCGCAAAGAGCCGTCAGCGGGTACCGCACCGTGGCCTCTGCGGTGGCCTTTGTGCTCGCCAGCTCCCTACACTGGGAGCTGGAGGCGAGAATTCTGGCCGCCGTGTTCACGGCAGCAAGGAAGAGAAATGGCTAAGCTACAGCTCTCAGGGAGATAGAGGAGAGGCGATGAATTCTGAGGGCGGAGGCAATAGGGCAGTGGTGGCAGGACCTGGCGGACGCACGTTACGCGTTACACAATTGACGCCGTCCGCCTAGTCCTGCCGGAATGGATAAACAGGGAATGGAGCTCCCTGTAGTTTCGGCTGCTGCAGATGCTCACCGGACATGGATGTTTCGGATGGTACCTGCACCAAATCTCTCGCAAGGAACCGACCGCCGCATGCCACGAGTCCGGCGCTGACGAGTACACCGCGCAGCACATTCTGTCTGAGTGTGCTGTGTGGGAGGGATAGCGCCGCATTCTGGCTGCGGTGGTAGGGCAAGATTTATCGCTGCTGAGTGTGGCTTCGGCCATGCTTGGCAGTGAACAGGCGTGGCAAGCGAAGACCTCCTTCTGCAAGTCATCTTGCAGAAGGAGGTGACGGAGAGGGCCCGCGAAGAGGATGCTCAGAGGGGCCCTCTCCGCCAACGGAGGACCAGTAGGAGGAGGTGGCAACTCACCCACCTCCTTCCGCCACCGTAGCCGGACCTGATGGGATGGGCCGAGGGGCCCGTCTCCGCATTGCACAGGTCTGGCTAACAAGAGGAGGCAGCTGGAGTGCACTCAGCCCGTCTCCCTATTAGGCAGGAGCCTGGCGGTCACCTTCTGCCGGTCGAGCCGTTGGGGCGGCTATTAAAAGTTGAGTAGCCAGTACGATACCTTGCCGCACCAACAAATAGGACCTATCGGTACACCGTGTGGTTTTAGTCCGTGTGGTTTTAGTCCGTGTGAGTCGGACATAACCCACTCTATACCCCAAGAGGGTAGGTATCTATAAGGGATTTCTCCAGGTTAATAAAAAAAAATCATAAGGATTGCCGACAGAAGAATTGAAAACACAAAACTATGTTCTCTTTTGAATTTTTAAATTAACTATAGTGTGTATTATTTACATTTCATAATTTTTATACTTATTGAAATTATTAATATTAGCCTGGTTTTCACGTCTACTGGCACACGGAGCAATAATTATATACATCCTTATAAAGTTTATTAATCAATCAAACCTATGATGAGTTGCAAAATTCAATATCACATGTACACCGGCCGCTATACCACGTCGTTACCACGTATAATTGTCGCTAGTCTGACGCAATCCACGTAAGCGCAATATGCTATGATACGCTATGCTAGATGCTATATGCTAGATCACGCTTACTAGCATGTCATCACGCAAAATTATATGTCCCGGTAAAAAATATCACTCGACGCGCCTAAAGAAGTTTTCCCTTCAAAAAATCATCGAAATCAGTCAATCCGTTCTCGAGATATAATCAAAAATGCCTTTCCTTACAACGTGTATTAAATAATGAAATTTCGTCATAGTTTTTTTCTGATATTTTTATAATTTTTTCTGCTATTCGAAGTAGAGAAAAATAAAAAATCATATACATCGATACAGCCATTCTTGAGTTATAAATGGTGTAACTAAACTTTGTTTTAGATATACAGGCTGAAAGTTTAGACAGTAGCAATATTTATGGAGGATAGTCTGCATTCGATTGTCGTACTAAATCAATTTAAAAAATACGTGCTTAATATTTGACCTAATGAAATTATACGCAATCCTCTATGCTTTTATGTTAAAGCACGGTGTCAATGACCGTCGGGTGATTTAACTCTCACTTGAAAGTGACCGTCGGAACGGCATGAACAAAACAAAAGGGTTTATTGTCAGTTTTATTATCGAAGGCTATTAACTCTGGGTCGCCCCTTACAGCTTTGGACACCAGTCATTGCACCTAGGTTTATTAGGATTGTGTTTATACTTTTGAAACTCTTAGAACAAACTTTAACTTATGTTCTCTTTGTTATTTATTAATATTTGTTTTGATATTTGTATATGTGGCCATGAAGTATTATATCCTAAGATACTGCGAGTGTTTAAGCTTTCACCTGGTATAACTCAAAATAAGTAAAGAGAGAATATTACGCAGTACTAACGATATCCGTAAAGTATTTTACCTACTACTATTAGATACAGTGAACGTATACATATGTACGTATATCATAACTGAACATTGGTTTGATAAAGAAAATATAATTCTTTATTATTTTTCATAAAATTAAAATGACTACTTACAGCATGTAGATATTTGCCATCGTGAGGCGGTGCAAGGGAAGTACGAGGAACGAGAAGTGTTGTGGTTGTCGTCTCAGATGCGGCTGACTCTCTCTTTAACGGATGGCTGTATAACCTGCCCCACAGTCTTCTTATTAACCGTATTTAAAACATAACCTTTGTCAATATTTTTATCTTACTTTAATTTAAAGATTTGATGTATGATGGTACTCCTAAGTATTTGATTTGATTTGTTAGACTAAATTGCGATATGAACGTTGACAAAAGGGAGATTTATATGAGGGATATATAAACTGACTGAATGTTTAGACAGTAGCAATAGTTATGGAATACACACTGCACTCGATTCTCGTTCTAAATTAATTAAAAAAATAGGTGCTTAATATTTGACCTAATTATCTAACTAAATAACAAAAATTATACACAATCCTCTACATGTCTATGTTACAGCCCAGTGTCAATGACCGTCAGGTGATGTCACTTTCACTTGAAAGAGATCGTGGGAACGTCAGGGACAAAACAAATGGTTTTATTGTCCGTTTTATTATTGAATGTTCTTCGACTCAGGGTCGCCCATTGTAGCTTTCAACACCGATCATTGCACCTACGTTGTGTTTATACTTTTGAAAGGCTTAGAACAAACCTTAACTTAGCTTTTCTTGGTTGTTTATTAGTATTTGTTTTGATATTATTATTTTATGTGTTAAATGTGACCATGAAATGTCATATCCTAGAATACTGCGAGCGTTCAAACTTTCATCTGGTCTAACTCAAAATAAGTAAAGAGACTACCTTACGCATTACTAACGATATCCGTAAAGAAATTGCCTATTACTATTAGATACAGTGGACGTATACATATGTACGTGTATCATAACTGAACATTGGTTTGTTAGAGAAAATATAATTCTTTATAATTCTTCATAAAATTATCATTGTATTTTTTTAGATGAAATTAAAAATAACATTTATTTAATGTATATATATATATATATAAGTTGGGTATCGATGATAAAAGTTAAAGCTATGTAAATTTAATAAAATAAAATATAGGTAATTACAAATGAAGCAAGCACAATCCAAATTTGTGTTATTTTTAATATATAAATACTACGTAAAGGAACTAAATAAGAATAACTTCTGAATTTTTTTATGTATTATCGTGATTAAAATTTTCTTTCTAATGAACGGTTCAAATAGCGTTTACTGTGTAGGGTTCTTTGAACTGTCATTCAAATAAATTACCTTTTGTAATAACATATAATACGGAAGTAAATTCGGATTTACTACTATGCAATTTTTTACTAGGACGGAAATTACGTAGGAGTTTGTTATATATTATGTTGTTACATGTATTACAGAGAAATTGAGGACCTTATTTCGTCTTTCAGTGTTATTCCCCCAAAAGATATGGTAATTTGCCCTTTTTCCGGCTTCTCTTTAAAGTGGAACGCGTACAGCATGATAAATTTATAAGAAAAGGTGTAGCGGGGAAATTATTTTGAATTAAATTATTTAAATAATACATAAGTTTCCTCGGTGTATTTGTAAATAAAAACATTGAATGCGTGCAGATTTTAGATGAAAAAATTTATGTGAAGAAACATGCTTACCTTTAAGATTAAAATTCATGCAAGCGGTTTAGTCCCGTGGAGCTTATGTTAAAAAGAAAAAGCTTTTAATTAGATCCGGTGCTGTAAACAGGGTGGCTTATTTGTGAGTACGTCAACACACAGAATACAAGTATAAATCGGGTAATGCTATTAATTTTTCTCTTTTTATTGAGGGTTTATTCAACAATAAATCACCACTCACATCCATTCTACATCCTAACTAATGTTATAAATACGAAAGTGTGTTTGTCTGTTTGTTTTGCTTTCACGCTTTAATTTTCGACTAATTATCATTAAAAAAAATATACGTATTATCAGGAGTATAAAAACGGACATAGACCTTTTATCTATAAAAATATATTGTTCTCGAGAGATAGCACAAATCTACATTAACGCGGGTGAAGTAGCTGCTGAGAGTTAGTATCATATAAAAATAGCAAAAACAAATATTTTAAAGTAGGAATCTTTAACCATTTTTTTACCCAGATATCGACGTCTATCCAATCTTAAATTAATTTGACTTCTTCCTATTTTCCTTCCTTTCTATTTTGGAGGTATAATAGTATTATTTTCAGTAGACAACTAAACGTAAATATTACAAAAATTTTATAGCATTCGTCCTATACATTTAAGATAATTTTATAGTTTTATGAGTTTATAGACTAAACTGCTATAAGTTATGTGTTTAGAACGTTAAATAATATTCTTTAAAAAAAACTCATCTGAAGTTATCTTTACAGTAATTTGCATAAATGTGTTGACGAATTCACTACATTGCAAATACCAATTGGTTGTAATGTAAAAAAAAATTGCAAAATTAAAATAACAACAAATAAAATAAAGCTGGTTATACGTTTATTAAACAATTAACAAAATGATAAAAAAATAAAATAAATTCCATCCAAATCCACATTGTATAGTTTTCCGTATTCGTCTTCATAAATGCATTTATTTTTTCTCGGAAGCAATATTATGGCAAAAAAATGCCCGTACCCGATCCCGGATTCTTCATACTGTAAGCCTATTGAAAAATATAAATCAATAATCAAAATAGGAATTGGAATTGCACATACTGTTGCATGTTCAATATTAAACACATTACCAGACGATTATATAATAGAACTACAAGGAAATAATGTTAAACAAGCGAAATATATTTTAAAAAGATTCTTCATAAATTAACTACCTCAAAAAACTTAAATATTAAATATCGGCGTGTTAACGAACATACCTCTCCTCAATTAAACCGCAATAGCGGTTTCCTGAAGAGAGTCTTATTATATGTACATGTAATTCTTATATTGTCATAAATAAATAAAAAAAAAAATGTAAACATTGTTATGTCATATAATTCGTTTTTATAAGCGTGTAATTATTTTAACTTATTCTATGATTTGTTATGAAAAAATATTTTGAGAGTCTAATGTACGGTCGTGCATTGTGATATACAAAAATAAACATTACAAAAAGAAAAAAAAATTGGAAAAAATGTAGGTAAATTATTCATAATAAAAAGGCAATTTTAAAATCCACAGCATGCTTGTTACGTTAAAATGAAATTAAAAAAAGTACGTGCCAATTTACGATGTTTTGAAAGTGCCAGACAGTTAGTGAGGCATAGTAATGTGCTGAGTAGGCTTTCTTATTCGATAATTTTAGTGTTTATTAAAAAAAATACGATAAATACAAAATTTCTTTGACCGCAACAAATACTTGAGTATTGCAAACGATCCATATTTGTAATCTTAATACTTGACCCGTCTCTGCACATCACTAGCGGGTACAAGCCATGAACAATTATTATTACTATAATGACACTTTATTCCTTACCGTATACTTTCAGTACGGGATCGGGGAGACCAATCTTTAGAATGAGATGCCCCTCTCCTCCTCCCACCGCCGATCGCCCTCCCAGTTTTCCACCTCTCAACGTGGTATCTGATAGCGTGTCGAACTTCGGTATTCATGAAGCAATAAAACAGAGCCATCGTGAAACCCTGAAAAGTAAAAAAATTAAGATTTTATTTTCGCTCATGAGGCTATTATTGCTAGAAATACTGTAATACATTTTCCGTGTAATCACTACACATTATAAAACAAAGTCCTCTGTCTGTCTGTTTGCGATAAACTCATAAACTACCGAACTGATTTTCATGTGGTTTTGACCACTAGATAAAAGGATTCATGGGGAAGGTTTAGGCATATAATTTGTCAAGGTTGTTTTTATATCAGGACTGGATAAAGTCCACCGGAACCGTTAGTTAAAAATATTTAAAAAGTACGTAATGTCCTAATGGGTTTTAGTGAGAGCACTCACTGGACACTGTTGTCTTAGAAAGCACTTGTACAACATTGTTGTCCAGAGCACAAGAGAATGCAGATTTTGTGATAGTGCGGATGAGACCCCCAAACACCTCTTGTGTGAGTGTGATGAGGATGAGGTACAGATGCTCTCAGTCAAAAAAGTCCTGCAGTTTTTAAATACCATAGGACTAGGCGGAGAGTTTTAGTAATATGGGGCGATCGCAATAGATCATTACTGGTCGCAGTGATACAGGATTAAAGACCTGCATAGCCCCTTATCCAGAATAAAAAAAATGTCCTAAACATTTCGTCCATAACTAAAATAACTATTAATAAACAGTAGTATCAAATAAATTAACGCTGGGGTTAATTAAAGTCCAAGCATTAAGTACATTTTTAATACATAAATAAGGAACATGCTAACCGCAATAATATAATCAGCTGGAAGTTTAACAGAAAGTACAAGACTTGTTAAAACCAAAAGATGAATTAGTAAGCAACTACGTATCCTTCGTTGAGTTCAAAACTTCATTACGATAGGAAAGTTACTAGCCTCAGAAAGTTCAGTACGGTGTGGGTTCCATAACCAGGTTTTCAGAAACCAAATGTAACAGGAATATTGTTAGAATGCGCGTAATTTGTTAGCCGAGAACGTGTTTTAGAATGTTATAAATGCGGAAGTGAGTTCGTTTGTTTGTTACGCTTTCATGTTCAACCAATTATCTTGAAATTCTGCATACACATTGTTAGAGGCTTTACAAAAGACATAGGGTATCTTTAATTCCCGAAGAATATATCAAATCTCCATATATCGCGGGGTGGTAGGGTGTCACAGTCTGACTGGGTCGCAACCACCATGTATAAGGCGAAAAATCCCGTAATAGTGATTCGCTTCTGCGGGTCGCGTTTCTGGATCAGCCTGTGCATATCCAGTTTTTTGCAGGCCGGCATGATAGTGGCAAGAATAAAAAAGAAAAAAAATATTTTTTTTTTTCGAACTGACTACGCTATGACCAAGTGAGGTGTTAACAGCTTCACCGGACTACTAAGGCGAGCGCTTAAGACAATCAGCCGATTTATTTTGACAACTAGCTCAAGGGTGCGCGGCACACCTCGGCTTTGGCTGTTGCCTGATACATGCAATTCGCGACCTATCTTTTTTTTTTTTTTCGTGGGGAAATCCCTTATGGATACGCCACCCTCCCGGGGGAGAGGGTGGGTTATGTCCGAGTCGCACGGACTAAAACCCCACAGTGTACCGACAGACCGTTTTGTGGGGGCGGCAAGGGATCGTTC
>MU158952.1:54264-97598 GCA_015888305.1 Antheraea pernyi
CGGAAGGTGACCGCCGGGTTCCTACCTATAGAGGGACAGACCGGGTACACACCGGCTGCCCCCCCTCGTCCGCCGGACCCGTGCAATGAGGAGATGGGCCCCCCGGCCCATCCCCTCAGGTCCGGCTACGGCGGCAGGAGGAGTTGGGCGAAGCGCCTTCTCCTCCTGCCTGTCCTCCTTTGGCGGAGACGGCCACTTTCCGAGGCCCATGAAAGAGTAGGGCCTCGGTCTTCTCGAGGGCAGGGCCACCCTGAGGTCCAACCTGCTGATGCGCCTGACCACGAGAGATGTGGCCATCGTGGCCAGGCGCTCCACCTCCCTCCACTCTCCCCCCCGGGCTACGACTAGGGTGTCATCCGCGTAACATATGAGGCGTGCCCCATATGGGAGCACGCCGCGGAGCACCCAGTCGTAACCCATGTTCCACAGGAGCGGCCCTAAGGCCGACCCCTGTGGAACCCCCCGCCTTGTGGCCCGCCGGACCATTCGCCCGTCGCCGTCTACGTAGGCGACCTCCCTATCCTGACGCCCTGTGCCTCCTGAAGTCGCTGTCGGCAGAGGCGACCTTCCAGGGGGAGAGGGTTTTGGCGGTGTCCCTTGACATCACCAACGCCTTCAACACCCTGCCGCATGGGGTCATACGGGAGGCGCTCCGATATTTCGGGGTGCCCCCCTACCTGCGGCGGGTGCTGGAGGCGTACCTCGAAGATAGGGAGGTCGCCTACGTAGACGGCGACGGGCGAATGGTCCGGCGGGCCACAAGGCGGGGGGTTCCACAGGGGTCGGCCTTAGGGCCGCTCCTGTGGAACATGGGCTACGACTGGTAAACTATTTCAGTTTGATAAGGGAAAAAGATAAAACCCTTCCACCTGCATGTGTAAGCGTGTACGCGTGCACGTGTGTGGAGGTGATATGTGTAATGTTGTCGCAGTGATGTAAGATTTTGTGTCACTGTATCGCGCGAGCAGCGTACTCAAGGGCTTCACGCCGAGGGAACGGACCTAGGCTTGAGCAGCTGACGAGAAAAAAAGAATTGTTGCACTATAATTTATCACTAAGTGGCGCTGGGCTATCTGTTATTATTAATAAGTCTTATGTTCTTATATAACATGTTCAATGTTTTTATCTTTATTTTATGTGCATGCTGTATCCACATCTAGAAGAGTGCAATCATCGCATTGTTTTTCGATACTTTTCATTTTTATGTATATAACTAGATTATATTCAGTTTTGTGGACCAATAAATATATTTAAAAAATAAAAATAACATGGACACAGTCGCGGGTGTTTTCTTGTCTTATATGAATAATAGTTACAGCCACTTAAGATTTTTCGTAACCTTATTACCAGAAAACTAATTAAATGTTAATATTATTAATAATAGAATTATTAATGAACCGAAGAAATTAGTAATGGAAATATAGTTTCTAAGAAGTTTTTTGTCTCAATATTGTCGTAAGAACTCATAATTTTTAAGAACTTCGTATTTAACCGGAACGAAAAATTGTAAGGCTAAAAGAGCCCATCAGACTTCATACCTGTATATTAATATCATAAATACAGTGGTACAACAAAATGACCCCAAAGAGGGTTGATGGCAGACAGGCGGCCGATCGTAAAACTTAAGCCAAATCATATACCACAACATGACAAACATGTTGTACCGACCCTACTTATGTGGGATAAGGGTAAGAAGAAGAAGATTATCGTGTCGTGGTTAGTGTCTTCGGAAACTGTGTCGGACGATATAGGTTCGAATCGAATTCAATATTCGCTGACGGAACACACCGTGATGAGACCCTTCGATCGACCCTTGTTAATCGACGATGAAACCATAGCATGGTTGTAGGTCTTTTTGTAAGTTCGCTTAACTAGTTACCAGCAATAAGTTGAAAAGACGTCGCCACGCGTCAATGTGGATGTACCGGCAGCTGCACTTAAAAGCTAAACCACTAGGTTTCGCGTGTTTACCATCTTGGACCACTTCTTCATTTAAAATCACGTGGCATTGTGGACAAAGAATAAAATCTATGAAATATATCAAAACAAATTATAATATTATCAATAACTAGCTTCCAGCCGTGATTTCGCCCGCGCGAAATAGTTACTGTTTACACAGTGCACGAAGCGGAAACTCTCAAAAGGAAAAAAAACTATTTTGAAACATTCTTCATTGGTCCTCAACTCCTGTTGGTCTTAGCGAGATGATATATAGCCTACATCATTCCTCGATAAATGAGCTTTACAAATCAGACCAGTAGTTCCTGAGATTAAGCTTTATAATATTTGTATAGATATAAATTTTAAGACTTAATATACCTGGGTAGACAGCAAAAGCGCTCTGGTATAATCAAATGCGTACGCGAACCACGAGTCATCGCTTGGACTGCACAACACCAGCAGGTTTGTAATGCCAAGCAGGGGAATCAGTACCAGCAGTGCCTTAGTAGCCTTTCTATATTGTTCAGTCTCCAAAGTGTTCGCAGATCGTAGCTTTGTTATTAGAACCTGTTGACGAAATAAATAGAATATGTGTGTTATCTGAGAAAAGAAAACAATAATGAGATGCTTAAAAACCAATCCTTTTTTATATTTTTAACAGTTTACCAGATACACCTATAGTTATGTATATAAAATATTTTAAATATAAAACAAAAGGAAGAAAAATATATATTACATTAATACACACAATACATACATAGTACTGAACAGTCAAACATATTGGTAATTCCATGCTTCAGGCTCACTAAGTCCAAAAACAGTATTTTAGGTAATAATGTTAGGTTTTATAACAAAGTCCCAAAACACATTACCCATTTACCGGACAGTGAGTTCATGGACCATGTCAAGCGGGTTTTAATATCTAAAGGCTATTTAATATAGGGTGGATCAATATGTGAACGATTGTTCTGGAAATGACGCCCCTCTCTGTGCATCCGCTAATAACGAATGTAATTATTTATGTTTTGTAAAAATATATAACATGAGTAGATAAATCGAGTTTTTTGCCGGTTCTTCTCGATGGTTGGGTTGTTTTCCGAACCGGTGGTAGCGAACATTCATAACCGCTTTCTCAGGACCTAAATTGAATAAAGGATATTTTGATTAGATTTTGATTTTACAGTCATTCCGAATTCTCACAAGTAATCTTGAAAGTGGCACACAATTCTTTCCAATCATCAACATATAAGTAAATATATTTAAAAGATCACGAATGATAAATAATATCTATAGTGTTATATATAATGTTTAAAAAAAATTGTATATATATAGCATAATACTTACCCACATTATCCTAATAAGAAAGAATAGGTTGAGTGTGAGGCCAGCTAAAGCCGGTGCTTTATGTATCCAGTCCACTTGATGTTCATGCATCCATATGCACACTTTGGTCTCGCCGGCGAGTGCGAGCTGTTTGGGTAATAAGTACATGCAAATTAAGTTATACGAGTTTAATATTGTACATTTCCACTATAGAAAGTATGTTTATATCATACACTGCATTTTCCTATGTTTTGTTTTTTTTTCATTTTTCTATTGTAAGAACTAGGGAGCTTACTCTCAAGTGCAGTTGATGGAACACACCGACAGGTACTTGATGACAGATTCTCAACTTGACAGAAAAACATAGGCATGGATAAAGTTCTTCTCATATTAAAAAAAAATGTTTAAAAAAAACATGTATGTAGTTCACACGTGGCAGAATTGTAACTTTAAAAAAGAAAGCCAGAAAAGCGAATTACTATTCTCCAATGCCCCAAAAGCTAGACATTGTTGTAACTCTATTGACACAGTGTTCACCGCTACTACTTTTTGTCGGACAAAAAGTTTGCGGATCAGAATTTCAAAGCTCTCCCATAAGAAGTTTTTCGCTTCAATTCGACCAGTTTTGGAGCAGAAAACATAAAAATCAGTCTGACCTATCGATGGCTCTTTCGCGCTCTACTGGATTGTCGAGGTAGCATAACAATAATAGATGACTTTAAAACGTTTTTTTCATATGACTTGTTGACTGCTTTCCTCTTATTTCATCGCTCTTAACACGTTCATAATTTTCTGGAGTCCCAAGGATTCACAACATTTTTAATAATGATTACTGTTTGCACTATTTCTAATGATCATTGTAACTACATATAAATATGTCTTTGTTTTAAATACTCACACCATCAGGGCCAGTTGAAGGTACAACGTTGACGAAACACCTGGATATTACCCATATAGTAATAAATATAGCCGGTGCGCCTGTCAACAAATACAATGTTTATTATTTCGCTTCTTACATAACTGGCTGTTACCCATGGCTTTGTCTGCGTCATTTATTATCTTCACAATATATTGTATGTACAGAGAAAAATCATAAGTACCACGTCCCTTGATTCACTTCTCCACGTCAAAATATCGCTGAATTTGAAAGTGCTTACAAAAATTGTGGTTTTTTAAACTTCAATAACTTTATATTAAACTAGCTGACCCGTGCGACTTCGTCTGCACCAAATCGGTTATTACCGGTTTCGATTGTACTTTTAAACGCGAAAAATCTAAATACATCTCAAAACCCGATTGCAGCGATACCTACTGTTTCAAATTGTGAATCCCAACTATCCAGGGACTCACTCAAACATATACCCAGTTGGTATGTGAGAAATATTTTAAAATATGCTTAGAACCCGTTCGCAGCATCACCTACCAGGTCCAATTAAGATAACAAATAACCTACATATATTGCCGATAAATGTCTTCCCAGTACGTTGTCCCAGTAACTTCTGTCCCAATAAGCCTACAACCCGTTCGTAACATCATCTACCGGGTTCAATTAAAATAAAAACTAACCTACGTATATTGGCAGTAATGTAAAAAAAGCTTGAGAGGTCCATGGACCTCCAGTTGGAACGTAGTTCCTTTCCCTTTTTTGTAGGCGTTTACTATACGCTCAGTATAGTTTACATTATAAAATATCAAGTTGATAGAGTTAAATTGTAATTTAAACGTTAAAATATATTCATAAAATAAATAATGATAAATTAAACACTGAATGACATCATAACTATTTTCAACTTGTATTAAAACTTTTTCACACTACATTGTATTAAAGAAAAACATAAATATTAAAAAGATATGAGCAACATGTGTCATCTGTCACTTGCCTGTGACTATTTGTCTAAGAGCTAGGCAACGGTTTCGACAGCGAATTGGCTGCCGGTAAACCTTTACAGGCAAAAATATTGAACTTTATATAATTTTAGAATGTTTTGTTTTTCACTAACTTTTAAACGCTACTAAAACGTGAATTTATTATTGCCAGACATTTTTGATATTAACAATAATGTGCCCGATGCAATTTTTTGTAAATAAAGAAGTATGTTCAAACCATGTTAAGATATCTGTAATTTTATTGAAGTTATATTTCTTTTGGCGCGTTAGGGAAAAATGATGAGAGTAAATTTTTACGATGAACGCGCACACCGTAACAAAAAAATGATGAGAGTAAATTTTTACGTTGCGCGCACACACCGTCACGAAAAACCGACACCCTGAAGTTAGCTATAGTCAACATTTTGTTTCTTTGTATTTGTTGTTTGTATTTCTTTATATTAAAACTTTCATTGTATTAAATACCTTTTTTTTATTGTTAGTGTCGTTTTTTCTACAAACGTAGAATAAGGCGCAAGATAAAATTTTTGAAAAGATTTTTACTTGTTACGCCAAAGAAGTATAACTTCTAATGCGTGTACATAAGTACACACACACACTTTTTTTTAATATTATTTTATTTCAACATAAAAAAGGGTAAATTAAAAATATAATGTATTTTTTTATGTCATAGGAGGCAAACGGACAGGTGGGTCACCTGGTGTTAAGTAATAACTACCGTCCATAGACACTTGCAACACCAGGAGAGTCGTAAGTGCCTTGCCAACCTGTGTTGGAGGGGGAGGAAGCGGAAGGGGAGAGGAGGAAGGGGAAGAGAGGTGGGCCTCTCCGGTGCTCTCACTAATCGAACGAAACGCACTAATGCAAGCATTGTTACTTCCCGTCGGCTTTTTGTTAGAGGGTGGTACTACCCCGGGCGAGCCGACCCATTCATCCTGAAACCAGTAATAGCTTCAGCGTGGCTCTACCCCCTACCAAAACCTATGTATAGAATAACTTAGTTATAACTCTAGCTTAGCGCAACACTGGCTGTATAATAAAGATAGCCATAATTGTGGAAGAGCCTGGTTAACAAAATGAAATATGTTCTTTGCAAGGGAAAAAATAAAATGGTTTGAAATGAATTATTTTGTTTATAAAGAATATCACCAGGCACATTATTGTCAATAACAAAATTGTCTGGCAGTGAAAAATTCATGTTTTTAATAACGTATAAACGTTAAACTTATAAAAGTTACTGACAAAAAATGTTCCTTAAATTATTTATAAATCAAAATGTTGATCTGTAAAGGTGTAATTCGCATTAAAAAATACAACGTTAACCGGCTACCAGGTATCCTGAATCGTGTTTGGAAGGGCATAATATATCTTCATATTAAAGAACCAACTTTTCTCAAATTCTCGTTCTTCCAACGTTGCTGGCTCTTATACTAAGGTGTCGCAAAAAAGTCTAGTTACATTAACTAATTTCTTTTCTTTCGTTATCCTGGAGAACCCCTTGCGTTTTATGGGTCAAAAAGTATCCTAAATGTAACCTTGTAATGTACAGATTTGGCTTTGTTACAGTTTTATTATAGTATAGATAAATAAATAAATCTTGTCACCTTTGTTTAGCAAACATTTTTTTATACAATGAAATAAATGTAACAACATAAGTGACAGTTTCGTCTACATAAATGTTTCATACGTGGTCGATAATTACGTACAGAAATGTCATGTAGGCGTAGCTCAGTTGTAACGTACGGGGCTTTATATGTTTCGACGGAGCCGACGGTTCGAATCACGGTGGTCGTTTTTTTTTGGTATTTTTTTTTAAGTAGCATATGGAAATATAGCTTAATTTTTTAGCTAATCTGTCTGCTATATATAGCACAAAGAAAATTTACCAAAATTCGTCAAGAATATCATGAACTACATTTTTTTTACTTTCGTCCGTTATCCTGGAGAATCCCTTGCGTTTTATGAGAAAAAAAATATCCTAAATGTAATCTCGTAACATTAGTTATCACTGTGCCAAGTTTCGTCAAAATCGGTTCAGTACTTTCAGAGTGATGCGCGTTCACAGGGACAGACAGACAGACAGACAAAAATTTTAAAAGGGTTATTTTTGGCTTCTATATCGACAACAAAGCCTACCCCCATCAAAATTTTCAAAAAATATTTAATGTACAGATTTGACCCTCTACAGTTTTATTATAATATAGATAGAAGATAGATAGATGAAGCTACTGTAATAATCTTTTTATATCATCATATTTTTTTTTTATACTACGTCGGTAGCAAACAAGCATGAGGGCCGCCTGATGAAAAGCGGTCACCGCAGCCTATGGACGCCTGTAACATCAGAAGCGTTACATGCGCGTTGCCGACCCTTAAGTAACCTATTTATTTTCCCCTTGAAGCACCCCATACTGTAGTCTCTAGGAAAAACTTCAGCAGAAAGCTCATTCCACAACCGGATCGCTCGTGGAAGGAAACCCCTTTGAAACTGGACCGTCCGAGACCATTTCGGTTCCAATGTATGGGGATGAATTCCCTGCCGACTGAATATTTATATCAATCTTTACATAAGAAGAAAGCGTTTAGAAACGCACAATTTTTTTTATCTAAATCTATTCAGTAGCTTTTGAGTGATGCGTACACAAGCGCGATCCTCTATCATTCTATTTAAATACGACAGGAAGATAAAAAAATAGGTCTTAGTCCATAGAATTATGAAACCGCTTTAACTACCCGCAGGTTTGTTACTCTAATCTAATCTTCTAAACTATACCACTGAATTTGATACCGTTTTCACTGGCATTTAGAGAATTTCTTCCGGGAAGCTTATATGTATAATACACGTATATTATATTTATAGAAAGCAGTGAGAAAACGATATTTTATGATCAAGTCCAAATAATATTTTTGGATTCTTATATTGTTAGCACTTACTAAAACCTACGAGATACACCAGAATAATGTATTACAAAATTGTATATATTAAGTTGCATACAAAAGTGAGCAATGGTATATGTGTATTTTTTTATAATAGGTTATTTGCTAAACTATTTCCATCAATATACATTAATTCTTATAACATTAAATATTTTTGATTACATTGAATATTTAGTGTAGATTAAAATTGCCCTTAACGTTATTGTATCTTATATCTTTCAATTGAATATTTCAGAAGATATTATAGATTTAAGATTATGTGGAACAGAAAACTTCTTTGTACGAGGAGATTTACGAAGTTTCTTTGAACTTGCAATGTCAAAGCGTCGAAAAGTGTATCCGATAATGCATATGTCTAACTATACCTTATGACGTAATATTATTAGTACATTGCACCCGCGCTTATTCGGAACGGGTCGTTATATTCGATACCTACAAATATATATAATAAATAAAAAATAATAAAAAGTCCGTTTATTCCAAAACCTAAGTACATTCGTTACAATTAACAAGTTATAAAAAAAGTAATATTATTAAGTTAATATATATATTGTAGGTGATTTTAAATTATTTTCTTTTGGACCCTTTTCGGGTATAGGCCTCCTCCAGCTCCTGTCACGTATCTCTGTTTATCGCTGTGTTGGGCCAAATATATAATACACTGACTAATAGTAAAATAATAGTCATATATAATAAATGTACTGACTTTAATAAACCTGGATTATTGTGCTCAAGGTTTGGGAGATCCTTTATTGCGGGCCGCTATTAAACAAAATTCTGCACATTTCGTCCGCCTTATCTAATCAGATTGTCGTAAGATATCACAATATTCTCCAATAATAATATTATGTACGTTATAAGAAATATTTTGCTTTTAGAATATTTTACACTACTTTGAGATGTTATATTAACAACGTGCCACTCGGATATTAAAACAGGGTCGGTTCAAAACCATAAAGATGTAAAGCTGTGAGAATGTAAACCTTATGATGCACTGGTGAACAGACTGTTGACAGCATGAGTTAAAAAAAATACCGTATCATCATCATCATCATATATATTAATACATGAAGCCTAAACTTTGTATCCCTTTTTAAAGGAATTGCATCAGCGGATGAACGTGAAATTTGGCAGAGTTAAAGTTGATATGGAGGAGAAGTGCAGAAAGCTATTTATTTTATATAAAATGCTTTAGAAGTACATTAAATTAATTAAAATATGCATTACTCACACTACTGCTTCAATTTTACACAACATATACACGCATGTAAATAAAAAAGACATTTTGACATCTGTCAATAAATGACTTCAAAAAAGGTTGTGAAGGAGGTTGCTATGCTCGACTGTATGCATTATTTTACTCGTACGTTCCAATTAGCCTATTTCATTCTACATTCAACAATGATATTATAACATAATACCCTTTGACAAAAGAACCATAATAAAATTCAAACTTTAAAAAATCATTGAACTATGGTCGAATGTCGATCTCTGGCCGCCCACTAGTTTATTTTAAAGAATGCAAAAGAGTTTTTGGCGGGATCTTCGAATGCCATGTAGTCTTTATATTTTATCTATAATCTTGTATTATTTGGCTCTATATTGTGTAATGTTGGTGGTGCTTTACGTAATATGGTTTGGTTATTGTGCACAAGGGAAGTGGATCGGAAATAATACCACGGAGCATGGATTCTGACTTGCCACAAAAACTCCCAAGAAAGTTCTAACAAGATGGCCACCATTTTGTTGGTTCATTGAAATTATATCAAGAACCTTGTAATATCGATACTCACTTGACAATGGCAGTAATTGTCTGCTGGTAGACTGGTTGCCAAAAATACAATAGAAGAAGAACTTGTAATACTATTAAATACTCCATAATGGCAGTAATAATCTAAAATATTGGTTGCCAAAAATAAAGTTCAGAAAAAAGAATATGAAATTTGAACACATAGTTACAAATTTAAAAACTAATTAGCAATTTTGAGATCTGCTTCTTAAAAAATTAGGCGACGGGTTTAAGTAAGTTTACTTATCAAAAACAAACATGTTTATAAAAACCATATAAAACTACTCTCTTCAATCTACTTTTGGATTAATTACTTTTTTATTACCTGAGTAGAAGGAGATCAACTTTTCGAGTGTTTATATAAATGTTGGTACAATTTGATACATTTTAACGTATGAAATGACATTAGATTCATCTTAATATTGGTCAGATAGACTAATAATATAATATTTAATTCTATCTAAAGATATTACCTATACGCAACTAAGTAAAACCCTTTCAAATAACAAGAAAGATCTGTATTTCTGGTTCAGTACTATATTCAAGCTTTTTGCTTTACGTTAGTAATAATTCCACCTACTGATTTTAGTTGTGTTTTGAGGTACGTAACTGAAGCGTTTATAATATTTTCTTAATAAGTACTAACTTCTGCTTGCGGCTTCGCTTGTGATTTGACGATGATGGGTTATGTCCGATTCGCATGGACTGAGCCCCCATGGTACTTTCTTACACATTTTGGCCGGGGAGCATGGACTGCCTAATCAGCACTATGTCTGCTTTCCCGACAGGTGTTGGCCCTTCCTAAGGGGCCCGACCGCGGTCTTAAGGGTCAAAATGGTAGACCCTTCAAGTGGGAGTGGATGTTAGATGGTGATAGCTTAAGTAGTTAAGGTATGAAAGTGTAAGAAACTAACATACTTACATTTAAATTTATGATATTGGTAATGATAGTACGGGTATCAATAAGATTTTTTTAATGAAGAGAATTATTGAGTACGAATAAGTATACGTCATACACAAATGTTACATTTTACATTGTTCAGGTGTTACAACACATACATACAATTAATAGAATTTATTTGCTATAAGGTCTAGTTTTCTAACCCGTTTGAATCGTAAACTTATGGCAGAGGTGCTGTTAATTAGAATTTTGTAGAATTCAACTTAATAAATCGTAGGTATGTATGGAGGTAGGTATGTAAAAGCAGGAAATTTCAAAGGAAATATAATTACTTTCTAAAAATGTCAAAGTTATTTTATAAACCCTGATATAATCAATATACACACATGAAGAAATTGAATTTTCGGCCAATTATCGGTGGGTTGATGGATGACTCTCACACTCCCTATAAACACTCGAAGGCATAGCCCGAGTTTACTGTTAAATAATAATTATCACAAACTATCCGCCCCGGCTTCGTACGGGTTAACGAAGAAAATGAGACCAAATCATACCTTAAATTACCATTAACAAAACATATTATTACCATGTAATTAAAAAAAATCTCAACTAAACAATCGAACGTCGATCTGTAGTCTTCTTCTTCTTTTCTTGTTTTGGCTCCGCAGGAGCATTTGCCAGTGTCAATGTTTTGTTTCAATCGAGATTACAACATATTTTACAGAATAAGTGTCGTGTGAATAATTTCAATGTTCCAACAAGATGGTGGCTCTCTTGTTAGAACTTTCCAGGGAGTTTTAGTGGCATCTCAGAATTCATGGTCCGCGGTATTATTGTCCATTCACTTCACTTATGCACAATAAACAAACTATATTATATGAAACACCACCAATTTTTTTTTTTTTATTGTAGCACGGCATAATGACTGCACTGTGCCTGATGGTAAGCACAGTACAATCCAAAAACAATGGCGACCACCGAATGACACTAACCATCGCCGGTCATGCCTGCGAAACGCGACCCGCAGAAGCGAATCACTATGACGGGCTTTTCCGCCATATACATGGTGGTTGCGACCCAGTCAGGCTGTAAAACCCTACCACCCCGCTTGCGCCATTACCTCCTTCGTTATTCAGCAGGGTGCACCACGTGCAGGTGAGGTTGGCTTGGATGTCTACAATTTTAGATGTTATTCGACACCCCTTACACCCCTAAACAATATAGAGTCAAGTGACACAAGATTATGAATAAAATATAAAATCCACTTCATGACAGACCAAAATCCCGCCAAAAACTCAGGATCTGTAGTCTGTAGATTTATTTTGTTATTGGCAACCAACCTTTTAGTATATTACTGCCGTTGTCGAGTAGGAAACGGTATTACAAGTTTCTTGCGATCATTTCCATCTTCACCAGATGGTGGCCCTCTTGTTTGAACTTTCCAGGGTTATTTTGTGGCAAAAATAATCTATGCTCCGTGGTATTATTACCCATTCACTTTACATTAACAAAACTATATTACGTAAAACACCATCAATATTATAAAATACAGAGCCAAATAACACAAGATTATGAGTAATATATAAAAGCAACTACTCGATATAACGTTCGAAGATCCCGCCAAAAACTCCAAGTCTGTAGATATTTTTGAAGATCTCGCGAAGATTAGCGTGAAGTAAAAATCAAATCAAAAAGATTCATTAATGTTTTGCAAAGAATAATAATTTAAAATAGATATCAAATAGTATATTATGATTCATATTCATAAAAAAAATGCTAAATGCAAATAGGTTTTCACGAATTTTGCACGCGTTCAGAATTGCGGTTTTACAGGAAGCGTATGATATTCGCCTGTTTGAATTTTAATATTCACATGCATACTCGTTTAAAATACAAAGATATAGAGTAAGTAAGTAGTATGCAGGGCATCACGTTTTTTTCTTACGTGACGATTTTTGCCAATCAACTCGGATCGCAAGCCGCGTTATAGAGTTTCGTTTCAAAAGAGGCGACTATCAGTAAAATAATATTAAATTTTTGCTTACTAGATGATTCTAGATTACTTAGTCTTGATTTTCATTTTTTCAGGCACAGTGCGGTTGCTATGTCGTACTCAGATAAAAAGCCAATATGTAGGTAATCTAAAGGGAATTCTTATAACTGTGAAAATTGCCGACGTTGCATAATCATATAATGAAATTAATACATATCAATATCTTGTTTTGAACAGTCCTCCTCCATACCTCCTCCAGTCGACCTCCATACCAGTACACTAAAACACGTGAGTACGGTACGTAGATACAGTACATGCGTTGCAGTCAGTAACGTGAACTAAATATATACACGCGTGCGGGAACAACCTCACGTTTTTTTCTTACATACAACCCACGTGAAGGTGTTCCGAACAGACTTTAGACCGGAAAATAGCTCGTAAGCTTGCGGTGTGAAACACGGCTACATGCGAGCATGAAATGAATAAGTCACATGACTTTAAAACACACCGTCAAATAAGCGTGCGGATGAAACCTTATAATCTAGGCGTTGATTAAGTTTGATATTTTTCAGGTTTCTTAGTCGACAGTAACTTCGTAAAAGCCTAATAAACAAAGAAAATGTCGCTAGATGTTACTATTTTGCAGTAGTTAAATTTGAAGAAAAAGGTCTTAAAGATTCAACGCTTTCAATATTTTCTTTGTGTTTCTTACATTGAAAATTTTACCTTCTAATAAAAGTTAAATTTGGCATTTTTCTGAGAACTTACAATAGTATTTTCAGGTTTTATTTATATTAATGGTAGGTTTTATTGCGTTCAATGATCATACCTGTTGGCGACGCACACGATAAGTAGCTTACACATAGTTTTATACATAGATTTAGTGATATTTTATAGAGAGAGCATAGATATAGATTTATAGACATTTAATATAGATTTTTAGATAATTCACGCGATCATAATAGAATAGAGAAATAGAATTGTAGGTATGTTATGTGTGTATTGAGTTATTGAATTATAGATGTACTATTTATAGTAATAGGGATTGAATTATGGATATGTAGAAGCATGTGTAGAGTTATTGAATATAGAACGATATATGTTTTGATATAATAGAATAGATATATAAATAGAATATGTGAATTATAGGTAGAATCATGTAGATTAATAGAGAAATAGGGACTTGTGCATGCATAGAATTACTGAATTATGGTTTATATAGAATTATGTGTTAGTATAGGGTGACTTATAGATTACATTCGCATTAAGTAGGGAATTACATGATAGAATAGATTAAAATTATACCGTATGGAACATATAACGTGTGTGTATGGAAACATTCGTAGAGAGAACATAATAGCATTACACACGTTATATACTATTGAATATTACGTTACGAGAATTATACGATCATATAGAACGGCAAATATGGAAGATTGTATAATTTAATATAGACAAACGTAATTGTTATAGAGGTACAAATTTTACAACGGTTACTCGTAACGGACGTCTTTTATCTCAGGATTTTAGTTATTACAACGGTTTTTAAGAGATTTAATAATTATATGGACAAGGACAAATTTTATGCCGGCTGCCCTTTGTAATACTATTTCCTAGAGACTAGGTGGTGGATTTTGCCTTTGAATAAAGCAATATACTTGAATAGAGTCCGTTGATAATATTTGTTAAGACGTTACGGTATCCGAACGAGCCCAATAAAGCAATATATTTTATTTTAGGGTAATTGTACAAACAATTGTCGAAAGATGTAACTCCAACGGGATTTTATGGCTTTTACAGTAAAGAACCTACAGGTTCTCACGCAACGGCGTTGTAAACAGAAATTTCTAATTTTATTATGTATCGTTGTGAAATAAAATATGAATGAAATTAATATTATAACAAGGAATATATATGTATTACTGGCGAACATAACGTAACGATATGTAATATATAGAGTGAATGTGAATGTGAATATATATAGAGATTAATTATGTCACCCTATACAGATCGATGTAAATAACACACTGAAAATAGATTTACATATGAATATAAGTTAAGGTTTATGTAATAAGATTATTATAGAGTTATATAGAATTATAGAATAGAATATAGAGTTTAGTGCAAACCGGCACTTAATATAGAGATAGCTTTATTCATATGTAAGATAGATATAAGATGTAAATTTTATAGTATAGATTGCATGCAAATAGATGATAAGAAATTGATATTATAGATATTTGATATATAAAAATATGATAAATAAATAGGAACGCGATATCCGAGCCAACGTATAGAGTCACGACGGCGGGGTACCGTTAGTCGCCGGCCCGATTTGCTTATAAGCACGTCCGCGCGGTACATAGATGGTAGTTTGATAGCACATCTCATTGAGATAACAAGGTAGTTCCATTGAACAAGGCATCATAGAAACATAGAGTAGTTCGATTGCACATAGATTCACAGTAAGATCGTAGTTCCATTGCACAAGGCATCATAGAAACATAGAGTAGTTTGAGTGCATATAGAGTGACAGTAACATAGAGTATTTCGATTGAACAAGGCATCATAGTAACATCGAGTAGTCTGATCGCGCATCTTATTGAGTATCATAGAGTAGTTTTGATCGCATAGTTCATCGCGACAATATTGAATAGTTAATCGAGAAGTCTTCATCGTCAGCAGTAGTGCTCTGTTGGCTCGGGGACGCGGTCATTATACGAGAACCACGGTGTTTTCTTGCGACCACCCCGACCTCCGCTTCGTAATCCACCACCTTCATCGGCTGACTCGTGCATCATTGCACATCACCGAGGCACCTTCAAGACATCCACCGGCATCCGACTGTCGCCACCGAGGCGGGCTACCGGCGCTCTCGCTACCACCTTCGAGAGTTCTACGCCCGCCCACCGCCGGGGAACGTCGCCTCGCCTCACGTCTCACCTCATTTCCACCTCACCCCGCCTAACCGCGGGCCGGTGACGTACGAGGGCGAGAGGTGTCGCCATATTGACAGGCGGCGCCCCCAATAATACCTTACATTCAGTACACGAATATGTATCAAACCAAGTATATGATGAAGTTTGAATTGAATTGAAATTTAAATATTATAATATTAGATATACTTTAAACACGCTTTTAAAGCTAATAAAATAGTAAAGAATAAGGACAGTGTTTAAAAAAAGTGTGTGTGTACGATAATAAGATAAAAAAATGTATCTTACGCCTTATTCTACGTTTGTAGATAAAGGACACCAACGATAGAAAAAGTTGACTATATCTAACTTCAGGGTGTCGGTTTTTCGTGACGGTGTGCGCGCGCATCGTAAAAATTTACTCTCATCATTTTTCCTTAACGCGCCAAAAGAAGTAGATATAACTTCAAAAAACCTTAGAGTCAAAAATCTCAACTCTTCATCAGTCAACTCCACTCGGTCATCAACTTAATTTAGTATGTATTCATTGATATACAAAAACCCAAGATGCACACTTAACGTCTCACAGCCGGGACACACAAATGAGTGCATAATTTTGGATTATGCAGTTATTTCAAATAGTCTCGCGTCGCTTGCGTCCTTGTAAAAACAACTTTAAATCATTGAGATAAGGTTGAATTTGCAGAATCATAAGTTTATAGCATAACTATAGCCACGTATGTATTATTGAGGAGTTTTTGTTTTGGAGTTTTGAGCGCTACTTTTAGTCGAGACTGTGTCTTAGGTTTTTATATGTCAATATATGTACTACTGTTTCGATAAAACAGATAAGGAACGTTAAAAAATTACACTTAATATAATTCTCATGAATATTTTATTTTTTTCTAGTTCTTCTCTACTGTCTGTTAGATGTCTATGATAAGTTATAAATTTTAATTTTTAATTATTTTATTTTATTTGTTTATTTTGTATGCGATACAATACAATACGGTAATTTTAAAGCCTTTTAAATTTAATTATAATTTTCTGAAACGTATATCGATTGCATGAAATGTATATGTCGGTGCAGCGATAAAATGGCGTCCATGTAGATGTATGATGTCATGGTTATGATTTGATCAAATCATAAAATTATAAAAAATATTATTATACAATTTATAAAATTAGAACTATGGACCGCAAACTATCAAAAAGTACAATAAAAATTGACGAATTCTACATATGACCGTTGCCACCTAAACTAGGTAATCCTGTGTCTCAGGTGGCAGTTATTTGAACTTCTTCTTCTTCTTGTTTTGGCTCCGCAGAAGCATTTGCCAGTGTCAATGTTTTGTTTCAATGGACAGTATAAAACATTTTACACAATGTTTTTAATTGACATAAGATTATTAAAACGCAGGAAGTTATTTTAGTTTATATATAAAAAATTTAGGATTTGGTAATTGGATAAGGATTTTATATATTCATATATACAAACATTTTATAAACACATACTTATACAAAACATATCTTAAATATTATAAATTAATTTTAAATACATGTGAAAATACTAAATTTTAATATTATTTTCTGAAATAAAACAAGCTAAAGTTTTATATATATAATAATCATTAGAAACCAATAGGGAAACTACAGATATAGGAAAAGGAACCAGTAATGATCTCAAAGAATGGAGGAAAGTGGCGGAGTTATTTAATGGACAAGAAAAGAAAATATGATTAACATCCCCTTCATAAAATCCACAGGCACACGATGCACTTTGTAAAACACGAAGTTTTGCAAGGTGAAAAGGAGTACATACATGGCCCAATCTCATACGAATTAAAATAGTAGTTACAACACTATCAAATCCAGCTTTAAAAATCCATGTAGGTTTTAGACTAATACTTGGCTGAATACTGAAATAAAATTTCCCTTTAGATCCTGCACTACTTATCCAGTACTCATTCCAAGCCTTCTTGAGATGAACACTAGATAAAGCAACAAGATCATGATAATATATTTTAAAAGGATAAAGGTCTCCACATTCCACGGCTTCTTTAGCTAATTGATCTGCTCTTTCATTTCCATAAATTCCCGTGTGACTAGGGATCCAAGCAAAAACTACTTTATAATTCCTAATAGAGCAAGTATGTAACAATTTGCGGATATCAAGAATAATAGAATGACTGTGTCTTAGTTTGAATGGAACTTTATTTAATGCCTGTAGCGCACTTAGACTGTCTGAAAAAATAACAGTTTTATTAAGTTTCATTAACAAAATGTATTCAATTGCTTTAAGTATACCAAAGCATTCCCCGCTGAAAACGCTCGATTCGCAAGGCAGTTTAATTTTTTGAACAATATTATATTGAGAGTGATATACTCCGACCCCAACAAAACTGTCATGAGAGTACTTGGACGCATCACTATAAATATGGTGGTAATTTTGCCACTTTTCATTTTCTATCATTACATGGAAATTAGTTCTCGATTCAGATAAATCCTCAAATGTATGAGCATTATACATAATATCTGGTTGAACAAACAGGGCATTATAATTAGTATTATACACCGGCAAAACATCAAAACTATAAACAGGTGCAGAAAGAGATTTATATTTTAGATAACTTTGAACTAATGTAGGTAAAGATTTATGCTTCCAGAAAGTGGATGTGTTAGTATAATTTAACAATAATTCTATTTTAGGAATTATTGGATGGTTGGAAAATTGTAAAATATTAAAGAAATACCTATCAGAAAGATATTGACGTCTTAAAAATAACGGTGGATCGCCGCATTCTACTTGTAGTGCATTTATGGGGCTAGATTTCATTGCACCCGACACAATTCTTAAAGCTTTTGATTGTATCAAGGACAACTTTTTGAATGCTGTTATATTACCCGGTTCTAACAAAAACAAACCATAATCAAGTAAACTTCTAATAAATGCATTATAAATCAGTTTAAGTGTGAATGGGTGCGCACCCCACCACACACCAGATAAGCATCTTAACATATTTATATGGCGTTCACATTTATTTACTATGTACTGACAGTGTTGAAAACCAGTTAGTTTACAATCCAACATTATACCTAAGAACTTTACATCACTTTTTAATGGTATAGAACAACCATCATACAAAATTTGTATTGAAGGAGTTACACGTTTTCTTGAAAATATAATAGCTGAACTTTTAGAAGGAGACAATGACAATCCATTACTATCCAACCATAATTTTAAATGTGTTAATGAATTATTTAAATTATTTGATGCATTTTCAGCAGATTTATCAGTACAATAAAGCAGAAGGTCATCGGCATATTGAAGAACATTTACATTCGGAACAAGGGAAGATTCTAAATCATAAGTATAGATATTATATAAAATAGGACTCAACACAGATCCTTGTGGAAGACCTTTCCATAATGTTCGACCATCTCCTGTGCTATCACTTTGCAAAGTTATTGTTCTACCTGACAACATGTTTACAATGAATTTTGAAAGATTAAATGGAATGTGAAGTCTTTGTAGTTTATGTAACAAAATAGGTAATTCGACATTATCATATGCAGCATTAATATCCAGAAAGGTGGCAATTAAAAACTTATTTTCAGAAAATGAAAGACGAATATCTGTTGTCAAAATAGCAATATTATCTATTGTGCTCTTACCCTTTCTAAATCCAAATTGACTGTTTCCCAATAATTGCTTAGATTCAACTAACCATTCTAATCGATTTTTTACCAAATGTTCAGCAATTTTTCCAAAAACAGAAGAAAGAGCTATTGGTCTATATGAAGCAGCATCAGATGCACATTTATTTGGTTTTAGAATAGGTAAAATAATTTGTGATTTCCAGGAAGGTGGGATGATTCCACCACGGAATACAATTATATTAACTATATCTAAATAATAGGAAAGAGTATAATCACTGGCATTAACAAAAAATGAATAAGATATGCCGTCTCTACCAGGAGATGAATCTTTCACATGACTTAAAACGGCTTTCAATTCAGAAAGTGAGAAAGAGTCATTGAATTCAAGACAGTTATATGAATTGGAAGGACAGATGAGACTATCCAACATAATATTTGATTGAACATAAGGAGGAGCTAAGTGATCTAAAAATTCACTAGACATATTCCGTGGCATAGGAGGATTAGAATCAGATAAAACAGATCTAAATCGTTTTATATTGCGCCAGACAATAGAAGATTTAGTATTAGGAGTAATAGAAAGACAGAATTTTCTCCAGCCTTCAATTTTTTTACTTCTAAACAAATCTTTAGTCGACTTGATGAGTTCTGTTAATTTATTATAGTTTTCTATTGACATATTATGGGTGAAATGTGGAGCCATCTTTAGGGTCAGATTGTTCTCTTTGTACATGAATTAAATAAGGAGACAAATCTGTGGATTGATAGGCAGTTCGACCAATTCTGACAAATGTAGTCTCCATTTTCTCAGTGTGTGTCTGTGGAAGTGATATTGATGAATTATTATTAGCATTATTACCATTAGACACAGATTCACCTAAATTTTCATCACTTTCACATCCACAACCTCCTTTGGAGTTGTTATTAGACTTTCTAACTTTTTTATTACAATTTTTGCATACTTTATGAAGTCGAATTCTTTTGCGAGTTTTGGACTGATTTTGAGACCCCTCTGTGTCCATACCAGATTCAGAGGTTATAGTTACGTAATTACTTGCTGGAGGAACGAAGCCCCCAGGATCTGGGGGCTCCTCCATTCTCTGATTCACACTTATGTACTACAGGTTTTAAACTATTATACTATATTAATAAAAAACTTACCTATAAACATACACTAATAAAAAAACTATAAATTACTTAAAATATATACAAACTAATGAAAACCTTATCCAAATGAAAAAATTAGTTAAATTTCAAACACAAAACAAGACCGCCAAACTTTATGCTTCCCGCGCTTTTTTTTTCGTTATTTGAACTTGTGGAAGAAGATGTAAATTTCATCAAAAGGTTGCGTTGCATTCGTACCTCCTTTTAATAATGAGAAAGTTTTTTAAAGAAGGATTGAAGTTTGTAATACTCTTTTACGTAAAAATTAATTAACGGATTTTGCTGAAACATTATTGATATAGAATCTATATCTATATTATAGATCATATATTAGAATGACATACAGTCTTTGATTTATTAAGATATTTTTTTAAATGGCCAAAATAAAACGAAGTCAAGTAAATTTGAAAAAAAATCTTTCAAGGAAGAGTTAGCTTTTGGTTCGCTGAATAAACTGTTACGTTTACAGGAAGATCGTTTATAAATACAAATACAGACAAAGTCGGGGGCGGCCGCTATATATATAGAAGTCAAGTTATTAAAAACTTGTTAACAATATTATCTGTAACGAAACATAAACACTGAAAAGATTACATGGTACATAAGTCATTACATTGATTTGACTTTAAATCTTTTTTATTAGTGTATACAGTTATTTATATCGCCTTTAAATAGTAAATAGTACATTCAATTTGTTAGAATGTTCATTAGTTATTTAAATTGTATGTAAGCACTTACCCTATTGTACCCATTTGAACGTGTCGAAATTACCTCCTCAAAATTAATTATCTCCAGAGATAATAATAATATTCTGTTTCGGAACGACTCTTTAAGTACTTTATATTTAGAGTTAATTAAATGAAAACAATTGATAAAACGGATAGCGTGACACGAGAGACATAATTAAATTCACTTGTTTGTTATATATATAACCTTAATGAATTAAAACATTTCGCTAAGTGATGTCGCAAATAGGAGGCACGTTGGGATAATTTATTTGATGTTTTTAAAACGTGTAATGAGATATTTTATCAAAATGACTCACCCCAACCTATTGTCGTGTAGACCTTTAGTTTAATGTTCTCTGCAGTGAAGGTTTCGACCACTAACATGTATAGATACAGGCCTGAAAATAACACTGGATTAAATTATGTGCTAATATAATAAAAATGCTAATAACGAGCGACTGTTTAGTCGCCAGCAATATTTTTACAGGATAATCATTAGGCGTTTCTCGTTCTAAATCAATTAAAAACTAGGTGCTTAATATTTGACCTAATTATCTCGATAAACGCAAAACCGATATACACTGAACATGAATTAAATTAACTTTGTAAAATTTGTTATAAATGCGAATTAGTTACCTTCAACTAACATCCAAAAGAAGTTTGTTAGATAAAAATAGTGCATGCATATGACCAGAATCATGCACGACGTTTGGTCCTGCTGAGCTTCATCAGACCAGTTCTGAAACAGATATATTTAATAAAATAATTATAAAATTGTAGCTTACATTCTTTTATTAACATTGCTATGATAGTTAGTAGGTAATTAAGTGTTCCTATTCATCTGTTTGTGTTATGTAATCATCCGTATAATTATAAAAAAAAACATTAACTGTTCGAAACCAAAAAATGAACGGTATTGGCTACATTAGTAGAACTGTATCCCAGTCGGTAGCGTCCACTTCCCGAGTGACAGGAGCGCCTGCGTTCCATAAACAAGTAAATACAATTATAAATACAGTCCTCGCCAATCTTTTTGTCCGCTCTGAATATGGCCGTAAAGTTCGGACTTGCGCGTTACGTTCCAATCCTAAAAAAATGGCTTAGCGGTAAGAGGTTTCGCTTGACTTAAGAGATCGTCAATAAAACAAAACGCATATTTCAAGGGTTTAGAGAAAACCTATTATTTGTAAGAAATAAAAAAGTTAAATAACGCTGCGAGCTAAAAGGAGATTATGTTGAAAAATAAAATGCATATATAATTTTTTTATACTATAAATTACGAACTTATGAAACGACCCTCGTGTATAGCCCATAGTTTATTACGAAACAATGTTAAAATACTATAATACGAATCCGGAATTGATATTTATTCATCAGTAACTTGTCTCAATGTTATAGATATAACATAATACGTATTTGTACACGAATTTATGTTCTGGACAACTGTATTCAGAGCGATTAAAAATGTTGGAGCGGACTGTACGTATGAAGTTTCATGTGCAGTGGGAAAAGAAATGGTAAATAGTAAATGTGTTAGGTGAATTTCAGTATGTGTGTATTGCATGTGTTTATAATTGTTTGTGATGAGGAATATAAGGGCCATTATTTTCTGGAGACGATGAGGAAGAGTAGATACTGTCAAATATAAATTATATTACAGAGATATGAGGAAAATGTTAAGTTCTTTGTTAAACCTGTTACCTAGACGTGTGTACCTAGACGTATTTACGCGAGTGTTGATGGATGTAGAATAGCATGTAGAAGAAAGAATTGTCTGCCTATAAGAATATTCCATAGCATCTATAAAACGCTAGTTGGGAACTGAATTAATTTGTATGCTATGACTTTCAATACAGCCCTCTGAGTTCTCTCTCGTCGCTGAAGTAAGGACTCTCCAGCTCCATCACAAGCCGAAATGCAATAAGTTAAAGTAGGCTAGGGCGTCATCGTACGATCCCATCTTTATCACTCAGTCTATCAGTCGTTTCAGGCCAGTGGAATATTAATAAAAAAATTGACTATTTTAAACAGTAGACATAGAATTACAACTATGAATATAGTCATGTGGTACCCGTACCCATGGAGTTGCCGCCGCGTCGGTTGCTTCGTAAGGCGTCCCAGTCAATGGTAATTTAACATTTGTTATCGTATACAAGTCAATAGTAGTTTAGTTTGGGTCAATAGTAGCTAGTCAATAATACGGACATTAGGTCATTAGTACAAACAGGAAGTTAATAGTACGACCGTTTGGTCAATGGCGTGTTTTCAATAATGACATCGACATATATATTTTTAAAATTAATAAGTTAAGGTGTAAAATGAGTTTTCATCTTTCGTTACTATTTTAATAAAAACTCTTAATGTCATTCTAACCTTAAGTCTGAACATTTGAATTTTAATACACTTTCATCTCAACATCTTTATTCATAAACAAGTAGAAGGCACTTTTATACCAGTCTGCCAAGGTTATAAGAAGACAAAATTGTCTGGTTAAAATAAACATTATTCACCTTTATGTGATTTTATTTTGTACATTGAACACGACCTCACAACGAAGATCGACGTATCTGAAAATCAACTTGAAGTTGAAAAGAGTTCAGATATTATTCTTTTATTCTTTTTCATATCAGATTTATACGCGACTTTCTTTACAAGGTGACAGATTTTTTAATTCATGTTTCTTTCACAGAACTGTTCTAAGTTTGCCTGAAAAACTAGGAAACTATTCGAACAGATTGAAATATAATAAAACTAAAATATAATTGAGAAATATTTGTTGAATTAAATTTAACAGACAAGATAATAAATGTGATATATTTTTAAATTTTAACGGTTTATCCGTTAATCTATATATTGTATTGGGGGTGATAAGTTTTACAGTCTTACTGGGTCGCAACTACCATGTATATGGCAAAAAAGCCCGTCATAATGATTCGCTTCTGCGGGTCCCGTTTTGGGATCGACCTGTGCATATCCAGCTTTTCACAGGTCGGCATGACAGCGGCGACCGTCGATGGATAGTGTATCATTGGTCGCCATTGTTTTTGGATTGTACTGTGCTTACCATTATAGGCATTATATTACAGGCATAGTGTAGTCATTTTGCAGTGCTACAATAAAAAAATATGAAAAAACAGCATATAATTTTTGAAGTGAAAAGTTCTTTAACCGCCTTCAAAGAGTTTTAGTAAGGTGAAAATTTATGGGTTCGTGTCACCGATTACCTCGACATGCTTGTCACGTATTGCGCCAGACTATGGACGTGTATTATAGCGACCAATGTACATGTAATATGGATTTTTATTTTAACGTGGGGAAATCCCTTATGAATACGCCACCCTCCGGGGGGAGAGAGTGGGTTATGTCCGACTCGCACGGACTAAAACCCCACGGTGTACCGACATACCGTTATTGTGGGGGCGGCAAGGGATCGAACAAGCTAATCAACCTTGTAGAGCCACCCCCACCATACCACCACCCCTTGTTGAGCTTGTGTAACCCCTTGTGTTTGATTAATTAATAAATTACATATTTTTCAGAATATCAATAGATGTGTGGAAACCATACTAATGTGAGTAATATGCTTTATCAATTATAAAATTTAAATAATTCAGACTATAATTGATTTCAAAAAGCAGAAAAGAACATAGTTATTCCGTTGTAAGCGTTTTTACTTCTGTCGACTTTTTTAAAATTATCATTCGCGATGAAGACATTGTCCACGCTTGAATTAAAAAAAATCCAATGTAAAAAAAGAAATGTTTGTGGCCTTTTAGCATACAAACCTATCTATCTGCTGTGATACGCCATTTTTTCATTTCATACGCAAAATCGCGTCAAAAGGAAACTTCATTTGATACATATTAGATTGCAATTACAGTTAGTTTTAGTAGACGATGCGAGTTATATCTTTCCCGCGATTATGGTTTTGCTTTTTCATGGGAATTGTTTACTTCTTCTGGATTAATAGCGAGTTATCTTTTTTATTTATATTATCGTTACTGCTTAGAACTTCTCGAGAATTCTAGATAATTTTATTTTACTAGTATTAGGAAAACTTACAGCTAAATAAGTATTAGGGGTAAAGATTAGGGGTAGTAGTAGGTAAGATAGGTACTTATGTAAGATGTAAGATACAAGTTAAGGGTCATTTACAAGTTCTGAAAAATAGAAGAAAATTATTTAGAAAAGAAGTTACTATCGTTTGATAGGAAGGAGTATTTAGAAAGAAAGGAAACTTAAAGAAAGTTTGAAGATGTTAATTTTTGTTTAAGTTAGGAAACAGTAGGATGAATTTTTTTTTTCGTTCCGACTATGCTATTGACCAAGTAAGGTATTAAACAGCTTCACCGGACCACAGACAGTAGGATGAAGTAAATCAGAACTTGTATCGATAATTTTTATGGCGGTTAAAAATACTTTAACCGCTGTCACGTAAAAGAGCCGTGGACTTGTGAGGGGAACAGTGGAAGTACGAAAATAAATGCTACTCACTAGTTAAGCGTAGTCAACAGCTGCACTAATTATATTTAAAAACAAAGTTAGATCTGCTATTGGTCTACGTTCGTGTGAAAGAGAAAATTGAAAATGTCTACAGCGTCTATCATAATTACCCAGATAGTAATTTGATCTATATCAATATAGATATATTTTTTTAATTCTTTCTATTCTATCAATATTATATAATAATACTAGCATCTGCCCGCGACTTCGTCGACGGAATTGTTACTTTGGGCTAACGCTAATACGCAGCGGAAACTCTCAAGAGAAAAACAAACCCCGATTTTGAAACATTCTTCATCGGTGCTCCGCTCCTATTGGTCTTAGTGTTTTTTTTTTATGTCATAGGTGGCAAACGAACAGGTGGGTCACCTGATGTTAAGTGATCACCACCGTCCATGGACACTAACAACACCAGAGGAGTCGCAAGTGCGTTGCCACCCTTGGGGGGAAGGGTTAGGGGAGGGAGAGGAGAGAAGAGAGGGAAGGGGAGGTGGGCCTCCGGCGCTCTCACTGACCGAACGAAACGCAACAATGCAAGCACTGTTACTTCACGTCGGTTTTCTGTGAGAGGGTGGTACTACCACAGTGTGATGATATATAGCCTATAGTCTTTCTCGATGATTGAGCTATCTAACACAGATAGAATTTTTCAAATCGGACCAGTAGTTCCTGATATTAGCGCGTTCAACCAAACAAATAAGCTTTATAATATTAGTATAGATAACTACTCTTCTGTCGTATTTAACTCCAGCCGTCATTCCCATTACAATAACGTTTGATAGAGTAGACTGATTTTAATTTAACAAAGACTAAGTTACTCCCGAAGATGTGCTGTATGGTTTGTAATTGTGTAATTTGTGAGGTTTTATTGTGAACTCAGTACTTTAGCAGTGATGCGTGTTCATACAAACAGGGAGACAGACATTTCTAAAAATGATTAAAATGCATTCTCTTACTTAATCCTAGACACCAGCAACAATTTTTTCCACGAAAATTGAAATAATACAGACACTTTAGATTTACATTCTTATTGTATGTATATACATACAGCCATACATACATATATATAGATATTATTATATGTAAATAGGAGATTATAATTTGGGTTTCATACTTGACAAGCATACTCTGGATAACTGGGGGTCAAGATACGGTAAAGTTTTGATGTTTTTAATTAGATGAAATACACTTTAGATGCTTTGAATAGAATACAATGTATGTCAGTGTGAAAAGGTTTCTATTAAGCACAATTTGCAATTTAAGAATCAACTGAATATTTTATTATTCTATTCAGTACAACCCTACAAAGTTACGTAGGGGTAAGCCAGAAACGACATATGACTTGTAATGAACCTGAGGCTTTAATTATACGGGAGACGTGACTATTTGCTCAATTTATGTTTACGCATTAACTTGGAAAACAGTTTGTCTCACTGTGTATTTAGAATAAATTAAGATGTAAATATTGTGGATTTGTATAATAATATTACTTATCAGTTAAATCAATTTTGATTCAGAAGTACTTTCACTGGAAAGGAAGTGTTATTACTGGTTTTGACTGTTGTTTGGATTTGCGTATTTTATCAATGTAGATTTGTATAATAATAATACATACCAGTGAAATCAATTTTGATTCAGAAGTACTTTCACTGGAAAGGAAGTGTTATTACTGGTTTTGACTGTTGTTTGGATTTGCGTATTTTATCAATGTAGATTTGTATAATAATAATACATACCAGTGAAATCAATTTTGATTCAGAAGTACTTTCACTGGAAAGGAAGTGTTATTACTGGTTTTGACTGTTGTTTGGATTTGCGTATTTTATCAATGTAGATTTGTATAATAATAATACATATCAGTGATATCAATTTTGATTTAGAAGTACTTTCACTGGAAAGGAAGAGTTATTACTGGTTTTGACTGTTGTTTGGATTTGCGTATTTTATCAATGTAGATTTGTATAATAATAATACATACCAGTGAAATCAATTTTGATTTAGAAGTACTTTCACTGGAAAGGAAGAGTTATTACTGGTTTTGACTGCTGTATGGATTTGCGTATTTTATCAATGTAGATTTGTATAATAATAATACATATCAGTGAAATCAATTTTGATTTAGAAGTACTTTCACTGGAAAGGAAGAGTTATTACTGGTTTTGACTGTTGTATGGATTTGCGTATTTTATCAATGTAGATTTGTATAATAATAATACATATCAGTGAAATCAATTTTGATTTAGAAGTACTTTCACTGGAAAGGAAGAGTTATTACTGGTTTTGACTGTTGTATGGATTTGCGTATTTTATCAATGTAGATTTGTATAATAATAATACATACCAGTGAAATCAATTTTGATTTAGAAGTACTTTCACTGGAAAGGAAGAGTTATTACTGGTTTTGACTGCTGTATGGATTTGCGTATTTTATCAATGTAGATTTGTATAATAATAATACATATCAGTGAAATCGACTTTAATTCAGAAGTACCTGCACTGAAAAGGATGCGTGTTTACTGGATTTAACTGTTATATGGGTTTATGTATTTTCTATGAAATTAAGAAGAATATAGCTATTAATTATGTGTCGATTTCAAAACTCTTATACTGATTTTTCATTTCACTATATCTGGCAGTAGTAGTAAGCATAATAACCAATAATAACGGTGATCACTAAGAGATAGAATATCCGTAGACAGTTGTCACTGTCTTACCAGCTTTTAAGCCTGTTCGATATAAACTGGCTGATCCAGACATGGTCACCACAACATGGTTCCTACCACCGACACAGATATACTAATCTAATCCTTATTACCTTATTAATCTCTACTTTCCTTACTAATATTACAAATGTGAATGTGAGTTTCTTAGTCACGCTCTCATGCCTAAGCTACTTAACCCGATCGTCATGAATGAACCTATATTCCTCGGGATAGCACTTTTTCTGGATAAAATGTACCTTTTCCTCTTCTATACTTGTGACGACGTGCTTGCATAATTTAATGATGACTGAGTAGTTAAGACATGAATGCGTAACAAATATACAACCTTACATTACATTTTTTTCGAAGTACCAGGAAGATTTACATTAGGCCAGTTCAATACATGCATTTAGAAGGAATGACTCAATAAGTCTCTATAAGTGCAATCTTAATAGGTCCTTACTACGTATAATGTGGTAGAGAAAACAACTGAATTAAAAGGAAAAAAATAACAACATGTATGATTCTAATTGAAGTTATACTTTTTTTGGCGCGTTAGGGAAAAATGATGCGAATAAATTTTGCGCGCACACCGTCACGAAAAACCGACACCCTGAATTTAGCTATAGTCAACTTTTTCTATTGTTAGTGTCGTTTTTTTAACAAACGTAGAATAAGACGAAAGATAACATTTTTGAAAAGATTTTTATCTTGTTACGCCAAAGATGTATAATTTCTAACGCGTGTACATACTTACGCATACTTTTTTTTTCTTTTTATTTTTAACATTTAACACTCACATTTGTAATGTTAGTTAGAATTGATAGCATAAAAAACTTCTGTATGAGATAATAATAATAATCAACTGTTATGGCGAGCAGACAGTATTAGTATTTGTTGATATCATGCTGCTATATCTACATTCATTTATACATGCCTATATATAGCTATTGATATTATGTTACTTACTTGTAGTGCTAAATTTAATATCCAACTACAGGCTGATAATATATAAGTAGACATAAGATTCGTATGTATTGTATTTCTTAGACATCGTAAGTCTCTGAAACAAAAGAAAAAGTATTATTAAATTAGTTGAATATTGCTGAATAAATCATCCCGAAAAATAGGTTTTTTATTTTATTATCAACTAGCGGGCCCGGCTAACGTTGTTCCATCCTGATAACATAAAAAATACCATGACAAATTATATACCTAAACCTTCCCCATAAACCACTTTATCTACCGGTGAAAACCGTAAGAAAATCCGTTCAATAGTTTTTGAGTTTATCGGAACAGACGAACAAACAGACAGACAGACGTAGTAACAATTTCGTTATTAAACTCACACACACGTAAGGTTTGATCACAAATATCGAAAGTATTGCTATTCGAACAGTTTTCTTCAGAACAAATTCCCGTTTCGGTCGTGAACGACAGTTTTCTAACCAATAACGCCAAAAACCTGATGAAATCGAAATTTCTAGAGTAGCGAAACGTCTAATCTTCATCCCTAAATGTTTACGTACACACTTTCTCTTCGTAATAGGTATTTATTGCTTCAGAATACGACGCGGTCCAAATAACTGATCAAGGCTATGCTATTGTTTCCAATGTTGTTTTTTTAACTGTCTGATAAACGCGACTTTGTCTATGTTGTTTTTGAAGTTATACTTCTTTTGGCGCGTTAAGGAAAAATGATGAGAGTAAATTTTTACGAAGCGCGCGCACATCGTCACGAAAAACCAACACCCTGAAGTTAGCTATAGTCAATTTTTTCTATTGTTAGTGTCGTTTTTTGTACAAACTTAGAATCAGGAGAAAGATAAAAAAAAATTAAAAGATTTTCATCTTGTTACGCCAAAGAAGTATAACTTCTAACGCATGTACATAAGTACGCACACACTTTTTTTCTATCTTAATAATGTACTTACACACAGAGAAACGTAAATCAATTATGTAAACAAAATACTATGCTTAGAAAATGTCTTTGTAAATCGTTATATCCGCTTACTGTTCCACCTGTTCATGAGCACCGCACCGTTTGCCCCACTTCTCCACGGCAAGAAAATATATATCGCTGAACGCGTTGTGCTAATAAAAATCTTAAATTAAAAAGTTAATAAATCTATATTAAATGAAGCTATCGTGATATTGTTTTGTTAGATAAGGTCCGAGTGTCAAAGAAATGAAAAGAAGAAATATCAAAGAAGTAAAATAAAAAAGTATCGAAATCTTCGATAGATCTTTATCATTTTATTTACATAGATATTATAACAATCGATTACAAAAACGCTATATTTATATTATAAAATTAGTTATACCCGCGAATTCATACGCTTTTTTACTTATAAATCTTTATTATTTACAACTACAACGTTACAAATAGTATATAAAGAAAGGGCATGGAAAAGAGCTATGTAGTACTTGGTCGTGGTAGAAGTAACGGACACTAAGGTCCTCTTTCATAATACGAAGTGTCTCTAACTCAAATAAAGCTCAAACTTCTAACTTTTCTGCAAACTGTATTAAGCTGGACGCAAAGATTTTAAATCGAGGTATATATTTTCCGTGAGTCGATATTGATTAAATACAGTATATATGTTATCCCAAACTGCGCTCAAGTCACGTAGGAAAATACTATGAAAATCCATATAATATTTCCATAAATATTGTTGTTTTTTATGTCATAGATCGTCACCTTCCATAGACGCTAACAACACCAGGGGAGTGTCGAAAGTGCGTTGCCAGCCTGTGTTTGGGGGAAAGGGAGGGAGGGGCATAGGAGAGGGGAAGTGGGCTTCCGGCGTTCTTACCGACCTAAGGAAACGCAACAATGCAAGCACTGTTACTTCACGTCGGATTTTTATGAGAGGGTGGGTGGTAGTACCCACGGCGAGCCAACCCATTCGTGCTGAAACCAATAATAGCTTCAGCGTGGCTCTACCACCTACTACCTAAGTGCATAAAGTACGATAACTATTTAAAAAAAATGTTTATATGTTAGTCTCTTTGAAAACGCTAATATTAAAGAGTTTTGTCTGATTTTTTTTTTTATATTAGCACGGCATAATGAGTGCACTGTGCTTGATGGTAAACACAGTACAATCCAAAAACAATGGCGACCAACGAGTGACACATTATCCATCGCCGGTCGCCGCTGTCATGCCGGCCGGCGAAAAGCTGGATATGCACAGGCTGATCCCGAAACGCGACCCGCAGAATGACGGGCTTTTTCGCCATATGCATGGTGGTTCCGACCCAGTCAGGCTGTGAAATCCTACCACTCCGCTTTCGCCATTACCTCGTTCGTTATTCAGCAGGGTGCACCACGTGCAGGTCAGGTTGGCTTGGGTGTCTCAAGTCTTAGATGTTATTCGACACCCCTTACAACCATAATGATATACCAACATCTTAATACAGTATATATTTTAAATTACAGATTCCCTTGTAGAATGACAAACTTATTTGTTTTTGTTCAAACGTAAAAGACAAATAGCACACAAAGCTAATACTAATCACACAATTCAAATCAAGCATACACAAAGCTATGCGTTTTGAATACATAACGGGACAAATATTTTTCTTACAATTTGAGAATTCGTGTAATATGTACATATTTCCAGATGTTTTTGTGACTGTCTCTCATGTTTAAAACAGTTTAAATTAATTCAGTCCTATCCATTACGGTTATTATGTTAGAATACTTCTATTTCATTTCATCTGCAGTTAAAAATTGTGTAATTATTCGTTATATAATTTCTTTTACATTTCCGACACACCAAGAACGAAGTTCTCTCATATTTGACATGTACATAATATGAAGATCTTGAAAAATAACCTAAAATATTAGGAACGGCTAAAATTGGAATAAGCTCATTTTCAAACGTAACGACTTAATCGTATTTATAACCAGCTGTGCCCACGACTTCGTGAGGAATTTTTTTTTTTTTCGAACTGACTACGCTTCTGACCAAGCACGGTCTTAACAGCTTCACCGGACTACTAAGACGAGCGCTTAAGGCACTCAGCCGATTTTATTTTGACAACTAGTTCAAGGGTGCGCGGCACACATCGGCGACTTCGTGTGGAACCTTATGTAAAACACAGTGATTAATAAAGTTATCTGAATGTATTAAGTCCATTTTCAGTCACTTATCTACTTTTTTCTCGTGCTTACGCCGCGTCGTCATTAAAATTACAATAACTTTTGATAGAGTGGACCGATTTTAATGAAACAAACACTAAGTTACTCACGAAGTTATGCTTTATTGTGAACCCAGTGCTTTAGTAGTGATGCGTGTTCATACTAACAGACAGAGATATTCTAAAAATGATAGAAACGTATTCTATTTCTTATTCCTAGACACCTTTTCAAAGTGGTAGAGCCACGCTGAAGCTATTACTGGTTTCAGCATGAATGGATCGGCTCGCCCGGGGTAGTAGCACCCTCTCGCAGAAAACCGACGTGAAGTAACAGTGTTTGCATTGTTGCGTTTCGTTCGGTCAGTGAGAGCGCCGGATAACCCACTTGCCCTCCCCCTCCCCCTACCACACTCCCCTCCCCCAAATACATGGTGGCAACGCATTTGCGACTCTTCTGGTGCTGCGAGTGTTGTTATGTTCTTATTATATGTATTTGATTGAAGAAGGCGTTTGAAGGCGCTTATTATATGTAGGTATAGAAGAAGATTGGTGTAATTTGACTGTTACTTTTGTTACATACATTTTCATGCGTTTATATTCTATACTAAGTGAAATATATATCCTAAACGCTGTATTTTTGCCAAATATCTTACATTTTAGTATCATGAATGTAATCTGTTTTTATGTAATTTATAACGTTTAGGTCGATTTTCACGTGGGATACATATTATATCCCTGCGTTAAGAGGCTATAAGAATTATCTATACTAATATTATAAAGAGGTAAAGTTTGTGACCTTGTGAGTTTGTGACGTTGTAAGGGGTAATCTCAGGAACTACTGGTCCGATTTGAATAATTCTTTCAGTGTTATATAGTTCATTCATCGAGTATGGTTATAGGCATAGGCTTCAGTTATATATCATCACGCTAAGGCCAATAGGGGCGGAGCACAGATTAAAAATGTTTCAAAATCGAGATGTTTTTTTAAGAGCTTCTGCTGTGTGTCAGCGTTAACACAGAGTAGTAACTATTACTACGAGGACGAAGTCGTGGGTAGGGGCTATAATTTATGTAGTATTATTATAAAGAGGTAAATATGTGAGTTTGTGACGTTGTAGGGAGGAATCTCAGGAACTACTAAACCGATTTTGATTCTTTTATCAATATAAAGCCACGTTATTTATGAGTGTCATAGGCTACATATCATCACGCTAAGAGCAATAGGAGCGAAGCAACAATGAAAAATGTTTTAAAATCGGGGTATTTTTACCTTTTCAGAGCTTCCGCTGCGTCTTAGCCCAAAATAACTATTCCACGCGTACGAAGTCGCGGGCAGAAGCTATACTAATAATATTATAAAGAGGTAAAGTTTGTGAGGTTGTAGGGGGTAATATCTGGGGAGTCGGAGAAAAAACTGTCGAACGAAAACGTTTCTTACGAATGGTGCCTTAACTATTAGAGATATATGACTACAGAAAAGTTGTAGCTTGATAATGCCTATTACCGCCCAACGAAGTGGGCGCGGCTCGGCTAGTCAATAATGAAAATTGTGTTGAGCACATTTGTGAACAATATTTGTTTTTTTTTTTATTGTTTATAAACATGTCAAGAACAGTCCTGGCCATGATCAAAAAACCAAATTTTTAAGAATAAACTTTTAATTATTTTTGTCCTATTTTAATTAAATTTGGAATACAAGGAGTATATTTTACTTTAATATTGATAGCATGTAATAATCTACACAAATAAATAACATTGAAGTGTCTGTCTGTAATATTAAGATAAAATCTATTTACTAAATGGATATGATACTACTAGATACGGTATTTGTAACAAGAAAACAATTTTATTTATTTTTTATCCGCCTGTTTCCTCCAGCTTATCTCTTAAACGGTTCAGTGGCAGATAGCTGATGTTATAAAGTGTAACTTAGGCTATTTTTATTTTATAAAAAAAATATAATCTTTTATAGCAATAAAAAACACAGATGAAGTCAAGTGCGGCTGCTAGTTATCAATAATCCTTTTAGAAGTCGTAAATTGTGAATAAAAATATATGTATACATAAATATATGCAGGTGTACATGTACTCAATTATATTATAAGTAATGCATTCGATACCTACCCATTGGTAGGTAGTGGATAAAAATTAAACAATGAAACAAAAATAATTTATTAATTATTAAAAAACGCGGACGCAGCCGCAGGCACACCTAGTATATTATAACTTCGGACCCTCGTCGACATAATGATCAAAGTTTCAAGGAATATCGTTACCCATAGAATAGAGTAAACACAAACTAAGGTGAATCAGTTAAATCTTAAATCTTTTGTGAAAACTTTTGTCTTTAGAACAATTCTGGTTCAATGAACAATACTTCGAACTAACGGAGAAACATTGAAGAAACTCTTCGGGTCTTCATTATAAAACCACGTAGCAAAAGAAAATTTAAAACTTTGATGTTCATTCGCTGTCGCTCCTTTTCTAATTTATTCTAGATATTTCTATATTATTATGTCTGTCCTGGTACAGGAATGCAAATCGACTTCGTTTAATTTCAATTTGAATTCTATTAGCATAATATAATTGAACATACAAAATAATTCTGTGTCTTTTATCAAGAACTAGCTGATACTCGCGACTTGGTCTGTGTCGTTTATTATCTTAACACAAGCTATGTGCAGAGGAAAAAATTTAAGTTCCACACCGCTTGCACCAGTTTTTGCAGCAGGAAAACACACATCGCTGAACTCGGAGTGCTTATAAATATTGTAGTGTTTTTATTGACTTCAATAACTTGATATTAAATTAAGCTATCGTGATAATATTTTGTTTAAATAAGGACCAAGTGTCTATGGAGTAAAACACAAAAAAATCATCAACATCTATTCAGTAGTTTTTACGTGATACGGTCAAAAAGGCATAACTCTATTATTTTATGTATGTATAAGGAGGCTGGTATCCTTTTCTTGTGCGGTCTTGTATACTTTGCTGCAAATACACCTAGAGGTATGTTTTTTCCGACTTTAAAAAAGAAGGTTCCATTTTATGTACTTACATAAACGTAAACATATGGATGTTGTGATATACTTAGAAATTATAAGAACAATTTTTATGATTGTTTTACTGACGCAATTTATATAGTTATGGGAAGGTAAAATATGTAATACCAGAATTTTTTATATGTTCACTAATAACATTGATATGTTTGTGTCAAAATACCATTAAAATCAATTGAAAATAAAGAAATTATTTACTTTTTGAAGTTATATATATTTGAATTTCAAATTAGTATTAACCATATTGATAATCTTTATAGCAAATCAATATATATTTTCTGTGCACAACAATTGCATAAAAATCTATAACCATTTTTGAGTTGAATGTTTCGATGACTTATTAGTGTTCGGTATTTATATAAATAATATGTCTATATTGGGAAAATAAAACAAAAATGTACAAACAGAACTGTAGATGCAATAATATAAATTAATAATCTATATATTAATACGTGAAACCCACAGTTTGTATCCCTTTTTGAGAGAAATGCGCGAACGGATGAACGTGAAACTTGGCATAGTTAAAGTTTATATGGAGGAGAAGTGTAGAAACCTATTTATTTTAAATAAAATGCATTAGAAGTACATTAAATTAATTAAAATATGCATTACTCACACTACTGCTTCAATTTTACACAACATATACACACATGTAAATATGACATCTGTCAATATAGGACTTCAAAAAAGGTTGTGAAGGAGGTTGCTATGCTCGACTGTATGTATTATTTTACTCTTACGTTCCAATTACTCTTTTTCATTCTACATTCAACAATGATATAAACCTAATAAAATTAAAACTTTAAAAAATCAATGAACTATGGTCGGATGTCGACCATTGGGCGCCCACTAGTAGTATTAAATGTTCATAAACTTTATATGGAACAACGTCGATTTTTTCTTACTTTTAAGTATATTTTTAGTGTATAAAATTACTATGAAACCCAAATAAATTATTCACCAAAGTATGCTAGTGAATACAGTTTTGATATATAACAGATTACTAGGAGCTGTACACATCCATCACTTAAGACACGCCTCTCTAGGTGTAAAACATGACCTACCGCGTGGAATTAATTACGACAATAACAACGTCGTGTCAACGTGCTATATTGCAGTGTACATAGTACGACCTAATCTCAATTATATTTTAGTATCCATATCTCATCTTTACATTAATTATATCAGTAGTTCTCCCCCCCTTTTTTACTCATCCACGCACTAACACATTCTTTCTAAATACTTACTTTACATAGTTACATGCAAAATTTCTCCGTATCTTCTATTCTATATATATACCTAATAAGAATGTAAATCTAACGTGTCTGTACTGTTTAGATTTTTGTAAAAAAAATGTCGCAAGTGTCTTGGAATACATAATAAAATACATTTCAATCATTTTTAGACATGTCTCTCTGTCTGCTTGTATGAACACGCATCACTGCTAAAGCAGTGCGTTCATGATTAAACCTCACAAAAGCAAAATCCTAAAGCATATCCTCTAGTAAAAATTATTCTTGGTTTCATTAAAATCGGTTGACTCTATCAAAAGTTATTATAATTTTAAGGACGACGCGATTTAAGTGCGACAGAAAAGTATATAAGAAAATGGACTTAATACATTCAGATGATTTTTTAAGTCATTGTTGTTTTTCTTTACGCTCCACGCGGACGGTGTTGTGGGGAAAGCCAGTCACAGATAAAAATATTGTATTTGTCAATCTCGCGACACATTTGACAGGTACTTGCGACATACCACTCTGTCGTAACACAGTGGTTGAGAACCGCTGAACTAGATTATAGAAAATAGTATCAGTAACAATTTTACCAGTATTTCAGGTGCAGTAATATATTTATTGAGAATCGTATGGTGGTAAGAGATTTCATAAAGAAAACATCTCATAAATAGTTTTTTTAGGAAAACTTCTTTAGGCGCAACTGGGAGGTAACTGGACGACGATGCAACGGAAGTCCGTTACGGCAAGATGGCTACACGTTTCTGTACCATCCGGTTAGATGATAATTAAACAACCAAAACTTCTATTAAATCATAATTAATTTAATTCGTTATCCTAGTAATCTGTTCGTACTTTTCTATATTTAATTTACTTTATAACAAAGAGTTGCTAATAATATTTCGTTCTATTTAAGTTCCAACTTAGCTGATAGATGGCACTGCAGACAATGAAGCTTTGATTTAATTTGTTACTTATATTGAAACCAGATGGCGGCATGGTCGCGCGCCCATATAATTATACATCATTAATTCTATTGTATAATTTTTATTATTATGCAATCTAATATTTTTCATGTTTTTATAAAAAAAATTGATCGATTTGTTTATAATTTATTCACAAAATCAAAAATGTTTAAAAAGTTTTATACTTCAAACGCGTGTGACGGTTACACGCACTCATTCTTCTATGAGCTAAAAGTGTTGTAATCATTACACAGTATAAAACAAAGTCCTCTGCCACGTCTGTCTGTCTGTTCACGATAAACTTAAAAACTACTAAACGGATTTTCATACACTTTTTACCAGTTTTAAAGTGATTCATGAAGAAGATTTGGGTATATAATTTGTCATTTTTTTTAAATTATCAGCGCGGAATGCCGTCCGCCGCGCCCCCTAGTAGAATCTATAGATATAATAAAGTACCAATATCTATAGAAGACTTATCATAATTAAGAGATCAAAGATATTTAATGAAAGTGGTAAAAACAAAGCATGTCTAGGAGCGGTTCTTGGGGTGTAAGGAGTGTCGAATAACATCATAAGACTTGAGACACCCAAGCCAACCTCACCTGCACGTGGTGCACCTTGCTGAATAACGAACGAGGCAATGACGAAAGCGGAGTGGTTTGATGATGGTGATTTTACAGCCTGACCGGGTCGCAACCACCATGTATATGGCACAAAGCCCGTCATAGTAATTCGCTTCTGCGGGTCGCGTTTCGGGACCAGCCTGTGCATATCCAGCTTTTTGCAGGCCGGCATGATAGCGGCGACCGGCGATGGATAGTGTGTCACTCGGTGGTCGCCATTGTTTTTGGATTGTACTGTGCTTACCATCAGGTATAGTGCAGTCATTTTGCCGTGATACTATAAAAAATAATATATATTATCGAAAATATACTTTTATTATTATATTTATTAGACTGATTGATTACATTACATTGATTGAACATGGTCCTTTAGTTGAAACTTGTTTTGTAATCACAGTGGTAAATATATAGTATTATACTAATAAAACAGTGAGGAGATACAGTATAAGAAATAATTATAATCACAATGTAAACATTCGCCGAAGTCTTTATAGTTGTTTGATGAAAAACGAATATTATTCATGAGCATTAACATTTATGTCTGGTCATTTAGTAAAATTACTTTTATGGGGTGATGGGGTCGAGTCATATTATGCTTATGAGGAAAATCATGCTTTAGGTTGAAAATGGAATTTTTATTATAATCAGCATATTTCATTTTAGTAATGCGTTTTACAATACATTAGAAACGTATATACGTCAGTTCTTTTATGAAATAAATAACTTATAATATACAATTTGTAGTTTGTAGAAAAAAAGTGTGTGTGTACTTATGTGCACGCGCTAGAAGTTATACTTCTTTGGCGTAACAAGATATAAACTTTTCAAAAATGTTATTCTTCGCCTTATTCTACGTTTGTAGAAAAAACGACACTAACAATAGAAAAAAGGTATTTAATACAAAGAAATACAAACAACAAATACAAAGAAACAAAATGTTGATTATAGCTAACTTTAGGTTGTCGGTTTTTCGTGACGGTGTGCGCGCGGATCGTAATAACTTCAGGGTGTCGGTTTTTCGTGACGGTGTGCGTAAAAATTTACTCTCATCTTTTTCCTTAACGCGCCAAAAGAAGTATAACTTCAAAAACAATATTAATATTTTATTTACATCGCGTCGAGAAGTGTAAATTTAAGTTACAAAATCAACGCAACAATATATATAAGCTATACGTGAAAAACTATGTCTGTAAAGTCAGTTTAAGAAAATATTGATGAAAAACTGCAAACTTTTATGAATTGAATTATTCTATATATAGGTAGCTGTGTCACAAGCAGAACGCTTAGGGCCATCGCGCCTCTATCGCTTTGTTCCGCGGTCTAGCTTGCACGCTCGGCTCAGGCGGAACGTGACGATGAGTCATGCTTTTTCGTGCGTGCAGCTGGCGTTCATCGATTTACAAGACGTTATCACGTCAAAAGTAATGCATTTTTGCAAATATTTAAGATTCATAAACAGGCACATGACGGTTTAAAAAATGATAGAAAAGTATTGGAAAAACCAGAAAAGCATATTTGCGCCAGATATACACTCAAGATCTGTCTGACGTCCCAGACACCGATGCTTGATATGATACCAGAGTAACCTGTCAGAATATCTAGCTAGATTGTGGTTGAAGATTACGCAATATAGGAAATGATGTAATTGTAAGTGTCAGAGGCCTTGATTAACTTCTCGTCAGTGCAAGTATAAAGACACTGTTCTTTCAAAGCAAAATTGTAGTTACTTATCCATATTGATTTAATTACGGTAACTTAGTTTTCCGATCAATTCTTGTAGAGGAACTTTTACTGCAGTTCATAATTGTCGCTTTTGTTTGATTATTTCAATCAATACATCCGATTTAGATGCACTTATTTACCTGTTGGGTTGAGTCTTACCTCCGTAAATTGGTAAAACACCATTTGTTCACTCAACACGCATTACTCTTATGTTTTCCTTTTAGATGTGGTATTTTTGGTAGTGGTAGAGCAACGCTGTAGCTATTACTAGTTTCGGCATGAATGTGTGGGCTCGCCCGGGGTTGTACCACCCTCTCACAAAACACTAACGTCAAGTAACAGTGCTTACAATGCTGCGTTTCGTTTGGTCAGTGAGAGCGCCGGTGGCCAACCTTGTCCCTTCCCCTTTCTCCTTTCCCTACCCCTCCCCACTATATAGGCTGGTTACGCACTGGCGACTCCCCTGGTGTTGCTAGTGTCTATGGACAGTGGTGGTCACTTAACATCAGGTGACCCAACATTTCGTTTACCTGCTTTCGCCATAAAAAAAGAAATAAGATTTTGAATTAAATTATGAAAGAAATGCACAAACATTATAAGCGCTCGTACGAATACTAAAATAATAAGTGATACTTACTTGAAATAGAGAAATATGAACACTGCTAATGACAGCACTGCAAGGCTGAGCGAGTATCCGGCGAGGTAAATGAGGCTGGCTACGTCTGTTGGCGACACATTGGCGATACGTTCAGTACAGTTTGCGTAATTTGTATAGTTGTGCCATTCTCCGTCCATACATAATCGTGATGCGTTTTCTGGAAACAAAATTAGTTTTAAATGTTCAGATTAACGTGTCTGAAACCATATTTTGATTCAGCCTCGAGTTTACAAAGGTTTTTTTAATCATCCATACATATACATCAAGATGAATTATATTTTATTGTTTTAGTTATTATAATCCCGGATGTATTAAATTAACTAAATTTAAAGGTTCCTAGAAAGGTTCCACGATAGCCCATTCAGACTGTTTTTCCTAAAATGTTTTTACGAACGATCGTCTGTTCGCCTCTCAATCGTATGAAACAAATATATAATGAAATAAATAGCAATGATATTTACATCTTCCACTGCTCATTCAGGAAATATCGCTCACAACTATTTAAGTTATACGCATATTGATTTTTTATTAAATTATAAATTGCATTTAATTTCTTTTGCTGTGTGCTGAGATAAAATATAGCGCAAGACGTACACATCTGTAAAGATGCTTCACACTGTCTTGAACTTGTGTGTTTAGATATAAGTAATGTTTTGTGAAAGTGTCGTTGAGGTGTCAATGAAGAAATAAATAAATGAATAAATATGTTATTAGTACAAGCTAATCTCCGAAAGGAAGAAATAGATTTTGACGAGACTTTTGCCGGAAGAGTCGACCAATTTTCAGTGTATTATGTAGGCTACATATATTGTTTTATACGGCGACGTAATAATATCAAAATGTAATATAGACAAATCTTAAAATTGTAAACGGGTACATAGTAATGATACAATTAGAATCGGAAAAATAAAATAACAAAATTCCTTCGGGAAGCTAAGTTAGCCTTTTTTACTTTTACCCTTGAGGAGCAACGCCTCCTTCGAGTAGTGCTTCGTCGCGTTCCGGCCGAGATCTCGGTCGAAGACGTGATCGCATCCCTTAAGGAGAAGAATTTCCCCATTAGAGAGGTACATCGGATGTACCATCCGCGCACCCGCAAGCCATATAACATGGTATTAGTTATTTTAGATCGCTCCGTGGAGGGTAAGGCTATTTTCAGCCTGACCTCTGTGTGCAACCTCACCGGCATCACCGTTGAGCCCCCCCGGAAGACCCATACCCCGTCGCAGTGTCACAACTGCCAGAGTTACGGCCACTCGGCACGCAACTGTCATCTCCGCCCTAGGTGTGTCAAGTGCCTGGGTGATCACTGCACAAAGGAGTGCGGGCGCACACCCGACACCACCGAGCCCCCTAGCTGCGTGTTGTGCGGCAACGCGGGTCACCCCGCGAACTATCGCGGCTGTCCCCGCGCACCGCGCACACAACGCCCCCGCCAGGCGCGACAGGTGCCTAGGGCGCCTGTGGTCGCCGCCCGCCCTCCACCTCCACCTCTCATGTCCGTGGAGGCCTTCCCTGGCCTGCCGGCTGCCTCTCGCGCCCCGGTGGCGCCCGCGTCGACTTTGCGCGTGCCACCCTCTTTGCCGCGCGCACCACAACCCGGGCGGGCCCCTCTGGCCCCCTGGGCCCTCCGACCCCAGCCTGAGGCTCCCAAGCCTCATGCTCGCCCACCACAGGCGCGGCCGGCGCGCGCTGCTCCCGCCCACTCCACGGAGCTCTGCGCGGTGGACTGGGTCTACCAGTTACTCCAAGAGCACGACCTCCAGGAGGTTCTTGCATTCCGCGAGGCCCTTAAGGCCGAGACAGGCTTGGGCCGGCTCGACGTGCTCGCGCAATACAGAGGCATCGCTGCAACGTTGCAGCGCCTCTCCCGATCCACACAAGATTTAGATTTTAAAGACGAATAATTGTTAAATCATTTACTACGTATCAGTGTTAGGTTTTTTTTGTTTATTTATTTAAACTTTATTGTACAGCAATTATATACATACGTTACAAAAACATTTCAGGTTATATTATTGGTACAATGGGCGGCCTTATTGCTAATAGCAATTTCTTCTAGGCAAACTTTGGATGGATATGTTCTATGGAGTAAAGTCAGGGGTATTCTGGGTGTACAGAAAACAAAAACTAGTTAATGCCACTCAAGTTAGTGGCACGTAACTGTAAAATAAATTATAAAATATAAATGATATATAGACTACATGAATATTAAATAAAACAAAGATAATATACACATAAGCGTAATTTAAATAGATAAATAGTGCTTTTGACCGAGTTTCTAAAAGGGGTGTAAGGGGTGTCAAATAACATCTAAGACCTGAGACTTCCAAGCCAACCTCACCTGCACGCGGTGCACCCTGCTGAATAACGAACGAGGCAATGGCGAAAGCGGGGTGGTAGGGTTTTACAGCCCGACTGGGTCGCAACCACCATGTATATGGCGAAAAAGCCCGTCATAGTGATTCGCTTCCGCG
>MU158952.1:101884-126230 GCA_015888305.1 Antheraea pernyi
AGATTTGTCGCTGCTGAGTGTGGTTTCGGCCATGCTCGGCAGCGAACAGGCGTGGCGAGCAATGGCCTCCTTCTGCGAGGAGGTCATCTCGCAGAAGGAGGCGGCGGAGAGGGCCCGTGAAGCAGACCCGCTGAGTGGCCGTCTCCGCCAACAGAGGACCGGCAGGAGGAGACGGCGCTTTGCCCAACTCCTCCTGCCACCGTAGCCGGACCTGAGGGGATGGGCCGGGGAACCCATTTCCTCATTGCACAGATCCGGCGGACGAGGGGGGGCAGCCGGTGTGTGCCCGGTCTGCTCCTCTATAGGTAGGAGCCCGGCGGTCACCTTCCGCCGGGCGGACCGTGGGGGCGGCTCTACAAGGTTGATTAGCTTGTTGGATCCCTTGCCGCCCCCACAAAACGGTCTGTCGGTACACCGTGGGGTTTTAGTCTGTGCGAGTCAGACATAACCCACCCTCTCCCCCGGGAGGGTGGCGTATCCATAAGGGATTTCCCCACGATAAAAAAAAAAAAAAAGATAGGTCGCGAATTGCATGTATCAGGCAACAGCCAAAGCCGAGGTGTGCCGTGCACCCTTGGGCTAGTTGTCAAAATAAAATCGGCTGAGTGCCTTAAGCGCTCGCCTTAGTAGTCCGGTGAAGCTGTTAAGACCTTGCATGGTCAATAGCGTAGTCAGATCGAAAAAAAAAAAAAAAGTTCACGTATATCTTGTAAACTATAAACATATTCTAGAAATAGCTGTAAACTACGTATATTATTCTATGTGAATTCGATCTAGTGCAGTTATATAGAATTTTAAAATTACTGTTTAAATCATACGAGCAAGTATTCTGTTTAATGATTTACAGTTGATGGTTAGATTATTATGGCACTAGAGTTTGTGTTCGAATTATATCAAAATTATAAATGATACTATAAAAAAATGTTACTTGTATTAACTGACGTAAATTTAAACAGCAAAATGTATTGTAACAATTTCTGCAATCCACGATATGACGCAGATTGCGCACGTTTCAAAATGTTGAAGAGAAAGGTCACCTTACGTTAAAGCATTTTTCACAGTAAGAATTTGCAGACGCAGTATGTTTCGTAATTAGTTTTAATATTTTATGTTACGTGAAGAGGTATATATAAATATTCTTCGCTAAAATACTGGTGACAAAACAAAGGAATAATACAATTCCTTGTTATTTTTTATGAAAATAGTGTCAAAGGAATTTAGGTCAGTGTGGTAATTCAAAGGAACGCTCACTTTTGTTGTTTATTAATCTATGGTGTTTGTGTTATGTTTAAGAGAATAATAAAGTCCAGGCTTAACAAAATGCACAAAAAATAAATTTTATACAATTTTTTTATATTTTCAGACAACATTTTATTGCCTAAATATTGACCATGAAACTTTTTAAATTTAAGAGTACATTTTAAATTTTAATACAATAAGATACATGTTATAAATGTATATAAATGCTTAAAAAACCCTAGTAGAAATTAAAATAATTATATCTAACTAGCAGGCTCGGTAGACGTTATTCTGTACTTATAATTAAAAAAAAAAATTATATACCTAAACCTTCCTCGTGAATCACTTTATCTATTGATGAAAACCGCATAAAAATCCGTTCAGTAGTTTTTGAGCTTATAGCGAACAGACAGACAGATGTGGCAGTGGACTTTTTTTATAGTATGTAGTCACAAAGGGCATAACTTAATTCAAATGTGAAACATTGAATGATATCTGTACTTAATTTAAAAAAAAAACCTTCATGGCATGAATAAAAATATTTCTCCCGTCTCACTTCCAATTTGGTAAATATAAAACAAACTTGAAAAAGGTGGATCATTGTCAAACCCAATAAAACTAACCCTTATAAGTTATCTGTAACAATTTCAAGAAGTACTCACGTGTATCATCATACTGTATTCCATAGAGCTCCTTGAAGCATTTCTGTACCGCCAACGTGTGCCAAGGCGTAGGATCCCAACATAACAGCCCATCGAAATACGCTGGACAGTAGTTATCAGAGAGGTTCAAGTTTCTTGCCAGACATTCTTCTGCTTTGGCGCTGATATTCTCGCCCACGCTCTCTGCGCTGTTCAATGTCGTTAGGTCCTCCAGTTTGACGTCCTGAATTGGCTTTTCACGATTAGTAATACGGTTATTTCAACTTTGGTTTGTTCTTTGGTTATTTACACTACGCTACTTTCACTTTCACTTTATCTGAGTACAATATACTTGAGTTTTTGCATCCCGAGAATTATTACCCTTACACACTTTTCAGGTGTCGCGCGAAAAACACCATTGCCGATCAAAGTCTGCAGTGTACCTCAGTGTTTTCAGGGAGAATGTTAGCATGATAAGGTTGTTTACACGCGGCTTGTGTTCTAACTTATCAAGTGATAACGCTCCGAGAGCAAACATCGGCAGTCTGTACGACTATTTGCGTATCGTGCAAGGAACTCTTTTAGTTTTTTTCTTTAATTGCGTCCGCTTCATTTAATGCCCGCCTTCAAGTCCATGCAACCTGCAAAATGAACGGTTATGATAATGATGGCATTGAGATAAGATTTTACCAATGGTCGGATTATTTCATACGTTTCTTTGTTTAACACGGTTTTAATATCTTGATATATATACCTATATAAATAATTATTAAGAAGTGTAAATAATAATGGTAGTGTAATTAAAAAAATTGGTTGTATGTAAAGTCAGTTTACGGACAATAATTTTACGTGATAATGTCATAAGAAAACGTCAATGATCGCATACTTTTATGAATTGAATTGAATTATTACTACAAAATTGACCAAAAATTGACAAAACAGTTCACATGTTGGTTGTGTGTTGCTGCTATCTCTCTTCTATTCCGTTGCATCGGCTAATGGAGTGGAAGAGATAGATACATCACGAGCCGAACGCTTAGGCCGATCGCGCCTCTCTATCACTTGTTCCGCCCTCTCACTTGCACGCTCGGTTCAGGCGGAACGTGACAATGAATCATGCTTTTTCGTGCGCGCAGCCGGCGTTCATCAATTTATAAGATATTATCACGTCAAAACAGTATAAAATGAATTTAAATTATAAATACATTATAGAACATTTAAAAGCGGATGTTGAATTACGTATATAGGTACACCGTGTTACTGTGAAAAGTATAGAAGGGTGGAAATTTTACTATATAAAATTGTGTATTTATACTGTATGTAAATATTTGTTGATGCCACTTTTGATGCATATATCCGTGGACGTTTTATGTAGTTTGTATCGGTAAAACTGTATAGCATACCGTGAAGGATAAAAAAGTTTTCCGTGGAAAATTTGTGATAAATTTGAATCATATTAATATTTTAAGACCATCTGTTTCTATTTGATATAAGATAAAAGCAGCAGTATAACTGTGCACAAGGGTGTGAGGACGTGAAACTCTGCCACAATAAAAATATTATTGATAAGTGGGTGGACGTGGTCAGATCATATAAACGTAAAAAACTAATAGCTTCATCTAGTTATTTAAAGTTTGTATGTCTGGTAGGTCTAAAAACAAAATGTCTAGACGTAAAAAGGAAGCGCGCAAAGCAGTATAATCTGATTTATTAGCCATTGCGATTGCAATTAAATTTCGACGGAATTTTTATTCGTATCCGCTACTTTGAATTCTTAATATACGTAATTTATTTATCTACACATCCTCGCAGATTTCAATTATTAATCTCCTTATATATCTATACTTCAATACTAACATTATATAGCTGAAGAGTTTGTTTGCATGAACGCACTAATCTCAGGAACTACTGGTCCAATTTAAAACATTCTTTCAGTGTTCGATAGCTCATTTATCGAGGGAGGTCAACGTATTGAGATTTATCGACCCCCCTGAGTACTGATATTGCATAAGATAAATGAGATCATTTGATTGAACCCCCCTGAACCAAACGTATGAATACGTGCCTGAAGGAGGCTATATATGTCGGCGCACGCCATGAATCAACGTCCTCTTAACCTACTTTATTGTTAGCTGTCTTTGGACCCGTTAAGTGACGTTAATGTCGAGATCTAGAAATCGTTATCAAAATTTTCGGATTTTAGTGATGGAGCATTGCAGGGACCCCGTTTTCAGCAGTGTAATCAGTGATATCAAGAAAGATGACAACAGGAACAAGGAGTGCTTAGTCGAGGCGGGGGTTTGTGCCAAAGAGTTGAACAGGACGGCGGAGGTGCCAAGATTCTAAAAATGGATGAGCTCAAGGGCGGAAAATGGCGGAACCAATCCACACAATTCACATACACATCTCTGGAAGGTTGAGTGGATCGTCGTGTGAACGGGAGTGCGTCTTTGTAGCGCTCCTAAAGGGATCGTAGTTGATGGCGATGGTGCATTCGTGTCTCGGTATGAACAGTGTTGTAAACGGTGCGGCGATGAACTACATCGCACCGCGGCATGTACCAGCAGAGCGGGCGGAAGGAGTTATGCGTGTCATCAAGGATGGACTTGCTGTCATTGGTGCTGTTCAGAGGGATCACTGGGAGCATACCTTGGGGGTCATGCAACTTGCTACTAACTGTACAGTGTCCAAGGCGGCGGGAGGAACACTTATTGAATTATTTACAGGAAAAGGTGGAGGCGTGCCTGCGGAGCTCGTTTCAGTTGTCGGCAAGGAGAGTGCGAGAGTTGATCCTGTGTCTTTTCGTAAAGTAGTTTCTGAAAGGATGACCGAACGGGGAGAGAAGTCTAAAGCTAGATTTGATAACACTGGGGCAGAGGTGAGGAGATTCGAGGGGCGACGGTACGTTTTGGTAAAAGAGCCCGTCCGGTTAGGAACCAGACTAGCACAAAAATTTGGGAGTCCTTACGAGAAAAAAAAGGTCCTTCCTAGCGACCGTTACGAGATCAAGAGAATAACAGGGCATGGACGGCCAAGAGGGGTGGCCCATGACGATCTGCGCGCGGCTCCAGACTTTGGAAAGCAGAATGAGATTGCCATGTCGGCGTGTGATGTTTTATTAGATAATAACTGAGATGGTGGTTTGTTTTTGTGTTGTTTTGAGACTTAACTTTGAACACCAGCGTCGAGGCTTGGTTGTTTCAATACTATTAATGGCATCGCGGCCTAACTTTGAACACAAGCGTTTGGTTGCTTCAGTACTATTAATGGCATCGAGGCCTCGTGAAGGCTATCCGGGAATTTATTATTAATTTTAGTTTAAGAGACTAATGACGCAGAGACGCGTCAATTGCAGAATGGCCGTGTCGGCGCACGCCATGAATCAACGGATGCACGTGCACGTTGAGTCATTGCAACGACACAAACAACGCGTAACGCATCCCCCACTACTACCGGTTGGACAATAAAAACAGCCTGTTGTGCCCTCTTTAGCTCAGAAGCGAGCGAGTCGCCGTACTAGACGTAACGCTCCTGCGTAATAGACGCTCTGAGTTATTATTTCTTGTTGTATTGATTAATTGTTGATCATTCGTTTATCATGTCGCTTCCCGATGAAGGAAATACTCCAACATCAGAAGATGGGACACCACGTGATAAGCAACGGCCTAATCAAGCAATCCAGACTATTTAATACCATAATGCATGATATGATGGCTCAACTATCTTACGATCATCGCACGACCTTGACTGAAATGATCGGCATCATGAAAACAGAGGAAAATACGCGAATCTTATTACACGTAGTATTACACTCAAGCAGAATATGGACTTCGCGATCGTGAAGTGCGATTAAAAGCAGCAAGTGTACTAAAAGGACGTGCAAAAACCTAAACAGATAGCAGTCTTCTAAGGACAACAACATGGACAGACACACATGCGGGACGACATGAAAATCCGTTATAAAAATTACACTATTGATGATGCAGAATCGGCAAGGAGAGTGCGAGAGTTGATCCTGTGTCTTTTCGTAAAGTAGTTTCTGAAAGGATGACCGAACGGGGAGAGAAGTCTAAAGCTAGATTTGATAACACTGGGGCAGAGGTGAAGAGATTCAAGGGCCGACGGTGCGTTTTGGTAAAAGAGCCCGGTTAGGAACCAGACAGGCACAAAAATTAGGGGGTCCTTACGAAATAAAAGAGGTCCTTCCTAGCGACCATTACGAGATCAAGAGAATCACAGGGCGTGGACAGCCGGGAGGGGTGGCCCATGACGATCTGCGCGCGGCTCCAGACTTTGGAAAGCAGAATGAGATTGCCATGTCGGCGTGTGATGTTTTATTAGATAATAACTGAGATGGTGGTTTGTTTTTGTGTTGTTTTGAGACTTAACTTTGAGCGTCGAGGCTTGGTTGTTTCAATACTATTAATGGCGTCGAGGCCCAACTTTGAACACCAGCGTCGAGGCTTGGTTGTTTCAATACTATTAATGGCATCGCGGCCTAACTTTGAACACAAGCGTTTGGTTGCTTCAGTACTATTAATGGCATCGAGGCCTCGTGAAGGCTATCCGGGAATTTATTATTAATTTTAGTTTAAGAGACTAATGACGCAGAGACGCTTCAATTGCAGAATGGCCGTGTCGGCGCACGCCATGAATCAACGGATGCACGTGCACGTTGAGTCATTGCAACGACACAAACAACGCGTAACGCATCCCCCACTACTACCGGTTGGACAATAAAAACAGCCTGTTGTGCCCTCTTTAGCTCGGAAGCGAGCGAGTCGCCGTACTAGACGTAACGCTCCTGCGTAATAGACGCTCTGAGTTATTATTTCTTGTTGTATTGATTAATTGTTGATCATTCGTTTATCATGTCGCTTCCCGATGAAGGAAATACTCCAACATATATATCATCACACCAAGACCAATAGGAGCGGAGCACAAAATTAAAAATATTTTCACCTTCTACATAAACGAAGTCGCGAGTTAAAGTATTTGATTTGATTACGGTTTTCACTAGCATTTAGATCATTTTTCCGAAATATTTATTTACAGAAAACATGCTTATTATATTTATAAAGAGTAGAGAAAATTGATGATTTGTAATCGAGAAGAAAAAATGTGTTTCATGCGCTTACATTGCTAACGAAACTTTATGGAATAGATCAAAACAGTATTATACCACGCTATAGTATAACATATCTCATAAAGGCCTTTGTAAATCGAAATGATTAGCATTAGTCTGATTTTTACATCTATTGATACTCTGATCAATAATAATATACATTTTTATAAATGTTATTAATTAATCAAACATATAATGGGTTGTACAAGCTAAAATAAAATATCAATTTTTTTTCGAACTGACTACGCTATTGACTTAGCAAGGTTTTAACAGCTTCACAGGACTACTAAGGCGAGCGCTTGGGAGCCAGAGGCTCCCCCATCCGATTTTTAGCCGCCGTATACTCGTATACGGCGGCCAGCACCTCCGCCTCTAACTCCCAGGGGAGGGAGCCGGCCAGAACCATGGCCGCCCCCGAGGACACCGTGCGGTATCCTCGTATCACCCTCAACGCCACGGTACGCTGCGTAGCTCGCAGCGTACGGATATTGGTGGCGCTGAGGGCGTCGACCCACAACGGTGCCCCGTAGACGGCCATGGAGCGAACGACCCCCATGTAAAGGCGGCGGCAGGCGGCACCCGGCCCCCCCGTGTTGGGGAGGAGTCGTCCGAGCGCCGCTGCCGCCTTGACTATGCGCGGTCCGAGCCCCTTAAAGTGGGGCTCGAACCGCCAGCGTCCGTCCAGGGTGAGGCCCAGGTACTTCATGTGGGCCCCCACCCTGATCCGGACGCCCTCCACACAAATGTGGGCCCCCGGAGGCGGCCCCCGCCGAGGCCCGTGAAACATTAAGGCCTCGGTCTTGTTGAGGGCCACCTCGAGGCCCAGCCTTCTAATGCGCCCGACCACGAGAGTTACGGCCTCCGTGGCCAGGCGCACCAAATCGGGGAATTCCCCGCCCCGGGCTACGACTAGGGTGTCGTCCGCGTAGCAGATGAGGCGCGCTCCAGAAGGGAGCGCGCCGCGGAGCACCCAGTCGTAGCCCATGTTCCACAGGAGCGGGCCCAAGGCCGACCCCTGTGGAACCCCGCACGCCGTGTGGCGTCGGACCATCCGTCCTCTGGCGTCCACGAAGGCGACCTCTCTACCTTCTAGGTACGCCTCCAACAGCCGCCGCAGATACGGGGGCACCCCGAAAAAGCGGAGCGCCTCCCGTATGACAGCGTGCGGCAGGCTGTTGAAGGCGTTGGCGATGTCTAAGGACAATTCGCGACCTATCTGAGCTAACCTAAGCTAAGCTAAAACTATTCATACATATATAAGTTGTTGAAACATATATGTGTACCAAGCTTATATACCTCAACAACACATATATATTTCGTATCGGATAATTTTCTAAACTATTTCAGTTTTATAAGGGAAAAAATAAAACCATGCCACTTGCATGTGTAAGCGTGTATGCGTGCACGTGTGTGGAGGTGATATGTGTAATGTTGTCGCAGTGATGTAAGATTTTGTGTCACTGTATCGCACGAGCAGCGCACTCAAGGGCTCCACGCCGAGGGAACGGACCTAGACTTGAGCCGCCTCCAAGGGGGGCCTAATCTGGTTAAAATATCAATATTACATGTGCACAGGTTGCTATACTAAGCGTTGCTAGTCTGGAATTGGTGATGTGAACACATGAGGTTTTCCCCTACCAATTTTTTTTTGTAAATCGCTTAACGCGTTTGAAGAAGTTTCCACTTCAAAAATTTGTGACGAGACTTACGAAGTTTCTTTGATTTTTATGAATGCCAAATAAACAAAAGGCATCGGACACAACTAACCTAAATCGTTCCACGCTGTATTAGTGAAATGTACCATTATATAGTTGGAGCTGATCGTTAGTGATTTATAAATTACATTTTTATTCTACAGAATAGTCACTATATCACTTCTATTCTATTTTTGGATTGTACTGTGCTCACCAACAGGCACAGTGCAGTCACTTTGCTGTGTTACAAAAAAAAGGGTGCGTGTACTTATGTACACGCGTTAGAAGTTATACTTCTATGGCGTAACAAGATAAAAATCTTTTCAAAAATGTTATCTTTCGCCTTATTCTACGTTTGTAGAAAAAACGACACTAACGGTAGAAAAAGGTATTTAATAGATTGAACGTTTTAATACAAAGAAATACAAACAACAAAGAAACAAAATGTTGACTATAGCTAATTTCATGGTGTCGGTTTTTCGTGACGGTGTGCGCGCGATTGTAAAAATCTACTCTCATATTTTTTTCCTAACGCGCCATAAGAAGTATAAGTTCAATAATAAAAAAAAAAATATATTAACCAATGTAATATGACAAATGTGATATTCAGGTTGCTTGTATACATAAAGTATAATTTCTATAGAGTCTAAAATTGAGATAAAAATATAAAACACGTGGAAATTAAAAACGTATGTCAATGTTATTATTCTGTAAAACGGTCGTGGGTTTTAAATAAAATTACACTGAATTTTGGATTGATGAGCATGTGGGGTAAAAACAACGTTATTCTCGTAACCAACAAAATTATAGCCTCGAGATATGAAGCTATTTTGTTTATCTCAGGCCTTATTTATATTATTTTATTTTAAACAATTTAAAAGGTAGACGTGCTCTTTATTTTTTCATAGCGTTTTTACAAATTTTTTACACTTATTTACACTTAATTATGAAGTTTATAATTTTTACGAATATATTATTATTTTAACTCAATTTTTTTTTATCTTTTCGGCCTATTCTACGTTTGTATAAAAAACTACACTAACAATAATAGATAAAAGGTATTTAATACATTGAAAGTTTTAATACAAAGAAATACAAACAACAAATACAAAGAAACAAAATGTTGACTATAGCTAACTTCAGGGTGTCGGTTTTTCGTGACGGTGTGCGCGCACATCGTAATAACTTCTGGGTGTCGGTTTTTCGTGACGGTGTATGTGCGTATCGTAAAAATTTACTCTCATCGTTTTTCCCTAACGCGCCGAAAGAAGTATAACTTCAAAAAGGTTTCTTTACGTTATTTCACAATATTTTAAACTATAAACTGTTGTCAGTTATTTTACTGTTGAGTTATTTACTCTTTTGTATAACGTAGCAACTTGTAACAATGACACGATAAAGAAAAGAATACTTTTTCTTCGTATCATGACTTTGAGTGTAAGCAACGTTAACGTATTCTCTTTCGTATCTATTGTTTGTCGCATAACGCTTGCTTGTTCATAGGTTGCGATGACACGGGTCGTTAATTATCATTGTTAATAATCACGGACAAAAGATAATCAAGAACAAAATTATCATGTCTGCAGTAATAAATTATCCATTGTGTAGGAATAATGCGTCACATAGTTGGTTGTTATAATAATTAGCATTTTTAGCCTTATAATCTGAATATAAACACACGTATAAAAGTATTTATAACATCTCTTCAACATTACAACTTATACACCCTCTTAAACAATTCACTGTAACATTATTATATGAACATAAACGACGTAAATAATATAAGTATGTATGTGGCAGAGATAGTTTTGTCAACGTTAATTTAATTGTGGATCTGTAATTAACATTTTGCGACGACACGCTACAAATTGCAGCAGCCACATTGACTAATGAACGTACATGTAACATGTGGTACTCGCTCGAGGGGTTATACTGATATATAGTAATACCTATTTATAATAGACGATAGCGACATCTGATGGTTGAGACCCTTTCTTTAATGTATTCACATATTCTCCTTGAAGATTTATATCAGATTGATTCCTTCCTTCCTTATACTATAGAATTAAGTTCTAATGCAGTTTATAGCCATATAAACCCTAAATAAAACATATCGCCCCTTTAATTAAAAAAAAAGTAACTCAAAAAATCTATTATGCATTTAAAGTTTGACCTTCATTACATGTTCGTTTAAAATTTATCTTTAAAAAAAAAATAAGCGCTTTAAGTCTATTCTGAAAATGGGGATCAGGGATAAGTAGTGTAATTCTCTTGCTGTTTGTTCTTTGTAAAAAACAACATTATTATTCTAACACAAACACGTTTAAATAAGATCGCTTTAATATAGATTACAACAGTACACTTCTTCTATATGAAAGGCCCTTCCCTATATTTGTCTGTACCCCTATGTGTATGCCAAATTTCATCACGATTGGTGAACTGGCTAAGGTGTGAAAAGCGTAACAAAGGAATAAACTCATTTTCGAATTTATAATATCTAGGATGCTTTTAAATAATTTCTTCTTTTTCTACAATGTTGTAAAACCGTGAATGATTTATTATTTCAGTCGAAAGACGTTCACTGTTGGATATAAACGTTTCCCATAGAGTGGCACAAAGAGCGGGCGTGCGTCGTCAGAATTCGTCAGTTTATCTTTTGGCGGGTCTGATCGCGTTGCATCCCTCAGTACACTGTGGTCACTCAAGAACTCTTCAATGCTATATGTTATCCGGCGCTCTCACTGACCAAACGAAATGCAACCATGCAAGCACTGTTACTTCACGTCGGTTTTCAGATCTTAATTAATTAATCAAACATATAATGGGCACAAGTTCAACACAAAATATCCATATTACATGTACATTGGTCGCTATAATACGTGTTCATGTGTTAAAACCCCGGGCGAGCCGACCCATTGATGCTGAAACCTGTAATAGCTTCCGCGTGGCTCTAATAAGTTTGGCTCTACCATCTACAATCCTTTTTTTTACCGAAACAATTACGCTATTGGCATGACGGGTCTTCAAAGCTTCACCGGACTTTTAAGGCAAGCGCTTAAGGTACTTCGCCGCTTGGCAACAAACATAAAGGTGCCAAAGTGGCCGAACCTCGGTTTGAGCTGTTCCATTGAAGGCAATAACGCGAATCTGTCCACGCAAAACTAAGCTAGCTATTCATAAATGTAAAAATATGTGAGGTACACATGTGATGATGATGAATGTTCCGACCGGTTTCGGCCATGGCGACCAATCCAGTAGTAGAAGCGGTCTGATGCGCAGAATATATTAAGGTTCACAACTGTACGTGCAAGACACAGGTGCATAGACTCATCCTCTTCTGGGCCAAGTGGAACGGGGAGCGTTACGACCGGAGAAGGAGTCAGACAGATGGTACAGTATCCCGGTGAGAAAATACAAGGTGTCAGTACTATCTCGCACTCCCTTAATCGCCTTTTACGATATCCACGGAAAGATATGGGGTGGTGCTATTCTACTCTGCCAGCACCACACGGCCAAAACATGTATATGGTATCTGACAAATACACTCGAACAGGCACAAGAAAACGAGTTAATAAAAACGCAACGACACGGTAAAATATTGTAAGAAAATTATTTATTAATACAGCTAAATAAAAAGGTATCAGTATACAATACAAACTTAGCTGTGTTTCACGGTTACTCAATCTCTTCTTTGAACTCAATAAATGAAGATTGCCCGAACAATAAATAATTCGGATTGAAGGGATGTCAGTGAAACATGAAATTCTCCTTGTTTACTTTATTTAACAAGGAAATTGCCATTTCAAATTCATCCATAGAATAAAGCTGTGTTGTTTTGATATTCTGTTTACTTGTCTGTAGTAATAAATAATTAATTTATAGTCTTGAAATGAAGTGTCTTGTTTTATTAATTTGTTTTGGTAAGTCGAAATTTATTTAGAGTTTTGTCAGAACAAGAGACAAAAATATTTTACGATAGCCAGTATTGATCTTAAGAGACGAATTGATCTAATAGGAGAATACCTTTATAGAATTAACTAGCTGATACGCGTCTACTTCGCTATGGATTAAATATATTTTTAATAAAGTGCCATGAAATTAATGGAGTACAAAAATAAGTAGTCCAGAACCATCTAGAAAAAAATCCGCAGCGTAGGGCTATAGTCCTGTTCCGAGACGTTTTTTTTATGTCTTAGCAGGCAAACGAACAGGTATGTCACCTGATGTTAAGTGTTCACCACCGTGCATAGACACTAACAACACCAGGGGAGTCGAAAGTGCATTGCCAGCCTGTGTTTGGAGGAAAGGGAAGGAGGGGGGAGAGGAGAGGGTGGAGAGGGGAGGTGAGTCTCCGACGCTCTCACTGACCTAACGAAACGCATCAATGCAAGCACTGTTACTTCACGTCGGTTTTCTATGACAGGATGATACCACCCCGGTCGAGCCGACCCATTCATGCTGCAACCAGTAATAGCTTCAGCGTGGCTCTACCATCTACTAAACGTATAATAGTGAGTAAGCCTCAAAGGAACTGTATTTTCATTATATGTATACTAGCCTTTACTAGCGGATTTGGCTGTATTAAAGTAGGTTTTACAGTTTTTCTAGATAAAATGTTCTCTTTGTCTTCTTTTGTACTTTTGACAACGTGTATCAAAATTTAATAATGATTGGTTGAGAAATCAAGGCGTCAAAGCGTAGGCAATAAATAAATATACTCGCATTTATAAGATTTGTAAGGATAGAAGAAGATGATAGAATAGTATTAGTAACATAGTACATAAAGCTATACGAATAATGGTAATGTAAATCTAACGTTACTGCACTTTTTTGAGTTTTATGAAAAAAGTTGTTGCCAGTGTCTAGGAATACATTTCAATCATGTTTAGAAACGTCTGTCTGTCTGTCGATTTGTTTGGACACACGTCACTGCTAAAGTACTCCGTTCACAATACAACCTAGATAGAAGTATATATAAGTGTATAATAATTATATAAAAGAAAATCATAAAAAAATATTCTCGAGTAACATTTAGTATTTCTTTAATTAAAATCGGTCCCCTCTATCAAAAATTATTGTAATTTTAACGACGACGCGACTTAGTACTTAAGTAGATAAGTAAATACATTCAGATAAAATCGCCTCGGCTGGGTGCCTTAAGTCGGCTGAGTGCCTTAAGTCGGCTGAGTGCCTTAACTCGGCTGAGTGCCTTAAGCGCTCGCCTTAGTAGTCCGGTGAAGCTGTTAAGACCTTGCTAGGTCAATAGCGTAGTCAGTTCGAAAAAAAAATTCAGATAACTTTATTAATCACCGTTTCTTTACATAAAGTTCCACGCAGACGAAGTCGCGGGCACACCTACTACAAAATAAATAACTAAATATATATCGATTACGAATGCTAAGGCATAAGTGATTACTTTTTAACTGGAAGGTAATATAGAGCTAGGCAAACGCGAATAATGATTCAGCATCATGCTTCTTCTTCACTGATATTTCACAATCATTGTAGCATTAGTGACCCATATTGATCGACGCGGTGTGAGAGCTCGCTGTCATGGCATCACAATCGCTTCAAATGTGCAAATATTTTCAAGAAAAAGGGAGGCCTATATATATTTATTTGACCTTTAATATGTATTTGAAGTTCGTACATACACATTTAAAGTATGCATTTGTAATAATCGTGGTGGCCTAGTGGTTTGACCGGTAGATTATCCATCCGATATCCGCAGGTTCGAGCCCTGTATGTACCAACGTATTTTTCAGGATTCGCGTACATTTACTAATTTCAATTGATAAAGCTATCGGTTGACGGTGAAGGAAAACATCGTGAGGAAACTTGAACCTGACAAATGATCTTGTAGTACCACTGTATGTGGGGAAAATATAGAACTGTGAATTTCTCGGAGTTCAAGATCGCCAATACTTCTTAGGCTGGCGCAGTGATTATGCCCATAACTTTCTTCGGGAAGATGCCTATGACCTTGTAGTGAATCTCTTACAGGCTGATGATGATGATGATTTGAACTTTGGAAGAATACTACGCAAAAATGCAGTGATCGCTTTCGAACACAGTAACGTGAGTTCAGAAATGATAGATGATTTTCTAAGGTAGTGAGCCAAATGAAAACTAGGTAATTGTAAACTTAAAGTAAATATGTCCAATTACTTTAATACAAAATCAAAATGCAAGAAAGCCAAAGATAGAGACAAAAGTGCTGTTCAAAATAATAATACATACGCAGATGATAAATACTATGTAGTGAGTAGTAACCTCCCTATTATCTGCTTTGTATATTTACGTTTGATATCGTTCATTTACGATCGTTATATCTTATGCATAAGTAACTAGATGCCAAATGTTCTTCGTGACATCTGATACAAGAGGCACCTTGGAGGTGCTACAAAAACTATTTGCATCATCTAGATTTGACCGGTTTCAACTGTTATCTTAGTAGATTATAGAGAATATAGTTGGTTTTGTTAGTATATTTTACTTAATAATTATTGGAGTTAGAGTAATATGATAAATATGTAATAAAATACAGTTCTTTTGAGACTAAATCACTTACTTAGATCACTTTAAAACTGCTGGACGTATCTTATAGAAGGCATATCGGCATAGATATTCCATAGAGTTTATTAGAGTTTTTAACCAACGAAATGCTGGAGGGACCCTCATACTCAGTAGGACTCAATTAGGGTTTTAGTGAGAGCACTCACTGGACACTGTCGTCTAAAAAACATTTGTACAACATCGGTCTCTAGAACACAAAAGTGTGCAGATTTTGTGACAGTGTGGATGAAACTCCCAAACAACTCTTGTGTGAATGTGATTCACAGAAGCCTACATGAAACCGGAGTCTAGGAAGGGACGTATTGCTACCGGATGAGGTACAGATGCTCTCAACCAAAAATGTCCTGCAGTTCTTAAATGCTATAGGACTAGGCAGGGAGTTTTAGTAATACGGGGCGTTCAAAATGATCATTATTGATCGCAGTGGTAACGGACTAAGGCCTGCATAGTCTCGCTTTAGAATAATAATAATCGGCATATCTATATATTAATACGTGAAGCCTAAACTTTGTATCCCTTTTTAACGGAATTGGGCGAACGGATGAACGTGAAATTTGGCATAGTTAAAGTTTATATGGGGAGAAGTGCATAAAGCTATTTATTTTATATAAAATGCATTAGAAGTACATTAAATTAATTAAAATATGCATTACTCACACTACTGTTTCTATTTTACACAACATATACACACATGTAAATAAAAAAGACATTTTGACATCTATCAATAAAGGACTTCAAAAAAGGTTGTGAAGGAGGTTGCTATGCTCGACTGTATGTATTATTTTACTCTTACGTTCCAATTACCCTTTTTCATTCTACATTCAACAATGATATTATAACATACAACTATTATTTTAATATTTATCCCTTTAAAAAATCAATGAACTATGGTCGAATGTCGACCACTAGGCGCCCACTAGTAACTATTAACATTCAATGCGTTATTTGTCGCTGAAGTTTCTACGGTAACTAATGTTTTGGTTTCGATTGACCTTTGCCATTTTTTTAATGCCGAACGAAACACACGGCCGTAAGCTAGTTAACGTACAATTTGAGCATAGCAGTTTAATTTTCACCGATGTATTAAACTTTTCAACAGTTTTGTGTGTTTTTGCGAATGTTAAGGTGGATGTGTGGTGTGACTAGAATGGATAAAATTAAGAATGAGTATATCAGAGGAAGTTTGAAAATAGCACCAGTGACAGAGAAGTTGAGGAGTAATAGGTTAGCATGGAATGGGCATGTCATGAGGAGAGATGAAAACCATGTAACTAGAATAGTGTTGAGTATGTTTGTGGACGGATATACGAGTAGAGGAAGACCGAAAAAGGTATGGATGGACTGCGTGAAAAATGATATGTGCGTAAAAGGTGTGAATACTGAAATGACATTTGAAAGGAGAGAGGAAAAAGAAAACATGTTGTGCCGACCTTACTTAAGTGGGATAAGGCTAATGGTGGTGATGAATAGTTTTATATGTAACGAATGATAAGGTTAATATTTGACATATTTGTATATAATAATTTAAGATAATGAATTTTATACATTTTATTTGAAATATTTACGATTATTATTACCGTTGAAACTATATTGATATGGGATATGCGAGTGGCATATTCAGATAGGGTTATCAGAGCTGGCCCGAGGCAATTTTAGGATAGAGCAAGATCCAATTATGACGTCCCCTTACTTACCCCTGACATATAAGATATTGGTTGAGCGTGTAAGCATAGATCTAGGACTCGGTATACATGTCTCTTAACAGATAAATTCGTTCGCAATAAGAGTATAAAAAAGAGAAAAACATAATTTTGTGTACAACTGAGGCGCTTCCTTGCACCGACCGCTTTGTTCCTCTTATGGTAGCCCCAGCCCTGAGAGCATTCAGTATTGGTATTCACTCACAAATCATTGTTTTGAGTCTGGTTGTATTTTGTATTTATTACTTTTGTGTTTGTAAAGTTCCCTAATGTGAAGTACAACTTGTAACGCGTGTACATAAGTACACACACACTTTTTTTTAAATAAAAATTGAGAGATTTAATGTATTTACAGATACATAAAAACAAAAGAGTTCTTGTACATAATTAAACGTCTGTGCTATACAAATGAAGGATACAAAAATAATGCTACTAGCTACAAAGTATGGCAACGCACTTGCGACTACCCTAGGGTTGCAAGTGTCTATGGACGGTGGTGATCACTTACCCAAATGTTCGTATGCCTCCTATGATGTAAAAAAAAAACAAAAAAATGTGGTAAGCCTAGAGAGCCCCCTCTAGTGATTTGCTTGATAACTCTTTGAGGGTGATACCCAACCAAGAATACCTAAACAAAGCCCTAACACCATGTTATGGTCTCAACACGATTTTTCCCTTCAACGAAAACTCCGGCTCCCTCGTAACGTTTCGAACTAATGTCGATCGATGCAGTGTTCGAACACTTTAACCAAATAGATAAGTTATTTACTTGGTGTAGCGAAAAGTCAATTTTACAACACGACCGAAGTAAATTTATAATAACCAAGCCATTAGAGCATAAAGTGCCACTACACTGGAACGTTAACTTTAATGGAGAAACTATCAAACTAGGAGTTAACTGTGTAATGTTCGATGCTTCTCACTTTACGATATTTTATTATGAAGTGAAACTTTACTTCAAGACAGGTAGCTTATAAATCTATATAAATATCTATATAATATATAAATAATCTATATAAATAAAATAATAAAGGTTTACCGTTTGACGTATGTAAATCAAAAACTACTGATTGGTTTTACTTTTACTTCTAAGATACTTGGTCCTAATCTAAAAAAGATACAATAGCTTGATTTAGTATAAATTTATTAAAGATGTAAGAAACTATGAGCGCTACACCCTCAACGTGTTTTCTTACTGTGAGAAGTGAGGCATGCTATGTGTTTTCTTTTGTAAATAAAAAATAATGTTAATATAACAAATAACATAGACGGAGCCGCGGATATCGGTTAGTCTTTAAATATAATAAAATTCGGAATTCCAAGGAACTATGGATCATATTTTATGAAAGATTAAAAAAAATTACCCATATTCACCTAATTTATACAAACTAGTGGACACTCAGTGGTCGACATTCGACCATAGTTCATTGATTTTTTAAAGGGATAAATATTATAATAATAGTTGTATGTTATAATATCATTGTTGAATGTTGAAAAAAAAGGGTAATTGGAACGTAAGAGTAAAATAATATATACAGTCAAGCATAGCAACCTCCTTCACAACCTTTTTTGAAGTCCTTTATTGACAGATGTCAAAATGTCTTTTTTATTTAAATGTGTGTATATGTTGTGAAAAATTGAAGCAGTAGTGTGGGTGATGCATATTTTAATTAATTTAATGTACTTCTAATGCATTTTATATAAAATAATAAATTTCTGCACTTCTCCTCCATATAAACTTTAACTATGCCAAATTCCACGTTCATCCGTTCGCGCAATTCCGTTAAAAAGGGGTACAAAATTTGGTCTTCACGTATTAATATATATATATATATGAGATATAGAAAATCGAAGTGATTATGAAGTGACTTGTAATTTCAAAATCAAAGCACATTTCTCATACTGTATTGTATTTGCATTCATATATATATATATATATATATATAGTATCGTTTTACCAAAAGAAAAATTTATTTTTTTTGGTTAATTTTAACTGATTTTGACGGCCCATTGGTAGGTAGAAAAATTTCAGCTAAATTCCAAAAATCTAGATTACATACGATTACTTTTTTCGATAGTTGTTAAGTACCTAATAATGGCAATATTTCTATCTCTACAAATGAAAAATTGGCCCACTTTAATACAAATAAGATGAAGTTACAGGTTCCGGGTAGTCTATATTATAAATGCGAAAGTCTCTTTATTGAATCTTGCTCGAACAAATGGATACATTCTAATGAACTTTACTTACGCAAACTTCTTTCAGTCAAGTACTTATTATGGATTTCCGTAAGTATGAAGTATAAAAATGCCCTTTTAGAGGTAAACACAAAAAACACAAATGATCGTATGGCCATAAAAATAAAGAGAAAGAGTCTACACGATAGCAATTCACCCAGCGCTTATATACGCAACTTGAAAATGAGACAGTCAAGGGCCTATGAACAAAAAGTAAATGACAACAAAATGAAAATGAAATAGGCAGCATATTTAACTTGACTTGATAAAATACTCAATACATATATATTCATATACATGGGTATATTTAAAGTTGCACCAATTACGAACAAAATGATCGAAAATCGTCTCTGATGGTATGGTCATAGAAAATATGTAAAGAAGATCGTATGGTCCTAGTAGTTTTGAACCTGTCCGAATGAAAAAGAGGTAATGGCCGCTCACCCTCGACATAGTGATCAAATTTTGCGAAATATCAATAGAAAACCCCATTGCAATCGACAACCCAAGATAGATTGGCTTGGCGCAAAGATGTGAGGTGATACGACCACAAATTACGGGTAAAAGGACGAACAAAGAAGAGAAGGGATAAGACAATACGCTCTACGAAGCTAGTGGGTACCAGATTACATTAAATAAATGTTTTTTTGGTTAAGGTAATTATTATAAAGTACTAGTGAATTTTCAGAATGTTAAAATCAAGTTTTAATATTTCATAGTCATAGTTAGAAAATTGGGTTACTTCTGCTTATAAAAATTGTACATGCCAACTATAGTTAAAGCCAAACCATACTCTACATACGTGGCATTTGCCTCGATCTCAGAAGTGTTCGGAATTTATATGAAAATATCTTCCCGTAACCAAAAACCACAGGAACCTTATTGAATAGAACGTTCGGAGTTAAATTGATCTCGGATTTTTGTATTATATTTAATTGTGAACTTTATAATACTTTAAATAAATAGAATAATGACAATTAACAATTTCTATTACCAAATATACGTAAATAATTGGTTGACTTTGTAACTTTAAAAATACGTGTTGCAATTTCTGTTGACTTCAAATGAATTTGCAATTTGTATCCTTCGAGAACCATACATTTGTCTTTTGCAAATAAAATTAAACCACTCAATGATACATAACAGTATTAATATTTTCTGGCTTGAAAAAGAAATACTTCCATAGCAAATTTAAAAAACATGTTGGTCATTAGCTGACACCGACTGAAACATTTAGGCCTCGTTTAAGTTCATTAAAATGTGATTGAAAGAAAGCTTCCTTTTAGTCAGTGCTTTTTTTTTAAATGTTCATGTTTGAGCTTCAGTTGCCACTTAATGTACATATTACCAATACAAAATATATTACAGCGTAAATGAATAAATACGTTATTAAAAATATAAACTTTTTAATAAACGTTCTTTTTCATTTTTGGCTCCGCAGAAGCACTTGCCAGTGTCAATGGAGATACACATACAACATATTTTACAAAATAAGTGTCTTGTGAATAATTTCAAGGTTTTAACAAAATGGTTGCTCTTTTGTTAGAACTTTCCAGGGAGTTTTTGTGGCATCTCAGAATTCATGGTCCGTGGTATTATTTTCCAATAACTTCATTTATGCACAATAAACAAATTATATTACATAAAACACTACCAATTTTAAACAATATAGAGTCAAGTAACACAAGATTATGAATAAAATATAAAATCCACTACATGAGAGATCAAAATCCCGCCAAAAACTCTAATAAACTTTAGTTATAGAATTCAATTATGAATGCAAATGAAATGAGTTCGTTAGCAAAAAGTATATTATATATAATTTATTTTATAAAAGTTAAAATGTATTCAATTTACTAGTTAAATACATTGCAAACTATATAGATCAAGTAACTCACATAATTAGCAAAATTCATATACGATCGAATTCCCAAGAATATGATGAGAATTCGATATGAGCGAATTTAATTATAAGTTTTCGATTAATTGATAAAGTTTCACGATACTGTAAATCAAGATGATTGATATGATTCTTATTCAAATCCATTCGTATATATCAATAGGTATAGTCTTACTGACATTAATTTAGTCCGCAGATGTTCTATTAATTATTTGATATTTAAATTTGAAGATTTTATGTTATTCGTAATAAGGGGTAATTAAAAATTAAGACACTTTACGTGACTGATTCTTTCTACTTTATACGTGTATATTATATGCATGTATATACATTTATTCATTAGTTATCTTCTATAGTTCGATTCCAGCGTAGAATAAACTATAGCCTATTTGGTATTAAAATTAAATTCTTTCTTTACTGACTAAAAAGGTTACATTTATGAAAAATATATCATTTATGTTTATATTTGCAGTTCTTTTAGTAATGTTTTAATTTACGTATTTTTCCCATTATTTTAATATTTATTAATATTATATTTAATAGTGTTTTGCTAGTTAAAATTTACTGTATTAAGCTGTTAGAAATATTATACAATTTTTTAAAAGCTCTTAAGAATATTTTAATACTTGTTTATACAAACAAGTTATATTTCAAAATGGAGTAAAAAAAATGTTGTATTTAAATTTATAATTATTCTTCCACGCTCTGGCTGGCACACTCGGCTCATGCGGAACATGACTATGAGTCATGCTTTTTCATGCGTGCAGCCGCCGCTCATCGATTTACAAGACGTTATCACGCCAACAAAGTCCCGCGTCTGTGTCTATATATTTTTTCTTAATCAATATTACATTAAAAGTACCTTATTCAGTTTAGATCCTGGGAAAACTCTTAAGTACAGCAAACTCTACCACCGGATCGGAAAATTACCCACTTGTCGCGAAGAACCAGCGAAGAAACTGTTGGGTTTATCTTTTTTTCCTACTTTTGTTTTTATTACTATACAAGTCATTGTTTTTACAGTGATTTTTCGTTCACGTATAGAGAGGGGAACACTTGAAATAGGGGGAGGGGAATTAAACCCTATAATAACTTTCTGAAAGTAATACCAGTTTGACACGGTGTTTGGACTTATATCAAGGTATGTCACGGCATAAATATTCCGTAAACGCTTCATATGACATTTAATATGATAAATTATTAGGATGAACCGTGTTTACATTTAGCTGTAGATCGTATATCTCCATCCAATTCTATTACCTATAATTCAATAAAGGCTTTACACGCTACATTCAATTTAAACACAGTAAAAGTGTATTTACTGTTATTGTGCCTATTATTTATAGCTCTATCTTGAGCGGAGGGACTTTTACGAGTAATCTTTAAGCTTTTTTAATTTAAAAACCGTAAAAATAAAACCGAGGCTTGTCCTATTCTCAGATTTGTTCGTAGGCAGTACTGTTCGAGATTACAATGGCGAATTTAAATCGGCCGGAAAATGAGACGGCGCGTCGGCGATGTTCGTCAAGTAATAATTTCTGCTTCTTTATTTATTCGTAATATTTGTATATTATGATTGTTGTATTGAAAGACTTAAATAATCTATTGCTTAATGCCAACAAAACAAAATGTATAAGATTTACCTTGCCTAATGTTCGGTTTACTAATAGTAGAATCGAGATTGATGGGATTCTAGTAGGCTTAGTTGACGATACTGTGTTCTTGGGTATTACACTTGATTCAAAGTTACAATGGGGTCCTCACGTAAAAAAATTGGCGGGAAGACTAAGTTCTGCTGCATTCGCAGTTAGAAAGATTCGCCAGCTAACAGATATTGCCACTGCTAGGGTTGTCTACTTCGCTTACTTCCACAGCTTAATGTCTTATGGTATTTTGTTGTGGGGTACAGCAGCTGAGGTGGACACCATATTCCTATTACAAAAACGAGCAGTTCGAGCAATTTATAATATGAGGCCTCGCGAATCATTAAAGACTAAGTTTCAGGAATTCGGTATCTTAACTCTGCCCTCCCAATATATTCTAGATAATTTAATGTATGTCCGCAAAAATTCAGATATGTTGGATCTAGTAAAAGACCAGCATAATTTAAATACTAGAAACAGCAACAAATTGGTCATTCCATGCTTCAGGCTCACTAAATCCAAAAACAGTTTTTTAGGTAATAGTGTTAAGTTTTATAATAAAGTCCCAAAACACATTACCGATTTGCCTGATAGTGAGTTCAAGAACCATGTCAAGCGGGTTTTAATATCTAAAGGCTATTATAGGGTGGATCAATACGTGAATGATTGTGACGTCTGGAAATGACGCCCCTCTCTGTGCATCCACTAATAACGAATGTGAATATTTATATTACTATAGAAATATATGACATGAAAAAATAAACCAGATCGAGTTTCTTGCCGGTTCTTCTCGATGACTGGGCTGTTTTCCGAACCGGTAGTAGCTTTGACGTTCATAAGCGCCTTCTCAGGGCCTAAATTGAATAAAGGATATTTTGATTTTGATTTTTACTTATTATTATTTATTACCTTCTATACATATAATAAGAATCTAAACCTAACCGGTGTTATTAGAAAAAATAAATAATAGTTTAAAAAAACTCAAAAAACAAACACGCTTTCATAAAAAATCCAACTAAAAAACAGAAAATAAAATTTAATAAATTTGGATTAAGAATAGTGTAAATTAGAAGTAAATGTATATTTCTGTAAAAAGTGACAAAAAAATGATTTTCTGTTTTTTAGTTGGATTTTTTTATGAAATAGTGTTTTTTTAAACTATTATTTATTTTTCATTTTTTCTGTTAAATTTTTTTAACTTTTTTTTCGGATTATTACATTGTCATCGACCTTTGACTGGTGTGCAAAGTTTGAATTAAATCTGATCGTTCAAAGTAGGACAAAATCGAGCTCAAAGGGGTCGGTTACATACATACATACAGGTGAAGCTAATAAAAGCGTGATAAAAAGTTAAATACATATTAAACCTTGGCTTTAAAAAGGTCTCATATTAAATGCACCGCGGTCGCTAAATGTCCGGGACACTCCCATAGTGCGGTGTAGGTTGTCGTGGAGTTTTTAGCCGGTTAAAGTCGCCGTATGGCACCACCCCTGCGTGGCAGCACAATGGCTGGTGGTCGGCTCAGGTCAGGCTCTCCCCCGAGGGCCTGACAGTCCATGATGGATTTTTCTCTCCACGTAAAAAAAAAA
>MU158952.1:129827-157009 GCA_015888305.1 Antheraea pernyi
CCCGGGACACTCCCACAGTGCGGTGTAGGTTGTCGTGGAGTTTTTAGCCGGTTAAAGTCGCCGTATGGCACCACCCCTGCGTGGCAGCACAATGGCTGGTGGTCGGTTCAGGTCAGGCTCTCCCCCGAGGGCCTGACAGTCCATGATGGATTTTTCTCTCCACGTAAAAAAAAAAAAAAAAAGGTTAGACTTGTGAAAAAGGATAACGCGAACTTGCCTCGGGCGAGCGCGGTGCATTTATTAGGAAACTTTTTTAAACCAAGTATTTAATACGTATTCAACTTTTTTGTAATAACACGGAACGTGTCTGTACTTTTAGGTTTTTGTGATCTGTTCCAGGTAAATTGGAATAAGTAATAAAATACATTTCAATTATTTTTAGAAATGTCTGCCTGTCTATCAGTTTGTGTGAACACGCATCACTGCTAAAGTACTCATAATAAAACTTCAATGAGAATCACAAAGCATACCCTCGAGTAACATTTAGTCTTTGTTTAATATAAACAGTTCACTCTATCAAAAGTTATGGTAATTTTAATGACGACACGACTTAAGTACGAGAGTAAAGTAGACAAGTAAATGGACTTAATATATTCGGATGATTTTATTAGTCACTGTACTTTACATTAGGTTCCACGCGGACGGAGTCGCGGGCACTACTAGTCTTCTATATATCCACATCCATCATCTGTCACTGTGCGCGCAACACTGAAAGAACTACTTGATATTGTTATTTATTATAAACAATATAGACGTGTGTAGAATTATGGGGTGTAAGGGGTGTCGAATAACATCACAAGACTTGAGACACCCAAGCCGACCTCACCTGCACGTGGTGCACCCTGCTGAATAACGAACGAGGCAATGGCGAAAGCGGGGTGGTAGGGTTCGCAACCACCATGTATATGGGGAAAAAGCCCGTCATAGTGATTCGCTTCTGCGGGTCGAGTTTCGGAATCAGCCTGTGCATATCCAGTTTTTTGCAGGCCGCCATGACAGCGGCGACCGGCGATGGATAGTGTGTCACTCGGTGGTCGCCATTGTTTTTGGATTGTACTGTGCTTACCATTAGGCACAGTGCAGTCATTTTGCCGCGAACAATAAAAAATAAATAATATGTACAGTATAGAGGCGCAAGTTTCTAGTTCTAACAAAGTAGTAATTAAGGCACTAGCGAGCTCGACAGACGTTGACAGCCCTGATAATTAAAGAAAACCTGGACATATTATATACCTAAACCTTCCTCAGGAATCACTTTATCCACTGGTGAAAACCGCATGAAAATCCTTTAGATGGTTTTTAAATTTATGTCTGTGTCCGTGACATCACAGACAAGCTGCAGGGCAGTCGACTGCGCCGGTAAGGCCACATAAGTGGCTAGCCTCCAGACTACGTCTGAAATAGATGTATTAACATCGCTGTACAAGACCCAAGGTCTCGCGGCAGGTCCAAGAAACGCTGGTAGGACGTGGTAAAGGCAACATAATCTCTAACTCTAAGGTAACATAACACACAGAAGGATGCCGAAGATCGGGCAAAGTGGAGGAAGTTTAGTAAGAAACCGGACCCTGGTATCAGGCCGGAAAGCGCTGGAAAGAAGAAGAAGGAATATTGATAAACTCGAACACTGTTTGTCGAATCATCATAAAAGTTAGCTTACTCAAGTGTTTCGTCATGGATAAGGTTTCTACACTCTCTAATTTATCATAACTCGCCTCTAGATTGCACTATATCAACTTCTGTGTCGTTCAATCGATCATCATGTAGATCTGTATACCTGGATATTTGGACACAGAGCATATTTCTGAGCTATCCGTTCTGCTTTAGCTCCACACGAGATGTAACTGTAGAGTATTCAGTTTTATACTCTTTCTTTTTTCAATATAGGATAGGATAGTGGATGGATATAGGAATAGAGGAAGACCGAAAAGGTATGGATGGAATGTGTGAAAAATGATATGTGTGTAAAAGGTGTGAATACTGAGATGACATCTGATAGGCGAGAGATGAATAGGAAAACATGTTTAACGACCCTACTTAGGTGGGATAAGAGTGACTATTTCTTTGTCACAACTATTCTTTTCTTACTTAAAAGATAGCAACAATACAACATGAATAAATTAATTAGTGATCTGAATGTAGACCTATTCAACACAAGCTAAAAGGAGTTTAAATATTCCATTTGTTTTGTCAAATATCACGTAGGTAACGTATCTTTAGTTATAATATCATTGTATATAATACTTTCAAAAGTTCTCCTCCTGTCAATAGGAGTTTCGTCACGATCGGTTTATTAGCCCGGACTTGAAATTAATTAAATCCGACGGAATAGGTTAAAATTTAATTATGATCAATTTTATTCAACTCACTGGGTAGACAGTTTAATCCAGTGGAGAAAAATTACTTTAAATTTATAAATGTATTCATTCCTTTACATTTTTATATGCAGCAATTCTTTTATATTATTAAATGTAACATAATTGATTTCCTCTGTCTAAAGAACCGAGTGAGTGGAATAAAATTAATGATAAATGGGTTTTAATCGATGTGGTTACCCATCTTTACTCCAGACAGATAATACATACTTCAACGTTATTTATACGTTGCAAAATTAAATGAAAAACAATAGTTTACGATTATCTGACCAAGTGATATCAAATCAAAATCAAAATCAAAATACTCTTTATTCAATTTAGGCCCTGAGAAGGCACTTATGAACGTCAAAGCTACCACCGGTTCGGAAAACAACCCAGTCATCGAGAAGAACCGGCAAGAAACTCGATCTGGTTTATTCTTTCATAATACATAACATATTTATTTTTATTATTACAACATAATTCACAGACACATAAAGCTACATTCATTTTTAGTGGCTGCACAGAGAGAGGCGTCACTTCCAGACGTCGCTATCTTTCACATACTGATCCACCCTGTAATAACCTTTATGTACTAAGACCCGCTTGACATAACATTTGAACCTACTATCCGGCAAATCGGTAATGTGTTTTGGGACTTTGTTGTAAAATCTAACACTATTACCAAAAAAACTGTTACTGGTCTTAGTAAGCCTGAAACATGGAGTGACCAGTTTGTTATGGTTTCTGGTATTTACATTATGTCGTAGTAAAAGACTTACTAAATCCAGATTATCTAAGTTTTTCCGGACGTACATCAAATTCTCAAGAATATATTGAGAGTTAAAATACCGAATTCCTGAAACTTAGTCTTTAATGATTCACGAGGTCCCATATCATAGATCGCTCGAACTGCCCGTTTTTGTAGTAGGAATATGGTGTCTACCTCAGCTGCAGCCCCCCACAACAAAATGCCATAAGACATTAAGCTATGGAAGTAAGCGAAGTAGACCAACCTAGCAGTGGCAATATTTGTTAGCTGGCGAATTTTTCGAATGGCGAACGCAGCAGAACTTAATCTTCCAGCCAATTTTTTTATATGAGGACCCCATTGTAATTTAGAATCAAGTGTGATACCCAGGAACACAGTATTGTCAACTAAGCCAACTAGATTCCCTTGGATCTCGATTTTACTATCAGTTGGTGGAACATTAGGTAAGGTAAATCTTATGCACTTTGTTTTATCTGCGTTTAGCAATAAATTATTTAATGCAAACCAATCGGAAATTTTATTTAAAATACTACTTAGATACGTAAACTCGGAATCTATTCTTTTTACTTGAAATATAAGCGAAGTGTCATCTGCGAAAAGAACTACATCTGCACAGTTATCAACCACTAGCGGCAGATCATTTATATATACAAGAAACAAAAACGGCCCTAAAATGGAACCCTGTGGAACGCCAATTCGAGTCAAGGATCCCGCAGACGTTGCCCCATCTATACTAACTTTATGACAGCGGTCTTTTAAATAGGAGACAAGAAGATCGAGAGAGACTCCACAAACACCGTAATGTTTTAATTTCAGAATGAGGGTACTATGGTCAACGCAGTCAAAGGCCTTTGATAGATCACAAAACACACCAATTGCATCCTGCGATCCCTCCCAAGCCCGTAATATATTACTTAAAAGCGTTGCACCAGCGTCAGTAGTCGATTTTGATTTTGTGAAGCCGTACTGTCGATCATCCAGAATCTCTTGCGCTTTAAAATATCCTACTAATTGCTTAAGCATAATCTTGTCAAAAATTTTGCTTAACGATGGGAGTACAGAAATTGGTCTATAATTTCCAAGACTATTTCTACAGCCTGATTTAAATAAAGGAACTACTTTACTTATTTTCATTAGATTGGGGAAGGTTCCTTGTGCTATACACTTATTAAATATGTTTGCTAAATATGGTGAAATATTGATAATTAAGGACTGCACTACCATTACCGACATTCCCCATATATCTTCAGTATGTTTCAAATTTAATAGTTTAAAAGTCCTTATTATTTCACCTGCACTAATAGATGTGAAATTAAATTTTGACTTTACAGGTGCACTCAGACTTTTTAAAAATGATAGGGCACCATGGGCTGATGAGTTAATATTTTTTGTTACCTGTAAAGGTATATTTGTGAAATAATCTTGGAAAACAGTCACTACCTCTGAACTGTTTGAAATTAGTACTCCATCAACATCTAGATTATGCGCATTATCTTTTATTTTATTTTTTCCTAATTTTTTATTTATAATATGCCAGACAGTCTCGGTCTTATTACTAGACTCAAGTACTTTATTTCCTAAAAATTTTGCTTTGGCAGCTACACAAACACGTTTAAAAATTTTAGAATAATTTCTGACATAAGTATGAAAGGATTCATCACTAGTTAATGATCTCCTATAATACAAATCTTCTGCGTTCCACCACAATCACCACATAACATATATACTGTCGTCCCGGTAAATGTTCATAAATAGATAATCCAATAAATCACTATTTTTTATCGATTTTGCGTAATTGCGTGCGGGCGCTTGGATCGTTAGCCGTAGAAGAGAGAGGGCGGCGCGAGCGGCGATTTGCGTTCCGTTCTTTTTGGGAAGGGAAGGGGTTGTATAAACTACATAGATAATAAATAGCGTGCGAAAGTATAGATAAAATATGCGGAATAAGGAAGAGGAAATAATACACATACAATTTACAATTTAATACTTTTGATCACGCTTTGTTTATTCTGAAGTCCCTTCAGCCCGGGGGACAATGGTAACGCCATCTCTTAATTTTTATGTGTATTATTTCCTCTTCCTTATTCCGCATATTTTATCTATACTTTCGCACGCTATTTATTATCTATGTAGTTTATACAACCCCTTCCCTTCCCAAAAAGAATAATTACCGATAAATTACCTACCACTTTGATAAATAAAAATGATATTTCACATCTCAGTAACTTGTCCTTGGCGGATGAAGATTTTCACACGCCCGGAGACATCGATTGTTTGATTAGCAACGAGCTATTTCCATTTTTATTAGGTCCTCGAAAAATTACTACACCCGGCTCTTCAATAGTAGGGATTGAAACTTCACTGGGTTTCGTGATAATGGGGAAAGCGGAATGCTCTCAAAACACAGGTCACAGTTATAACCAGGCATTTCACTCGATTGCAGAACCCACACTAGAGGAATTAACTCAACGTTTTTGGGAACTCGAGAGTATACCGAGTAAAAAACATTTAAGTCCCGATGATTCGGCATGTGATAGAATCTTTCAAGAAACTTATTCCCGCGACGATACCGGTCGGTACACGGTTTCTCTTCCTTTCAAATATGAACCTACTGAACTCGGTTTATCAAAAGGGGTTGCTTTCTCGCGATTATTGAACTTAGAAAAACGCTTAGACGCTAACCCTCAGTTACGCCAGGATTATAACGCTACGCTTCAACAATACATAGATAAAGGCTACCTCCATTTAGAAGTCGATCCCGTGCCCGGTCCCTGTTACTATATTCCACATCACGCTATCTATCGACCAGATAAGATCACTACTAAAACAAGAATTGTGCTAGATGCGAGCTGTAAAACAAGTTCAAATAAATCGCTTAATGATATTTTATATACAGGGCCTAACTTACAGGCTAATATTTTCGATTTGCTCCTGAATCTTCGTCTCTTTGGTATTGCCTTGTCTGCAGACATTGAAAAAATGTACTTTCAAGTAAAATTGAACCCTAAACATCAACCCTTTCAACGTATTCTTTATCGTTTTAACGCTAATGAAGATATCGCGACGTATTCCTTCTCCTCAGTGGCCTTTGGCCTTTCATGTTCCCCCTACCTCGCAATGCGTGTCGTTCGACAACTAGCGAACGATGAACGCGCGCGCTGGCCTGCTGCCGCCTTTACCACTGAGCGACATTTTTATATGGATGATTATATTTCTTCTGTACCGTCCGTCGATGAAGCCGAACAATTATACCATGAACTCACTCAACTTTTTAAAGCAGGCGGGTTTAATCTTGTTAAATGGGTTACCCATAATAGTGAATTAAGGAAACGCATTCCTATAGACCAACAGCCCCCTGACGTCCTTCTATTCAATGAAGACACTAGTGTCAAGATTGTAGGACTTCAGTGGAAAACCCAGGAAGACGTGTTTTATTTCAAGGTTAACGCTAGCAATTCCGCATGTACTAAACGCACTATACTCTCAGTAACCGCGAGACTTTTCGATCCGCTTTCATTACTGGGCCCTGTCACCACGCTGTTAAAATTATTAGTTCAAGATTGCTGGAAACTTCAATTAGACTGGGATGATGAGGTTCCTGTACACATTAAAAATCAATGGACACAATTTCAAAATGAACTTCATTTATTACAGAACATAAAAATTCCACGCCATATAGGTATTTTTACACATTCAAAAAATATCACTTTGATAGGCTTCGCAGACGCAAGTGAAAAATGTTATGGCGCTGCAATCTATATTCGAATTAGCCAGGGTGCTAATGACGTAGGTCAAGTAATGCTGCTTTGTTCAAAATCTAAAGTGGCTTCGGCGAACAAAACTATCACCTTACCACGCCTTGAGCTCTGCGCAGCACTCCTGTTATCAAACTTAGTGGTAGCTGTACGCGACTCCATCAGTGAACGCGTTCATATAAATGAAATAATTGTTTTTTCGGACTCCACCGTTACACTTTCGTGGATCTACTCTCCGCCATATCGATTTCAAACATTCATTGCTAATCGCATTTCCGCTATTAATGAAAACTTGCCAGCCAAACATTGGTTTCATATCTCTGGAAATGAAAATCCAGCGGACATTATTTCGCGACCTGTGATGCCGAGTAAACTCGTCAATAACTGTTTATGGTTTCATGGTCCATCGTGGCTCACTAGCCCGTTTAATACATGGCCAATACGACGTGCTCATACACAATCCCTTAATGAACTTCCAGAAGTTAAAATATCCACTCTCGCTGCTCAAATTGTTAAAAACGATAACCAAAGTTCAGACGTTCTATATGACTTGTGTAATCGCATGTCTAAGTGGAATAAATATATTCACGCAGTAGTTTATGTTTTAAGGTTTGCAAAATTATTAAAATCACGCCAGTTAATATCAGTGCAAGATATAGAAATTGCTGAAAAATACGTTATTCGAAGTATTCAAAAAAGACACTTCAAGAATACGAACATTCCCGCTTTACAAAAATTAAATTCATTTATTGACCATGATAATATACTTCGTGTAGGCGGACGCTTAAGTAACGCTCAATTGAACTTTTCTGAAAGACATCCCATCATTTTACCGGCAAAGGATCCTATTGTTCATTTATTAGTTGACCACGCTCATATTTTAAACGCTCACGCCGGCCCTAGCTTACTTCAAGCTTTGCTAAGGCAAAATTATTGGATTATTTCCGCGAGAAATATGTTGAGAAAACGCATCCGAAATTGCAACGCTTGTTTTAAAGTAAATCCAAAGAGTACTAATCCCATTATGGGAGAGTTACCCCACTTTCGAGTAAGTGACGTTAAAGGTTTTGTTTTCACGGGTGTTGACTACGCAGGCCCGTTTTATGTAACACCTTATCGTCGCCGCGGTGTAAAAAGCATCAAATCATATCTTTGTTTATTTATTTGTTTGACTACGAAAGCTTTACATTTAGAGTTGGTTTCCGATTTGACCTCTGAAATGTTTCTAGCAGCTTTTAAACGCTTTATAAGCAGACGCGGACCCGTTTCAATGATTTTGAGTGACGGAGGTACTAATTTCGTAGGCGCTAAGAGAAAACTTGACGAATTACACGCATATTTAATGTCAGATACATATAATGAATATCTCGATCAAAATTTAGCAGACTTGCATATTCAATTTAAACGCAACCCTCCTTTTGCATCGCACTTCGGTGGTATATACGAGAGCCACATAAAATCGGTTAAAACGCATTTGAAGAGAGCTATAGGTACTCAGATCTTAACATATGAAGAACTAAGTACAGTTTTAGTTCAAATCGAGGGAATTCTCAATAGTCGCCCGCTATGTACTCTTAGTTCCGATCCGACGGAACTAGAGGCGCTAACACCGTCTCATTTTCTAAATGTAACGCCTTTAAAATATTTACCTGCGGAAAATGTTCAGAACGTACCCGATAATAGACTAACTCGCTACCAATTGCTAAACAAACTGGTGCAATCCTACTGGCATAGATGGAGATTAGAATATTTGACCTCACTTCAAAGCAGGCAGAAATGGAATACTCCATCTAATCCTGTACGAAAAGGACTTGTAGTCATCATAAAGGATGATAATTTACCTACGATGAGCTGGCCAATTGGAATTATCATAGACCTATTTCCGGGTAAAGATGGTGTCAACAGAGTCGCCAAAATTAAGACAAAAACTGGTCATTATGTTAGAAGTGTTCACAAACTCTGTCCGCTTCCGCTTCAATAAACTCAATTTTTATTTTTTTTCAATATTACTTTGTTATATATATTTTTTTTTTTCTTTCTCGCAATTTACAATTTAATACTTTTGATCACGCTTTGTTTATTCTGAAGTCCCTTCAGCCCGGGGGACAATGGTAACGCCATCTCTTAATTTTTATGTGTATTATTTCCTCTTCCTTATTCCGCATATTTTATCTATACTTTCGCACGCTATTTATTATCTATGTAGTTTATACAACCCCTTCCCTTCCCAAAAAGAACGGAACGCAAATCGCCGCTCGCGCCGCCCTCTCTCTTCTACGGCTAACGATCCAAGCGCCCGCACGCAATTACGCAAAATCGATAAAAAATAGTGATTTATTGGATTATCTATTTATGAACATTTACCGGGACGACAGTATATATGTTATGTGGTGATTGTGGTGGAACGCAGAACCAGCCCAGAATTGAATCAACAACCCGGTAAGTTCCGTTCAAATCCTACCGCTAATTGTACCTATATTTACATAAATTTCCACCAGGTTAGAAGATAATTTTTGAAGAATATTGTAATTTAAACGGTCTAATCTAGTTTGGGTTGTTAGTCTAGCTGTTTTCTTATACTCAGTTCTAGGTTCTTTACAGTTTATTTTAACAACTAGTCCTTTATGATCAGACCGTATCCCAGTAATAATACTACCGCCAATGGTCTCAAAGTCAGTGAAAACGTTGTCTATGCAAGATGCACTCTGAGAAGTAATTCTAGTTGGCTCATTAAAGAGAGGATCCAGGTTAAATGAAAGATATATACATTTGCTGCATACAGAGGTCGCTATGTTCACATCACTATTTAGGTCATTTAACCTGGATCCTCTCTTTAATGAGCCAACTAGAATTACTTCTCAGAGTGCATATGCAGCAAATGTATATATCTTTTATCTCCTTAAAATATAAATATGTGTGCTGATCTTGACAGTGGACTCAACTAGTCATTGGAACCCGTATCTCTATGGGGAACAAGTAACTTGGTTGAGTTCAATGCCAAGAAAACACAGGTTGGCATGTTCTCTTGTAAATACTCCCCGTTCTCTTCTCTTCTCACTCTTCAGGATGTCTCGCTTACAAAACATGACAACCTAAATATCTTAGGGATCAACATCCGCAGCGACCTCAACCTCAGGAGCGGGAGTGTCATCTTTACAACATGTAAGAGACTGGGCATCCTGAATAGAGTGAGACGGTTTTTAACGCCCGGCTAGCTATACCTTCTCTATAAGGCACAAGTAAGACCGTGCATGGAATACTGTTCACATCTCTGGGATGGTTCCGCCCAATACCTTCTTGATGCTCTAGACAGATTACAGCGACGGGCTGTCCGTATTATAAATGGTATAGACATCACTAACAACCTTGAAACGCTTCAGTTGCGAAGATACATCACCTGACTGAGCGTGTTTTATCGTCTGTATTATGTTCCGAAGAGTTGTTTAACCTTATCCCATCTTCTTCTTTCCACTAAAGAACTACACGGGCGTGTACGCGTCTCCACAGATTCACAGTGGCAAACATCCCAGTTAGAACAAAGAAGTTCGAAAACTCTTATCTTTGTTGCATTGTGAAGAAGTGGAATCGCTTTCCAGCCAGTGTCTCTTCCTCATATGATATGGGGTCCTTCAAACGAGGCGTGAAGAGGTAATTTTGCAGGTCGGCATGATAGCGACAACTGCCGTTGCTTTTTAAGATCGACAGTCGCCGTCATTTCTAGACTGTACTGTACTTTCCATCAGGTATTTAATGTGCAATCACATTGTCGAACCAGTTAAAAAAAAAAACTTTGTACATAAATCAAGGCCTGCATGGCAATAAGGTAGATTAAATGACTCCATTTTACAGATGCGAATACGTATTAAGAGGCTTTGAGTGGCCTGTGGTCAATTAAATAGGAAATTTGATGTTCAACACTTTACGTACTCAAGGATGGAACGCCACACAATTATACAGAGAGTATGGGTCAAGAGGACCGTCCTCCAACAGCTTTTGCAATTCTGAAGTGCCATTAACCCTTTTTATATTGAGATTTTCGATTATTTTTTAGGTCAAGACTACATAAAAACACTTTTTTTTTATCGCTTGACTACAGTCCCATATGTACTTAAATGACAACGTAGTCTAAGATGGTAAAAAAAACTAGAGTTAGTGGGGAATTGGCTCCCAAGATTAGCTGTCGGAACACACCAACGTGGTGACAGATTTTCAATTTGTGGGCATTCACAACATATCAACATCGTGCACCTGTAAACAACACAAAAGTTTTTTTTTTTATAGTAGCACGGCGAAATGACTACACTATGCCTGATGGTAAGTACAGTACAATCCAAAAACAATGTCGACCGCCGAGAGAGAAATTATCTATCGCCGGTCGCCGCTGTTATGCCGGCTTGCGAAAAGCTGGGGATGCACAGGCTGATCCCGAAACGCGACACGCAGAAGCGAATCACTATGACGGGCTTTTTCGCCATATACATGGTGGTTGCGACCCAGTAAGCTGTAAAACCCTAGCTAAGCAGGGTGCACCACGTGCAGGTGAGGTTGGCTTGGGTGTCTCAAGTTTTATGATATTATTCGACACCCCTTACACCCCCAAGTATAACATATCACCCTGCAATGGTAACTGTTTTAATAGGTGGGTTCCGGCAACTTCATTCGGAAGCCAGTCTCCCTTTATATTTAGCGTGTTTACCATCTACTTAATTAATAGCTGTGCCCGCGATTCCGTCCGCGTGGAACCTAATGTAAAAAAAAAACAGTGTCTAATAAAATCATCTGAATGAATTAAATCCATTTACTTATCTAAATTTCTCTCGTACTTAAGACGCGTCGTCATTAAAATTACAATAACTTTTGATAGATTAAGCCGATTTTAATGAAATTAAGTCTAAATGTTACTCGAGGATATGCTTTATGATGGGGTTTTATCGTGAACGCAGTACTTTAGCAGTTATACGTGTTCAAACAAACAGTCACACAGACAGAAGTTTGTAAAAATGATTGAAATGTATTTTATTACTTATTCCAAGACACCTGCAACATTTTTTTTCATAAAACTCTATAAAGCACAGTTGTATTTACATTCTTATTATCATCATCATCATATATATTAATACGTGAAGCCTAAACTTTAACGGAATTGGGCGAACGGATAGACGGTGAAATTTGGCATAATTAAAGTTTATATAGAGGAGAAATGCAGAAACCTATTTATTATATATAAAATGCATTAGAAGTACATTAAATTAATTAAAATATGTATTACTCACACTAATGCTTCAATTTTACACAACATATACACACATGTAAATAAAAAAGACAGTTTGACATCTGTCAATAAAGGACTTCAAAAAAGTTTGTGAAGGAGGTGGCTATGCTCGACTGTATGTATTATTTTACTCTTACGTTCCAATTACCCCTTTCATTCTACATTCAACAATGAAATTAACCCTAATAAAATTCAAACTTAAAAAAATCAATGAACTATGGTCGAATGTCGACCACTGGGCGCCCCCTAGTATGCATAAATCGGGTGAAATTATAGTCAAGTTAATCAAGTCAGATCAGTAAGGTCATTCATTAATTCCGTGTCATGTATCCTAATTAGTTTATGGAGGACACGCTATTAGAGATTTGTGTCCTTTCTTTTTATTCCGTTCTTATACCTGTACGTAGTTTAGGTCTACGTATACGGAAGTAAATTCAGTTTTATGTTTTTTTATATATATCTATGTTTTGACAAAAGTTAAATACTGTATGTATTTAATTGAATGTTATAATTAGAGTATACACAAAATAAGAATTTTTGAAAATAATAATATTATTTTTTGATGAATGTAATATTTTATTATTTATGTAAATATTGCATTCTAACATCAACAATTTATTAAAACAGATTTATTGATTCTTAATTATGACATATATAATATCTAACGTTACAAAGTATATCTATTAAAAGAATTTAAAATATAAAGAATCCTAAGAATATAAAATTTGTACAGTTTAAGAATATGGAATTATTTTAGAGGTGGTAGAACCACTCTGAAACTATTACTGGTTTCAGCATGAATGGGTCGGCGGCTCGTCCGGGGTAGTACCACCCTTTAGCAGAAAACCGATGTGGAGTAAAAGTGCTTGCATTGTTGCGTTTCGTTCGGTCGGCGACTGCGCCCTTCCCCACTTCCCCACCGCCAAACACGGGGTGGCAACGCATTTGCGACGCTTGTGGTGTTGCAAGTGTCTATGGAGGGTGGTGATCACTTAAAATCAGGTGACCCACCTGTTCGTTTGCATCCAATGATAGAAAAAACCTATATTTATCTAAAATCGCTCGCAGATGGTAACGACATAAAGCCACCCGAGTGTCTTCTCATTTTACGTTTAAAGATTTCAAAGACGTTGAATTTCAGTAACACAATCTACATCAATCGAAAAGTCCGAACCGCTAATCATAACTGTTATGCAAAGAGGATTTCTAATTTATACTTCATTCAACTTTCGTTTTAAGTTCGCAAAGTTAAAATCGACAATGTTGGATCTTCTTGGACTTCTGATATTACTAGATATTACGTTATAAGGGTGACTTTCACGATGCGAGATTTTTTTAAAGTATGTATTTTATTTCCAAATATAGATTTTTTTTAAACACCGCATGAGTGTAAATTATTTTCACTTGTTTCACGTTCAATAGATTTACATCTTTTGAAACTTAGGATTACATTTTAAAGTAATCTATACTAATATATAAAGCTGAAGAGTTTGTTTGTTTGGTTGAACGCTATGATCTCAGGAACTACCAATCTGATCTGAGAAAATCTTTCGGTTTTTGATAGCTCATTTATCGAGGAAGGCTATAGGCTATATATCATCACGCTAAGACCAATAGCGACCAGAGCACCAATGAAGAATGTTTCAAAATCGGGCACTTTTTTTGCTGTTGAGAGATTTCTTTAGTGTTAGTATTATATACGTTGCCATGGTAACGTGGTAAGTAGAAGTAACAATATTCGTCCAATAGAACAGGCGAAGGAATTAATCCATACTGCCAATTCTGAAGTTATGTGGTTAAGTTATCAACGCTAACATCTTCAAAGTTTATTTTGTTTTCCTATTCAAAAAGTTTATACTACTTTTATTTCCAATTTTTTATTTGCTCTCTATTACGTATTATAAAAGTAAAGTTTGTGTATGTATATTTAAAATAATAACTTTTTGATGAATGGATATGGCTGCAAATGACCAAAAAAAAACTTTTTTTATACTTTGCCTATATTTTTATATTTTGTCTGTTTGTTCAGAGTAATCTCCAAAACGCCTGGACCTATTTTACTTTTTACTGCCAGATAGCCGAAATTCTAATTCTATTTTATTTGTCCGCGGCTTCGTCCGCATGGCAATTTCCAAAATGGTTGGACTGATTTTCACGGGGTATTCACTGGTAGATAGCAGACCTCATAAAAAGTAATTTAGGTTTTTTTATTCGCCTTCGGCCGCAATGGAATATCCGTAAAGCTTGAACTGATTTTCAAGGGAAGTCCCTATTAGTATTCATATATCTAATGTACACGTTACATGTTACAGTAGATGGCGTTCGTGTCGAAGTTACCAATGTTTTTGAAAAAGCGTTTCTGTAATGTACTCACAATTTTATATTTCTTTAATACATTTTAAAAAAGCGCGTGCGGAGCCGCAGCTATCAGCTAGTTTATAATATTATAATCAATAATCTATACTATCTATACTAATATTATAAAGAGGTAAAGTTTGTGAGTTTGTGACGTTGTAGGGGGTAATCTCAGAAAGTACTGGTCTCAGGAAGTTAACATAAAAAAAATGTGTGTGTGTATGTACCTGTTCGTTTGCCACCTATGACATAAAAAAAAAAAAAGTTATAATATTTTGGCGTAACAAGATAAAAATGTTTTCAAAAATTTTATCTTTCGCCTTATTCTACGTTTGTAGAAAAAACGACACTAACAATGGAAAAAAGGTATTTAATACATTGAAAGTTTTAATAGAAAGAAACAAAATGTTAATTATAGCTAACTTCAGGGTGTCGGTTTTTCGTGACGGTGTGCGCGCACATCGTAAAAATTTACTCTCATTATGTTTCCCTAACCCACCAAAAGAAGTATAACTTCAATAAACACCACAGATAATGTCACGGGGATCAATTGGTATCATATAAAATTAATCTAATTATTCAATCATGAGCTTAAATATATAATTGATATACAGTATGATCAAAAGCTTTCGCAATGTACACAATATGGTTCGATTCGTCACAGGATGCTGTTTTGCGATAATTATTATCTGCTTTTGTATATGATTAAAATTCTGAATACATAATGTAAACAAGTAGACAACACGTTGAATACAAATTGAGTCAGAATTCTAAATAACAGACAGCGTTGATCATTTCTTTGACTAGAAAGTTTCTATAATATTAATAAATTTAATTTAAATTTGGGAAAGTAAATACGTTTATTACTGTAGTTTTATGTCTTTTAGAACGATGTCTATTTATATTCCCTTCTGAATTGAAACGATAATCGCTCACTTGTGTCGTTTTTAACGGTGATAATTTTTGAAGGAGGTAGAGCCACGCTCTGGCTATTACTAGTTTCAGCATGAATGGGTCGGCTCGCCCGGGGTAGTACCACCCGACTCACAGAACACCGACGGGAAGTAACAGTACTTGCATTGTTGCGTTTCGTTCGGTCAGTGAGAGCGCCGGAGGTCCAACTCCTTCCACCCTTTCTCCTTTTCCTACCCCTCCCCCATACACAGGCTGGCAACGCACTTGCGACTTCCCTGGTGTTGCTAGTGTCTATGGACGGTGGTGATTACTTAACGTCAGGTGGACCACCCTTTTCGTTTGCCTGCTTTTGACATAAAAAAAAAAATATATATTTCAAAACCTACAAGTCTGAGTTTTCTGTGAAGGAAAACATTTGAAACACCACTAGTATTAGGATATCTTTAGACTGTGAGATAACTATTTTTGGCATGGTGTTAGGGCTTTTTACGAGTCCCCCTAGCACGCTACCACTCTCAATTAAGTATTAGGATAGTAGGTTCAAGTGTTATGTCAAGCGGGTCTTAATACATAAAGGTTATTACAGGGTGGATCAGCATGTGAACGATAGCGACGTCTGGAAGTGACGCCTCACTCTGTGCAACCACTAAAAACGAATGTAGCTTTATGTGTCTATTATGTTGTAATAATAAAAAAAAAAATGTTAGTTATTATGAAAAGATAAACCAGATCGTGTTTCTTGCCGGTTCTTCTCGATGACTGGGTTGTTTTCCGAACCGGTGGTAACTTTGACGTTCATAAGTGCCTTCTCAGGGCCTAAATTGAATAAAGAGTATTTTGAATTTGAAAATCTGTCACCAAGCATCTGCTGTAGTGTTCCGGCAGCGGCACTTATGAGCCGTCCCTCTTGGTTTAGCATGTTTATCATTTTAGACTACATTATCATTTCAAATTAGATGATATTGTGGTCAAACCCATACTTACGAAGCATAAAAAACACGCCTATCAAGCAAGGTATCCTCACCCTTTGGTTAAAAACCTGTCATTAGGTTTTACCAGTTGTATTTTAGAGCCAGCTCCTCTAGCCTTATCGTGTTAACATTTTAAGCAACACTGTTGTTTAACATCAGGTGAGATTATGACTCAATTACACTAACAATCTATGAGATGTAAGGGGTGTCGAATAACATCGAAGACTTGAGACATCCAAGCCAACCTCACCTGCACGTGGTGCACCCTGCTGAATAATGAACGAGGCAATGGCGAAAGCGGGGGGGTAGGGTTTTACAGCCTAACTGCGTCGCAACCATCATGTATATGGCGATAAAGCCCGTCATAGTGATTCGCTTCTGCGGGTCGCGTTTCGGGATCAGCTTGTGCATCCAGCTTTTCGCAAGCCGGCATGACAGCGGCGATCGGCGATGGATAGTGTGTCACTCGGTGGTCGCCATTGTTTATGGATTGTACTGTACTTACCATCAGGCATAGTGGAGTGCCGTGCTACAATTAAAAAAAAAAAGAGAACAGTATATTTTTTATGAAATGTATGTACCTTATGCCCTTTTCGGTACTAGGTGTATGTAAAATTTTATAATTATCGGTCGCGTTGTTAAGGCATGAATTAAATCAAATAAACTCACTTTCGTATTTATATTATATATATATAATTATATATATATATATATTAGTTAAGATTTAAAAAAAAATTCTTTACGCCTTCACCAGATATTTCTATGTTTATAATTCTGTTCACTTGATGTTTAATATATAGATTCAAAGGTCTTTTGACGACAGCCTTTAGTTCTTAGTAAATTGACTTCAAGAAAACATCTCTATATTCATGCTAAGTTCTCTAAGTAACTACAAAGTGAAGATGGAGCGAAATAAGTCAAGTATAATATTTTATCACAAGGGATACAATGTATAACGGTTTCTATATTGTAAAAAGTTAATATATGTGTATCACAAGATCTAAAGATCCCTTCATGTGTATTTTCCTGTAACGTTTCCTATAACATATCAACAATAGCTTTCCTGTATCCTTTTCTTTGATAAAATTGAAGCGAGGATGGCTTAGTTAATAACATGTTTGGACGCCGTATCGATGGCCGCATGTACGTATCCTTGCAACTGAGTACCTTGCCCGGTTTTATAATCAGGGCGTCACAAAATGTACCGGGCCCGCTAGTTAATACTAATTCTGAGAATGAATGCCAAGTATATGAGTTAGGTAGCCTAATGCCTTTTTTACAGTGTATGTAAGAATTAATAAATAAATTAATCAATTAATTTGAAACTATCATGGCTTAGTTGATAGCGTGTTCGGACATTGAGTCGATGGACGTAGGTTTGAATTCTGGCAACAGAGTCGGACCTTCCAATGAAGAGGCTCCATCGCGATTTAGCCACGGTGGTAGGGCTATTTCTAAGTTCGTCTGGCTAGCTACCACCCTCAAATTGAAAATCTGTCGCCAAGAACATGTTGGTGTGATCTAACAGGTGCACTTGAGTCTGTCCCCTCTAGCTTTAGCGTGCTTACCATGTTAGAACACGTCGTCATTTATCACCAGATGAAACTGGTCAAAAAATAAAACCTATACGGTGCTATTACAAAAAAAATTAAATACTTGCTTTAAAAAGGTTTCGTAATAAATGTATCGCGCTCGCCCGAGGCAAGTTTGCGTTATCTTTTTTCGCAAGTATAACCTAACCTAACCAAAGCGAGAGAAAAGAGCAAGATGGCCAACATTCAGCGACCGCGGTGCATTTAACACGAAACCTTCTTAAAGCCAGGAATCAATAGGTATTTAACTTTTTTGTAATAATACCGTGTTAGTTTAAACTACGACGAAATGAGATAGCTTTTACTTGCGTCTTTGTTCGCGTTAATGTAAGTCTGATCTATTCCTTGCGAACAGGCCACTTTTCATTGATATATGGTATGTTCTCTGTAAACCTGATAACGTTTATGCGAAGTTTCATGATGATCTTCTGAATAGTTAAGACGTGAAAGTTTAGCAAATAAATTGATCTTCGCACTTGCAATATTAGTAAGAATTTATCAAGGATCAATCAAGATTTACTTAGAGCGATGGAAGAATATTTTATACTGGATTCTACCCGCGGACGTAGCCTGGAATAGTCACTTTGGGTTAACGATAGCAGGCAGTGGAAGCTCTCAAAAGGAAAAAAAAACGATCTTGAAACATTCTTAAACGATCTTGAAACATTCTTCATTGGTGCTCCGCTAATAAGACCAATAGGCAAACCTATAGCCTTCCTCGATAAATGAGCAACCTAACACTGAAATAATTTTTTAAATCGGACCAGCAGTTCCTGAGATTAGCGCGTTCAACCAAACAAACAAACAACAACAACAACCAAAAACAAACAAAAAAAGCTTTGTATTATAAGTATAGATACGATAGACTCGTTATGAATATGACATAATTTCGTGACCGGAAATCTCTGAATACATCTAAAACTATAATGTGAAGTTTTAAGATCATGATTGACAATTTCATTAAATTATGATATCTACTTTACTACATGTCGCTATTCGTATTAACGCTGAAAGTTATTTACGTGACTGATATTGCATTTTATGTCATATTTGTGTGGTTCAAGGCTGTTTGTGGCAGTATTGAGAAATACTAACTGCTATATCGAGTGAGTCTGAAATTTCATGTTTAAATGTTTCCCAAGCAGGTAAATAATTCGCCGTTTCCAGAGCACAACGTTATTATGCTTTCACGTGCTGCATTAATAAATACATTAACGGAATCGCTGTACAGTTTATTCTGTATTACTGAAGTTACATTTATTTTAACATATATATGTTAAATATATATATATATATATGGCTTCTTTGTAACAAAGCAATGTAGTCAATAAGATTACAAAATATTAATGACCGTCTTAACCACTTCAAACTATCCTCCTTAAATAATCGAAAAATATTATTAGAATTTATGTTTTTATTTAATATAGTAGAAATTTCAAATGATACTACGATAAAAGTCATTAAGATGTAGTTTAATTGACTTTAACCAAAACAATAAAAAGTGCAAGTAATGACAGATGTACACCATAGACAAAAAAGATATTTATCATAGATAATAAAAACATTATTATTTCACGTTTACATATTTTCATCAAGTATATTTCATGACAAAATTGACTGTCCACAAGTTACTAATCACTTCAAATTTAATATTCCTGCTAAGCTTCCGAGATCAAACAGATTCGAACGATTTTACATTTCTTATTCATGTACTAATTTAGGCTTTTACTTTCCGGTCAACAAAATATCTAAGTCATATAACTCATTCTATAAAACATGCGACATTTTCTCCACTAAAAGAATTCAAAACAGCGATAGAGACATATCAGTCATGTGAATAGTCGCAAAATACAGTTTTAATTGATTTACTATTTCTATTCTTTCTGTTAGTTTTCATAATATTTTTAAATATGGTTTTAGATTAAACTAAATGCATAAGTAGACCCTACACCCTAAAATAAATAAGTAATAATAAATAAATAAAGTTCACAAGCTAAGAAATTTAACGAAATACGTATTTCTTTATATAGAACTAGCGGGCCCGGCGGACATTGTCCTGCCTTGACAATAAAAACAAATTCTAAAATTCAACTGCACCGCCACCTACCGGTTCCAATTGTGAATCTAAACCATTCTCGGATCCATTGGAACACGGACACAAAATTTCATCAAAATCGGTCCAGCTGTTTAGGAGGAGTTCAGTGACATACACACGTACAGAAGAAATTTATATAGAAAGAAGATAAAAAGTCGACTTAATTTTTACTAATACGTCTTGTCACTGAACGTTATTAACCTTTTATAATAGATGGTAAGTGACTTAACAAGACTTACGAAGAAGCTTATTCGTTTTCTTTTAGGTTATTCAAAGTTCGTTAAATATTTTCATAGAAATAATTAACCTCGTATTTATACGAACACGGTATAAGTTAGAATATAAACCTAATCCAAGAGACTAGAAAATGATCCGAATTTCTCTATTACGTTTATTACTTAAATAAATCTGATAACTCTTTGACGGTTAAGTAGATAGATATAAACGATGTTATGTTCTTGTTTTTCTTCAAAGAAATTAAACACTGTTATCACTAGTTAAACTTCACGAAGTGTGTTTTAAAGTAAAAAAGGCTTTGTAAATAGAAATTAATGAATGAGTGTTTTTAATTAACTACAAGCTATTTAAAATCAGAATTTGAAATATTAAGAATTATATATAATCAAAATTATTAATTGGACTTGTTTTTTTGAATGTCCTTCGTGTGTTTTAATATTGAAATGGTATGCAAAGCTAAAATATTTTGGATGTTCTTCTTCTTACCCTTATCCCACCTAAGTAGAGTCGGTACAACATGTTTGTCATGTTGTGGTATATGATATGGCTTAATTTTTACGATCGGCCGCCTGCATGACAACAACCCTCCTTGGGATTATTTTGTTGTACCACTATATGTTTATGGTTATTTTATATAGATACGAAGTCTGATAGGATCTTTTAGCTTTACAATTTTTCTTTAGGCTTTAGCTTTGGTAGGCTATTTATATTTTCTGTTTGAGCAAACTTTAGACTTCCCGACGACAGAATTTTCGGTTATTTTTCAGGATTCACAATTCCAGAGTTTTCTCGGTACTCGGTATATTTTGGATGTTCATCTATACTAATATAATAAAGAGGTAAAGTTTGTGAGGTTGTTGGGGGTAATCTCAGGAACTATTGGTCCCCGCAGCCGCCAAAGGCGTCGGCTACAGATAGGTGCTCGTAAAGGAGCGCGAGCAGGTGGCCCTGTCCGATATGGGCATAGTGGATGTGCGGGTAAGGCATAGCGCCTTGGAGGCCCGGAAGATCGAGCTCCCGGGTCAGAGTAAGAAGAAGGCCGCCGAAATGGCCCAGGAGCTGAAGGTTGCATTGGCCGGAATCGCCACGGTCGTCATTCCGACCAAAAAGGCGGACATCCGGATCGTCGGGTTGGACGATTCGGTGTCCCCACTCGAGGTCGTGACGGTGGTGGCGGCGAAGGCCAATTGCAGGGTGGACGACATCAAGGTCGGGGAAATTAGGAGGAATTGGGGGGGCCTTGGTGCGGTCCATATGACGCTCCCTGCGGTGGTGGCCAGGGAGCTTGTCCAGGCCAGCTGCTGGACGAGAAGCCCATGCGGTGCTACAAATGCATGGGCTTGGGGCACACCCGCCCCATGTGCCCCTCCTCGTCCAGCAGGGGGGATGGCTGTTATCGCTGTGGCGCGGCGGGCCACAAAACGCCCGATTGTAAAGCGGAGGTGGCTCGCTGCGCCGTATGTGCCGACGCCGGGAGGCCCTCTGGGCACGTGATGGGGGGCCGAAATTGCAACTACCCCACGCGGAGGAAGAAGCTAGTATCTCATATAAAGCTTGTAATATCAAACAAAGAGGAAAATATATATGTATTCATTCCGTGCTATGTGTAAAAACAAAAGAAAACGAAAGGCAAATTAGTGTAAAAAAGTATTTATATTCTCAGTGAGTGAATCTTACTATCCAGTTTCAAAATCAGAAAAACTAAATCTGTAATGAACTAGAAAATTTTGAGATTCTGTTTTATCACCTCTTTCTCTTGAAATTGCTACTAAATTTAATGCCGCGTCGCAGATAAACGGGATGTAGGTAATTGAGCTAAGAGAAAATCGTTTTATGTCTCTCGTAAAAAAAAAAAAATTAAACATTCTGGAAGATTGTATACTAAATCGTTTCGTATCTCATTACGTGGTAAAACAACATAGCCTCCTGAGACATAAAATGAAGAAGTAAAAGTTATAAAAAAAATTAATACATTTCGCTAAACGAAAAATAATTTTCTCTGTGAATTGAGCACGTTTGTTTAAAAGAATGTGGGGAAGCAAATGGGTTTCGCGATTAACCAAGGGCCCTTTATAAAAAGAGCATTTTCTAAGGTTCGTTCCGAAATAATATGGGAGCGGCTGTGGCAGTAAAGGAACTAACCTTAATTTTATTTCGATAATCGATTAAAGATACGTGGAAATTCTTTTTTTATGACGTTATATTACCAAGATTTTACCAACGTAAGTAGTTCGTACGTTAGTAGTAGCACGTCTGAATTCAATCGTAATTTAATCGTACCTCTAGGTCGTGTTTGCAGTTCCAATTGTGTAAGGTTTCAGTGGTGAACCAATCAATTTACTACTAAGGTAGGAATTGTTAAATGGTTTTACTGTAGCTCCCTCAAGGCGATCTCAAGAAATCTGCATCGGTTAACTAACATGTAATTAATTTTATTGTAATTATTCTACCATTATTTAGCTTATGAACGGTAGTCATTGGTGGAACGTGACTGTTGTGCATTACATATATGCGCATTCTTTGTATTTCTAATTAAATTTTTATATAAAACTATATGATTCGTATTTAATTGCAAACAGATATAATGGAGTAATTAATTTCTTGATTATTATTAATCACTAGCTGACCCGTGCAACTTGGTCTGCATCAAATGGGTTATCATCGGTTTCAATTGTATTTTTAAATGCGAAAAATTTTAATAAACCTAAAACCCGATTGCAGCCACACCTACCGTTTCCAATTGTAAATCCAAACTATCCAGGGACTCACTCAAACATATACCCAGATGGTAAGTGAGAAATCTTTTTAAAATAAGCCTACAACCCGTTCGTAGCATCATCTACCGGGTTCAATTAAAATAAAAACTAACCTACATATATTGGCGGTAATGTAAAAAAAGCTTGAGAGGTCTATGGATCCCCAGTTGGAACAAAGTTCCTTTCCATTTTTTCTATACGTTTACTATACAGTCAGTATAGTTTATAGTTTACATGATAAAATATCAAGTTGATAGAGTTAAATTAAACACTGAATGACATCATAACTATTTTCAACTTGTATTAAAACGTTTTCACACTCCATTGTATTGAAAAAAAAATACAAATATTAAAAAGATATGAGCACGACGCGTCAACTGGCATTTGTTTGTAACTATTCGTCTAAGAGCTACCAACGGTTTCGACAGCAAATTTCAATAAGTCAGTTGTTTATATATCTTTATGTTCTTCCGAACAGCGTGCGGGCTACCTAGCTGCCGGTAAACGTTGCGTTTATTAGTGTATATTGCACCTGTACAGGCGAAAATATTGATTTTTGATAAGACAGCGATAATTGTAGAAGCACCTGTTATAGACGCATGTATTCAAAATGGCATCAGTCCCAATTCGTGTGTCTACGTTTATCGTTGATTTTCATTGTTTACGGTGAAATCTCAATATAATGGTTAATAAAATGGTTAATAAAATTAAATATGTTCTTTGAAATGGAAAAAATCAAATAGTTTGAAATGAATTATTTTATTTATGAAGAATATCATCGGGCACATTATTGTCAACAACAAAATTGTCTAGCAGTGATAAATTCATGTTTTAAATCCCGTTTAAAAGTTAATGAAACAAAAACGTTCCTAAAGTTATTTATAAATCAAAATTTTGGCCTGTAATGATGTGATGCGCGTTAAAAAACACAACGTTAGCTGGCTATCAGGTATCCTGAATCCTGTCTGGAAGGGGATAATATATTTTCATATTAAAGAACCAGCTTTTCGAAAATTCTCGTTATATCAACGTTGCTGGCTCTTGTACTAAGGTGTCGCAAAAAAGCCTAGTTACATTAACTACAAATTTTTGTTTTTCGTTATCTTGGAGAACTTCCTCCATTTTATGGGACAAAAAGTATCCTAGATGTAACCTTGTAATATTAGGTATCACTGTGTCAAGTTTCATCAAAATTGATTCAGTACTTTCAGAGTGGTACGTGTTCAATGGGACAGAAAGACAGACAGACACAAATTGTGAAAGGAATATTTTTGGCTTCTATATCGATAAGGAGAGCTTCCGGCCCTGATGGGGTACCAGGTCGAGTGCTTGGCCTGACGCTGGACCATCTTGCGGGATGACTTCAGCGGCTGTTCGATCGGTGTCTGTTGGTCGGACGGTTCCCGAAGCTCTGGAAGTTAGGGCTCTACTGCGCGTCCGTGTATCGGCCCTTCGTCCTGCTGGACGACACCAGGATGGTACTGGAGAGGATTCTTTCTACTCGGGTCGTCCAGCACCTGGAGGGAGTGGGGCCGAACTTAGCGGACACACAGTTTGCCTTCCGGACAGGGCGTTCCACGGTGGATGCCCTGTCCATACTGAATTCGCTGTCCGCGGAGGCGACCTTCTAGGGGGAGAGGGTATTGGCGATGTCCGTAGGCAAACCCCAAATTCGTGATGCGAATTTCTAATGCCAAGCCCTCTCGAGTCTGGTAATAATAATTCTGTAGAATAAAATTATAGTCTAAGCTACATTATATCGTTACTTATCACTTACATCGGTTAGGAAGAATTTTCCGTAAATACTCTGTAATATACCAACAGTTCGACACCTTACAACTTCATTTCCACTTTCTAGAGATCTCGACATCAAGTCCCGGGGATTGCAGTATATATAGAAATCATTCTAAAATTTTAAAATCAGAATACGTAGGTATGTAAACAAATTTAATTTAATAATGTATAATTCGAGAATCTTAGTTTTTTAATTTATTTATATAAACTTCGCCTTACTTACGTACGGTGTTTGTTTGCTAAACGGTATATCGCGGTATGTTATATTTTTTACATAAGGCATTATAAAACGAACTTCTATAAATACAAAGCCTGAATATTGACGGAAATAAAACTGCTACTACCTACCTACTTACAATATGAATGTTATTTGACAATAGGGATGCGCATCTGCGATCAATTAAATGAACAATTGATGTTTAGACGTAGAAATATGATTTTTAATCAGTGAAATGTCCTCTGACACTATAACATCGTGCATCGATCATTTTCTATGTAATTAAACATAAAACCCGATACAATAATTTATTATTTAAAAAGTATCTAAAAAAAGGACTTTGAAAAAGGAAAAACATTGGGAATGTTCCTGAATAAAGATTTGGATAATCAATTCTCTAGCCCTCATTTATTCATGAGTCGATCTATCACACCTTGATTCGCATCGAATTAAAAATCTTTTATTTGCGAAGAATCGCCATCTCTATTTGATAAGGGTAAATGACAAAAAGTTTTGTTTTTGGCAACAAACTTCTCGTAGGTTATTACTGCCAATGTCGAATGGGTAATGATATTACAAGTTTCGTGCGATAATTTCAATGAACTAACAAGATGGTCGCTGACTTGTTAGAATTATTCAGGGAGTTTTTGTGGGAAGTCAGAATTCATGCTCCGTGGTATATTTCTCATCTACTTCACTTGTGCACAATAATTGAATTATAATATTACCAATATTACAAAATATAGAATCAAATATCACAAGGTTGTGCAATGATTTTTTTTTAACTTTATTTTTGGCAACCAATCTTTTAGATTATTACTGCCATTATCAAGTAGCTAATAGTATTATAAGTTCTTCTTATATTCCATTTTCGGCAATCAGTGTTCTAGTAGACTATTGCTGCAATTGTCAAGTGAGTATCGATATTACAAGGTTCTTGATATAACTTCAATCAATGCCATTGTCGAGTAGTTAATAGCATTTCAAGTTCTTCTTCCATTCCATTTTGGCAACCAGTCTTCTAGTAGACCATCACTGCCATTGTCAGGTGAGTATCGATATTACAAGTTTCTTGATATAATTTCAATGAAGTAACAAGATGGTTGCCAACTTGTTAGAACTTTCCATGGAATTTTTGTGGCATCTCAGAATTCATGGTCCTTGATATTATTTTCCATTCACTTCACTTATGCACAATAAACAAACTAAATTACATAAAACACCACCAATTTGGTTCGTAGTCCGGTGAAGCTGTTAAGACCTTGCTTGGTCAATAGCGTAGTCAGTTCGAAACAAAAACCATCAATTTCACACAATATAGAGTCATATAACACAAGATTGTGAATTAAAAATAAAATCCACTACAAGACAGACCAAGATCCGGCCAAAACCTCCCCCTTGCAATGATATTATAAGTGTAGTGTATTGATGCAAAAAGTATATAGTTATTTTATTATTAGTCTATGCTTGCTAAAAATGTTGACGTTTCGATTATCAATGTTTTTTAATATTTAGTAATTTCTATGATTTTAATAAAGTTTACTGCATTCAAATAATATTATTTTAAGTGTTGTACCAAAGGCTGGTACACATCAATAAGTAACGTCTTTTTACTTATAATATCATTGAGGTTAGGTATAAAATTTAAAACCCACTATATGACAAACCAAGATCCCGCCAAAAAAAAACCGACATAAATAAATGCAAAAAGATTTTTTATTGACCTATGTTATAGACAGGGCATGCTCGTTTCCTTAAACACAATATAATGCTGCTATCAAATTTTGAAATGTATTATGGATATATATAAAAAAAAATGAATATTTTGAAATCAAATTTGCTGTAATATTCTGTAAGCTCCACAGGGGCTGCATTAGAAATTCGCATCCTGAAATAAGGAGGGGGCTGACTACCCCTCTAAACCACTCCCCCGCCGCGGAAAGTTATAGTTACTGAGATATTCATGATCAAAGTTTTGAAATTATGTCGCCTCCGAACAATGATTGGTAATTTTCTATATCAACAACATGATGATTTTTAAGTTTAAATTCAACAGTTTGTACAATACTATGTCTATATATTAGTAGAGCAAAAAAT
>MU158952.1:157592-283812 GCA_015888305.1 Antheraea pernyi
ATAATTAAATAAATAATTGAAAAGTAAATAAATATATAAAGAAATGACTGAAGGATTAAAGAAATACGTAAATAAATAGATAAATAACTAAGTAAACAATTAAGTATACCAAGAAATAAATAGAGCAATAAATAAATACAAAGGAACGGTCTCACTCAATTTCAGTAAAAAGAACGCAGGTGTGGTGCGCAGCTGTGAAGCACAGGTGCGAAGTGCAGGTGTGCAAATGACGAAAACCGAACACGCCCGAAGTAGTAACGAACGTCACTAACTCGCGAGTATCGAGATCGAGCGTAGAGCGTGCAGCAGAAGGGACGACCGCTCACGTCAACGGTCCGATCGGAACTCTCAACGGTCCGATCGGACTCGCGAGTATCGAGATCGAGCGTAGAGCGTGCAGCAGAAGGGACGACCGCTCACGTCAACGGTCCGATCGGAACTCTCAACGGTCCGATCGGAACTCGTTACTTTACCTTTTTATAATATTAGTATAGATTATAGAATAGCTGTTACTCGCGGCCCCGCGTGCGCTTTTTTTAAATGTATTAATCAAATATAAAATTATGAGTAGGTGTGTACATTACAGAAATGCTTTTCTAAAAACAATTTTTAAATACGACACGCACGCCATCTATTGAAACATGTAACGTGTACATTAGATATGTGAATAATAACAGTGTATCGAATAGGATGGGATTTATCATCAGCAACGTACCTGGAACTTTAACCTACAATATATCACCTTCAGTGCCCACTTATGGTATATAAGAAAGTGATTAAAATTTTAAATGTATAGCATTATAGAACAATATGTGTTATACCTTTTATTATATAGACATAATATGCCCATATTGTCGATATAATTAAGTTTTTCTTATACGTTGCTATAATCACTGAGTTATGTAGACGCAAGCGCGCTAATTAAAACAAAATGGCCGCCAAATTGACCAAAAAGATAATATAATTTAAATTACATACAAACATATGACTTTCAATTATGTATATTTATTCTTCAAGTCCATTGGCGCTCCGCACCTATTGGTCTTAGCGTGATAGCCTATAGGCCTATAGGCCTTCCTCGATAAATGAACTATCTAACACCAAAATAATTTTTCAAATCGGTCCTGTAGTTCCTGAGATTAGCGCGTTCAACCATACAAATAAACAAACAAACTCTCCAGCTTTATATATTAGTATAGATAGATTTAACAACCGGATAACTGTAAAGAGGACGTACTCATGATGTTCGTGTTTGAAATATAGATTGTTACAGCATTTTTTATTTATTTTAGTTACTCAAAAATATATGTCTATCAAGCATTTAATAAAACAGTGTAATCGATTTAATACTTTGACTGCAGAACGGATAAATTATTTAATCAAGCTTCCTCGTTCCTTAGAGAGACACGAGCAATCGATGGCTGCACTGACGGTAACTTAATATTAAATTCCTGGTGCTTTATTAAGGGTCAGAGACACGACGGGTCGTATCTACATGTACCGCGTTCCCTCTTTTTTTTTTTTTTTACGTGGGGAAATCCCTTATGGATACACCACCCTCCCGGGGGAGAGGGTGGGTTATGTCCGTCTCGCACGGACTAAAACCCCACGGTGTACGTCTACCGCTAAGCCGGGGCGGCACGAGATCTCTATAGACTTCATCGTGCCGCCCCAGCGGTTGGCCCAGCAGCGATATTGTTGCCGCCGGACCTCGTCCTGTTCGGAGACAGCCGGGTACACACCGGCCGCCTCCTCCGTCCGCCGGACCTGTGCAATAGAAAGATGGGCCCCCCGACCCATCTTCTCTAGGTCCAGCTACGGTGGGAGGAGGCGGTCAAACTACCGCCTCCTCCTGCCCGTCCTCCGTTGGCGGAGAGGGTCACTTTGAGGATCCCGCTCACGGACCCTCTCCGCCGCCTCCTTCTGCGAGACGACTTCCTCGCAGAAGGAGGCCATTGCATTCCAGTTATCCTCACTACCGAGCATGGCCGCAACCACGCTCGGCAGTGAGAAGTCTTGCCCTACCGCCGCAGCCAGAGTGCGACGTTGCTCCTCCCACGCAGCACACTCAGACAGAGTGTGCTGCGCGGTGCCCGGGTCAATGCCACACTGATGGCATACGGCGGTACCGCGTTCCCTCTGCGTACTTATTTCGTTGATATTATCGACTATTTTATAATAAATCAAAATTATAATGTTAAAAATACAGCATGAAGTACAATCATGCCAGTTCTAAAAACCTTGTTTCTAAAATTGGTTCACGATAAGATAACTTGTGTTAAAATCACAAATGAACATAAAGACAAGTGTTTAATTAATCTTTACGTAATCCATTGCATTTATATAGTTATAAGTTTCCATCTTCGTCTTCGTTTACTTAGACTGTAAGATTTTTGTACAGTTTTTTAAATGTAATTGAATTTTGATATCGTCTTGGACTATAATACAGTACCAAGCATTTGAAGTGGCATGTCGAGTAGAAGAGACATCTGACTAAGACCGATTTCGATTTGGTAAATCGTTCTCTCTATTGCACCGCGCAATGACTGAGAAAGACAACGCTATAAGAAACCGAACTCAGTCGACTATCTCAGTCTTTTGCCCGACGTACTAAATCAAATATCGGGTACTGTACATTTATTGTTTACTAGCCGACCCATGCCCACTTCGTCTAAAATGCAGCGGAAGCTCTGAAAAGGAAAAGAATACCCCGATTTTGCAACATTCTTCATTGCTGCTCCGCGCCTATGGATATTAGCGTGATGATATATAGCCTATAACCTTCCCTGATAAATGCGCTATATAACACTGAAAGAATTTTCCAAATCGGACCAGTAGTTCCTGAGATTACCCCTTACAACGTCACAAACTCACAAACTCTACCTCTTTATAATATTAGTATAGATTACTTCCTATGTCAATTTTGTCACTCTCTTCAAACTCTGATGAATTAAATTTGGAGAATTACGTTTCGAAACTATACCTGCAATAAAAGTGAATATCGTCCCCAAATTCCAATTATATTCTCACTACTTTGGGCTGGGTGATGATAAAGTGACGAAATATCTTTTAATATATTGACAGACATTATTTAAACGGATAGGTCTATTTAAAACGCTGTACTAAAAAAGTAAACCTTTTTCATAATATGCAGATTTCTTGGGGTGTTCAGATTTTTTTTAGAGCTGAATTATATGGAAATATAATCTTTGGAATAGGAGATAATATAATAACAAAAAAATATTCATACACTACAGTATTTTTTTCTCAGCCATTAGCATTATTTCTATCTTAAGGTAATTTAGGCATTAAGTCTTACATAATATCTTCGATGAACAATGGACAACAATGAACTTCGATGGACAAGGCTCTTCAACCACGCACAATAACGGGAAAAAGTACTTTATTAATTACGTGTCAAGGTTGAATTCATACTAAATGTTATTTATGTTGTCTTTTCATTTGTGAGGGGAGTAATTTATTGCTTTGCTCGTTTTATCGTAAGTATTAGATTATATTTTGAACATTTGTGACTTTATTACAAGGTGTCATTTTTATAATTAGGTTGAACTTAAAACTGTTTTAAAACTTTTTTTCTGCCTTTCTTAGTAAACAAATAGCTACACATAATTATATATTTACGCAGACAGCTTTTGGCTTCGACTTTGTACGTGACCCTTTATCTAGTTATTGTTGATCGAAGCATAATATACAACAAATATATATTGTTTAATTGTCACTAAATCAAGTTCTCTGTAACGTCTATATTATGTCTGTCTGTCTGTTCGTTATAAACTCAAAAACTACTGAACGGATTTTCATGCGGTTACACCAGTAGATAAAGAGATCCATGAGGAAGGTTTAGGTATATATATGACAAATTATAATTTGTCAAGGTTGTTTTTTTATTATCAGGGCGGGACAACGTCCGCCAGGCCCGCTCGTATAAGATAAGTCAGTGCTGGTTATAAGTGCATATATATATATACATAATATATCTTTTATTATTATATTCATCTGTTTATAAATTCTAATATGTGTATTTCAAACTATAAAACAATAAGTAAATTTATACGTTGACACTGGTTACACATTACTAACTGGATATACATTACAGAAATTAAATAAATAATAGAACGTTTTATTAATTTAACTTCAATTCCATATTATATATTGAAAATAATAAGGACAATGCACGTATCATTGTATTTGTGTCCTCTTATACAGTAGTGGTAATAAACGATATATCTATTCTCCAACAAACTGCTAAATATAATTACAAAATGGTGTCTAAACAATTACGGAATTGAGTCTAGTTTTTAAATCGAAATTTTACTTTTAGGCAGTATTTTATTTTCTAGGCAAAAATTACAAGCTTGCCCAATTCTAACGTATTTTCATAATTAATAAAAAGGGTTCTGGCGACTGTTTTAAGAGTAAAATTATACTGAAATATAAAAGATAGAAATTGTTTTGTGTCTCTGAGTACAATCGTTAATGGAATTGAAAACAAAAGATACTGCTCGTGTTTTAAATACCAATTACCATTAATAATAAACAACCTAATTGATTTTAAGGTAGCCTAGAATTTGATTTCTAATGACTTTATAAGTATATCAGAAATATTCTTTTATGTGATAACGAGTTCAGTAATTACCATTGGATCTTGAAATACCACAGTTTGAAGGATTGTTTATTTACCTATTTATAAATTACTTCACAGAGTTTTATTAAAATAAGAAATATAAAAATTGTGGAACTTGGCGAACTTCTGCTGATTGTATCTAAAGATCTTCCATTTCCAGTTTTCATAGACATATCAGTAAGATCTCTAGCAACCTAACCAAGATTTTATATTTTGTTTTAAATTATAAAAATGTTAGAAATAAGAAATGTTTTGGGTTATGCAATTAAAGATCTAAGTACAAAATTAAAACATGAAATATGTTCAATTCCTGAACATTATTTTTTAATTAATCTGGTAACCGGCCAAAATGCAGTTCTCGCCAAATATTATTATAATTTTTGACCGCTCTGAATATAATAAGCAGAACACAAATTTAGATATAAACTAACGGGACCGTTGTCCCGCCCTGATTATAAAAAAATCCTTCACAAATTACATACCAAAACCTTCCTCATGAATCACTTTATCCACTGGTGAAAATCGCATTAAAAATCCGTTCTCGACAGACAGACATTCGACATTCGACAGACGTGGTAGGGGAATTTGTTTTATACTATGTAATAACAGGAATTATATTATTTGTACATAATCGAGACAACTTAAAGATAAATAAATGACAATTTCAGATTCCTACAATAATATTTTAACCTTGTTTTCTATTAGACTATTTGACTATTTTATGTGCAAACCCGAACTGAATTTTTAAAATGAAAAAATTTTTTTTTTCATAATTATCCGATAAATTAAATTATCGTTATATTCAGAGCGGCCAATAAGATTAATGGGGACTTTTTTGTTTGATTTTGTCTACATGGAATTTTGTGTTTTGATTTGGCAATACTGACAATTACTTTGTGCTTTTCCTTTTATCTTGCACTGCTTAACTACGTATAATGTGTGATAATTAATTATCGTAAGTATTTAAGGAAGTAAAGTTTATTACAGTAGTAAAGTAAATGATTATCATTACATAGTATAAAATAAAGTGAATAATAACCCCCTACCGCGTCTGTCTGTCTGTCTGTTCGCGATAAACTCTAAAACTATTGATCGGATTTTTATGCGGTTTTCACCAGTGGATAAAGTAATTCACGAGGAATGTTTTGGTATATAACTTGTCCAGGATTTTTATATAATCTGGGCGGGATAACGTCTTCATTCATTGAAATTCATTGTCTTCTGAGGTTATCTCTTGTACATTTTTCACGAATGATTTAAACGTAGCAGGAGCAAGTTGTTATTTTAGTTATCTATATATAATTGTAAGCATTTTTAAGATGGAAGCTAGGATGAATTCTGTGAGTACTTTTATACCTTGATCAGAACGGTATCTGAACTGCGTCGTAGCATCTATAATTATCTGTTCTAGGTCCTTTAGTGTGTCCGCTCAAATGGGTGCACTCGATTTTCGTGGTTCGTTGGTTTGTGCATAAAACGCAATGCCGTGATAATATTGTATAGACGTAGTTGATTGTTGAATATCATAATTATTAACCTAGCGAGTTTGAATTATATTAAGATGGGACCGAATTTGTTTTGTCTTGTTAAAATAATATCAGTAATATTTAATCATTAATTTAATTAGCATGGTAATTGTTTGTTATTTAATAAGCATTGTACCTTTTTTTAAATCTGAATCTTTGTTTATCTAGCTGAAACTTGCGACTTTGTGTCCGTTGTTTGTTATCTTATCAATATATTTTATGTACGGAGAAAAAAACTTAAAGAAAAATGGAAGCAAATATATACTTTGCTTATAAAATAAACAATGTTAGCCCGTTTATTATTATACCTCACCTGCGCATGAGTACCATCACACCGCTTGTCCCACTCTTCCACGGCAAGAAAACACACCTCTGAATGCGTAGTGCTTATCAAAATCGTAGTTTCTTAAAAGTTGCATAACTTGTTCACGTTGCAGTTTTTCTGAGTGGTAGAGCCACGCTGTAGCTATTACTAGTTTCAGCATGAATGGGTCGGCTCCTTCGAGGTAGTACCACCCTCTCACAGAACACCGACGTGAAGTAACAGTGCTTGCATTGTTGCGTTTCGTTCGGTCAGTGAGAGCGCCAGAGGTGCACCTCCTTTCCCCTTTTCCCTTCCCTTTTCTCTACCCCTCTCCCAAACACAGGCTGGCAACGCACATGCGACTCACCTGGTGTTGCTAGTGTCTATGGACGGTGGTGATCTCTTATCATCAAGTGACCGTTTGTCTCCTTTGGACATAAAAAAAAACTTTATATTAAGATTTAGGTAAGGACTAAGTGTTTAAGAGATAAAACCAAAAAGTTTGATCAAAACGTATCCAGTAGCATTTGAATGATATGGCAGATCTCTATCATTTTATTTACATACGAGTATACATACATACATATTACTAGCTTCTACCCGCGACTTCGTCCGCGTGGAATAGTTCTATGGGCTAACGTTAACTCTAACCCGTGACTTCGTTTATATAGAAGGTGAATATATTTTAAAAATATTTACGTTACGTTTTTTTATATATCATAGGAGGCAAACGGACAGGTTGGTCACCTGATGTTAAGTGATCATCACCGTCCATAGATAGATACTTGCAACACCAGGGGAGTCGCAAGTGCGTTGCCAACCTGTCTTTGTGAGAAGGGGAGTTAGGGAAGGGGAAAGGGAGAAGAGGTGGAATCTCCGGCACTCTCACTGACCGAACGAAACGCAACAATGCAAGCACTGTTACTTCACGTCGGTTTTCTGTGAGAGGGTGGTACTACACCGGGCGAGCCGACTCATTCATGCTGAAACCTCTTAATAGCTTCGGCGTAGCTTTACAACCTACAAGTACTACCTACGTAGTACGTTAACCCCGATTTCGAAACATCCTTCATTGGTGTTCCGCTCCTATTGGTCTTAGCGTAATGATATACAGCCTATAGCCTTCCTCGATAAATGAGCTATGTAACGCTGAAAGAATTTTTCGAATCAGAACAGTAGTTCCTGAGATTAGCGCGTTCGAGCAAACGAACTCTTCAGCTTTATAATATTTGTATAGATTATGTGTTATCGTTTTAGTAATATGGCAATTTTTTTAAAAGACTTTCAACTAAGCAAGTTTCATGTTTATGACTAACTGTGCCCGCGACTTCGTCGGCGTAAAACATTATATAAAAAAACAGCAATTAATAAATTTATCAGAATTTATTAAGTCCATTTACTTATCTACTGTTCAATTGTACTTAAGTCACGTTGTCATTAAAAGTACAATAACTTTTGATAGACCGAACCGATTTTAATTAAACAAAGACAAATGTTACTCGAAGATTTGCTTTATGATTTTCTTGAAAAGATCTTATCATTAACTCAGTAGTTTAGCCGTGACGCGTGTATACAAACAGACAGATAGACAGACATTTCTAAAAATGATATAAATGTATTTTATTACTTATTATAGACACCTACCTGTAACATTTTTTTTCACGTATATCGAAAAAGCACAGATACATTATTTTTACATTCTTATTATATGTGTAGTATATATGTTTTTATTTATTAAGTGATTTTTGGTATCTAAATGCATCTGCACCTTAATCTCACTTCTCACCTTAAACACGTTAAAATTCTCACATATCACCTCCACACACGTGCACGCATACACGCTTATACATGCTGGTGGAAGGGTTTTACTTTTTCCCTTATCAAACTGAAATAGTTTAGAATATTATCCGATACGAAATATATATAGGAGTTGTTGAGGTATGTATGCTTGGTACACATATATGTTTCAACAACTCATATATGTATGAATAGTTATTTTACCTTAGGTTAGCTCACATAGGTCGCCCTCGGTGCCGCCAACGTGCGTGCGCTCCGCAATGCGCAGCGCACGGTGGCACTGAGGGCAATCCGGGCGTACCGGACGGTGTCCTCGGCGGCGGCCTTCACGCTCGCCGGCTCCCTGCCCTGGGAGCTGGAGGCAGGAGTTCTCGCCGCCGTGTACGAGTTCACGGCGGCGAGGAAACGAAGGGGGAGCCTCCGGCTCCCAGGGAGGTAGAGGTGGAGAGACGGCGTCTCAGGGGGGACGCCGTCGAAAGGTGGCAGCAGGACCTGGCGGACGAGCGATTCGGGCGGTTCACAGTGGACGCCGTCCGCCCGGTCCTGCGGGAGTGGACTGCCAGGGAGTGGGGCTCCCTGACGTTCCGACTGGTGCAGGTACTCACCGGACACGGTTGTTTCGGGTGGTACCTGCACCGGATCGCACGCAGGGAGCCGACGGCCGCCTGCCACGAGTGCGGCGCTGAGGAAGATACCGCGCAGCACACGCTGTCTGAGTGTGCTGCGTGGGGGGAGCAGCGCCGCATCCTGGCGGCGGCCGTGGGAACGGACTTATCGCTGCCGAGCGTGGTTTCGGCCATGCTCGGCAGCGAACAGGCTTGGCGAGCGATGGCCTCCTTTTGCGAGGAGGTCATCTCGCAGAAGGAGGAGGCGGAGAGGGCCCGCGAGGCAGACCCTCAAAGCGGCCGTCTCCGCCAAAGGAGGACAGGCAGGAGAAGAAGGCGCTTCGCCCAACTCCTCCTGCCACCGTAGCCGGACCTGAGGGGATGGGCCGGGGGGCCCATCTCCTCATTGCACGGGTCCGGCGGACGAGGGGGGGCAGCCGGTGTGTACCCGGTCTGTCCCTCTATAGGTAGGAGCCTGGCGGTCACCTTCCGCCGGGCGGACCGTGGGGGCGGCTCTACAAGGTTGATTAGCTCGCTCGATCCCTTGCCGCCCCCACAAAATGGTCTGTCGGTACACCGTGGGGTTTTAGTCCGTGCGACTCGGACATAACCCACCCTCTCCCCCGGGAGGGTGGCGTATCCATAAGGGATTTCCCCACGTTAAACGTTAAAATTCATTGTTCATCCACGTTTAGGCAATAACTTATTTATAATATTCTGTTTTTTTGAAGTTATACTTCGTTTGGCGCGTTAGGGAAAAACGATGAGAGTAAATTTGTATTTGTTGTTTGTATTTCTTTGTATTAAAACTTTCAATGTATTAAATACCTTTTTTCTATTGTTAGTGTCGTTTTTTTCTACAAACGTAGAATAAGACGAAAGTTAACATTTTTGAATAGATTTTTATCTTGTTATGCCAAAGAAGTATAACTTCTAACGCGTGTACATAGACTATAGCTAACTGCAGCGTGTCGGTTTTTTGTGACGGTGTACGCGCGTATCGTAAAATTATACTTCGTAACTTAAAAAAATGTATATACAAAAAAAATGAAGTCCACTTTAAACTATTTTATTTGACACACAACGATATAAAGCACACACACACTTTTTCTTAAAATATGATATCTTTGTTAATAAAAAAAAACTATAATTATACAATTTGTACGTGAAAAAACGCATTATAACTTCGATAGGACTGTATTATCAAGTCAGAAAGTTTCTAAGACACGTGGTTTGGATGTTCCCAATATTATTACGTGACAATAATGTAATCACAGCTTTGCTACGACATTGGAATCCTAACATTCCTAACTTATATTATAAATGTGAATGTTAGTTCGTTTGTTTGCTTATTTCTTACGCCTTTACGTCTTAACGATTCAACCAATCATCATGTAAATTTGTATACATGTTGTCAGAAATACAGAAAAGGAGGTATTCTCATTAAAAACGCAGTACTGCTCCAGAGGGATCGGTCAAAACTAAATTAATCCGACCGAAGCCGAGAGCGAAAGTTAATATGAAATATAACCAATTTAATTTATTAAGTAAGCTTTAATTTTAATAAGGACGTACGCGTATATCCATCGTCATATAAAAACCAAAGACGCACAGTCTCGAATAAAAAGTAGCGCTCAAAACCGGCCGCAAAACTACCCAATATATATACGTGGTTTCTAGCTATGCGATAAACTTATGGTTTTGCAAATTCAACCTTACCTGAATGATTTAAAGTTGCTTTTACAATGACGCAAGCGACGCGAGACTATTTGAAATGACTACTACATAATCCAAAACTATGCACCCATTTTTGTGTACCGGCTATGAGACGTTAAGTGTGCATCTTGGGTTTTTGTATATCGATGTATATATCAGAGTATTTATTAGTTTTTTTTTATTATATCTAAACAACAATTTCTAAAGAACTAAGTGATATTATAAACGTGAATATGTTTGTTTATTTATCACGTTTCCATGTCTTAAATTCTCAACCGATGTTGCTAGTATCTAATGACGGCAATTATCACTTAACATCGGTGACGCACCTGTTCGTTTGTCTCCTATAATATAAAAAAAGTAAGAGTAACAAACAAACTATCATTCGTATTTATAATATTAGTAAGGATGAATAATGTTACATAGTAGGACTAAAACGTAGCCAGAATATTTAATGGGAAGATTCAGTCAAATATTCATTTAAACAGAGAACTCTTATGAAAGCACGGGAGATGAAATGAAAATTTTATTTATTCCACTGTTTGTTTCCGTTATGAATTATGTAATTTGATTTCTATTGTCTAAGTTTTCTTTTGTTTTGAATTATTCGTTGAATACAAGACGGTTGAATGTTATATAACAAGTCGCTTTGAGGAAATTTACAACATTTCTAGAGTTGCGAGAACAGATATGATTGCTTGCTTAGGACTACCAAACAAAGTGTATAGAGTTATTACATTTTTTGAATCATTTAAAGATCTTTAACGCAGTGAATTATCGACGGTATTCACATTAATTTAAGTATTTCTCGATTGTTTATAGTAAAAATAGGTAGCGATCCGTACTCTGTATAAAACGTATACATAATAATGGAAATAAACCGATTTTGATATCTCATAATCCTGTAAGAAACGCACTGCAGGGCCATATGCCTCTTCCCGATAAAAATGTATGAGTATAACCACCACGCCAGCCCACGACGGATTGGCGATTTCGAAGTTCGAGAAATGCATACTTCTATATTTTTCCCTCATACAGTGGTTACTACAAGCACATTGCTCAGGTTCAGGTTTCCTCACGGTATTTTTTTTCACAGTCAGCCGATAGTGTTACCAATTTAAATTAGTAAATGCATGAGATTTCCCAAAAAAAAATCTGGTATATGTTCGGGTTCGAACCTGCGGGCATCGGATTTATATTCCACCGATCAAATCATCATGCCATTTTTTGTTTATTTTATATTCTGATATCGTAATTGTTTCTGAAAGGTGTATTTTTATAAGATTATAAAACTTATAATTACATTTACCTATTTTAAATTATCACCACTAAGTTTCTTAGTACATTCAACAGTGTTCGTGATTTTATATCACTGCCTAGAGCAGTGGTTCTCAACTTTTTTATTCAGCGCGACGCTCTAACATTATCTTTACACATTTTTACATGCAAATTTTTTGATAGCGCAAAGAGAATTAAAGTATGTAAACCTCGCGACACGTTTGACAGGTGCCTAAGACACAGCAATGTGTAGCGACATAGTGATTGAGCACCGCTGGATTAGAGAGTATTGTTAGCAATATGTGTTGGAATAAGAGACGTGTGTGCTTAGTTGTCTTGTGTCGTAACGCATATAATTAATACCAATACGAAATAAAAGAATATACTATGTTACTGTATCGAAATATTCGCGACAAATTTCAAGATAATTACTGTGTTATGTTCTTTTTTGGGTTTAATACTGTACAATTCAGTCAAGCTGTTTTGTTAAAATAGTACATAAAAAAAATAGTGCACGCATCTTAATGAAAATAAATGTATAAAATATAATTATCCAATAGGCTACTTTATACACTGAAAAATAATGTTATAACTATTGATATTCTTATAGATTACTAGCAGTTGCTCGCTGACCCCGGACGTGTTTTTTAAAAATGTATTAAAGAAATGTAAAATTGTAATTAGGTGTGTACATTACAGAAATACTTTTTCAAAAATATTTGTAACTACGACACGCACGCTATCTACTGTAACAAGTAACGCGTAGATTAGATATATGAATACTAATAGTATATCGAATGGGCTGGGATTTATCATCAGCAACATACCTGGAACTTTAACCTACTGTATACCACCCTCAGTACTCACTAACACTATATAAGAGAGTAATGAAAATGTTAAGCTATATATTATCGAACAATATGTGTTAAATCTTTTGTTATATAGATATATTATGCCCATAGTGTCGATATAATTGTGTTATTCTTATACCTTGCTATAATCGCTGAGTTATGTAGACACACACGCAGTAAATAAAAGAAAATGGTCGCCAAATTGACGAAAAAGATAATATAATTAAAATTACATACAAATATATGACTTTCATTAGGTATATTTATTCTTGGAGTCCAGTACAGCGCATGTCTCATGCGTTGGTTTTCAGTAAACAACATATTTTTGATTAATTTCACACGGACCAATTCACAGGTCATCACTACTACGAAGTCTTGCCTAACAAAATAAAATAGTCTAAGTTACTTTTTACATTGAGTTATCTCCCAGTGAAAGTCCCGTTAAAGCCAGTTCAGGCATTGCGGATATTCCACTGCGGCCGAACGAGAATAAAACCCTAAATTACTATTCATGAGGTGTGCTATCTACCAGTGAACACCCCGTGAAAATCGGTCCAACGGTCGGTAGAATAAATATTTTGAACAGAAACACAAAATAAAATTTAAAAATGTTTGCGACAGAAAGTTACCTCGTTACCATGGCAACGTATATAATACTAACGTTAACACAGAGCTAAAAGGAAAAAACAGCCCGATTTCGAAACATTCCTCATTGGTGCTCCGCTCTTATTGGTGTTGGCATGATGATATATAGCCTGTAGCCTTCCTCTATAATACGTAATAGATTACAAATAAAAAACTGGAAACAAAACAAATGTGGAATTAACATTATGAACGGAAACACAAAATAAACTTTAAATATGTTTGCGATAGAAAGCTAACACGTTACCATGGTAACGTATATAATACTAACACACAGCTAAAAGTAAAAAAACAACCCGATTTTCAAACATTCTCCATTGGTGCTCCGCTCTTATTGGTGTTGGCGTGATGATATATAGCCTGTAGCCTTCCTCGATAAATGAGCTATTTAAAACCGAAGGATTTTCTCAATTCGGACTGGTAGTTCCTGAGATAATCGCGTTGAATCAAACAAACAAACAAACTCTTCAGCTTTATATATTAGTATAGATAGATAGAGTATATATTATATTCGTATAGATATGGGCTTAAAAGTAATTTTAATAAAACGTGTTAGATTACTTATAAAAAAATGGAAAACAAAATATTTATTTGTTAACCCGTCACTAAGTGACCAAATTCGTTTTGGATTGGTAGAATTAATGATGTCATGTATTAATTAGTAAATAATGTTTGTCTGTACTATGTTTTGATTGGAAATTGAAATGTGACAGATAGCGTTTTGGCGACCTTATTACATGGTGTCCACAGACACTAGCAACACCAAGGGAGTCGCAAGTGCGTTACCGGCCTTTGTTTGGGGGTAGAGGGGAGGGGGAATGGGGAAGGGGAGGGGAAGGGGAAGGGGAGGGAAGGTGGACTTCCGGCGCTCTCACTGACCGAACGAAACGCAACAATGCAAGCACTGTTACTTTACGTCTGTGTTTCTGTGGGTCGGGTGGTACTACCCCGGGCGAGCCGACCCAATCATGCAGTAATAGCTTACCCAGTGACCCAGTAATAGCTTGACCATGGCTCTACTACCTACAAAATTATTATTTTATTAAAAAAAATTAAAAGCAATAATTTTTCGTGTGCTTGATAAAGATGACTTAATAATCTCCAACAAGGTTTCCATAAACCTTTAAAATAACCAATAAGCATTTAATAAATATAAGGTACTCGATTTAGTAGGAATAGCAGTCATGAACAACGTAATATTATTTAAATTGTTAAGTGTATATACTCATGACTTTAATCTCTTTGTCTGACGTTATATTAAATAAAGGTCAGCCATTATTTATCCCGCGCTCATTTCATTTACATGAAAACCGAAGGACTTTATTTTTAAAAAGTACATGAATTTTATTCGCTCATTCACACATCACAAACATTGTTTATTCGTGAGTGTTGCGCCTTAAGAGTGGCGGATGACGCGCGTAGTAGACATAATAAAAGAAAATCAAAGCCATTGTGCGTTTTATTGGTCCTAAATTTGTTTTATTGCCGAGCTTAAGGCGATTCGCTCCTATATCGAAACGAATAAAGTGAACACATCGTGTTTTGGTGTTTTTATCATTGAGGTATATATTACATTGCGATATATACATATACATACAACTGAAGTGCCTTGTTCTTTGTCCGAGTCGATCTCCGAAATGGCTGAATCAATTTTGCCGAGACTGTTACAGGCACATGAGAACTTTTTAGAGTGTTAAGATTTTAATAGGGGCTAGGCAGTAATGAGAAAATGTAACAAGGGTAACATAAAAATCGATAAAAGCATTTAAAACGATAAGAGCGCAAACTTATGAGAAAAGTGCAATTTTAAAAAAACGTACAATGATGCCAGGTAAATCAAGTAGTTCCCATATAAAATCAAAACAAATTTTATGAGAGCAAAGTCACGGAAAACAGCTATCTTATCGAGAAAATGTATTCAAATAAGTACAATCAAAGAATCTGTTTGTAATGTCAAAGCAACAGCTTTTTACTAAATGCGTATGAAAGTATATATAGTACACATAGTAAAAAAAAACATTTTTTTAAATCTTTCTCTGCATGTTTATTCGGGGTAATCTCCGAAATGGTTCGACCGATTTTGATGGCACTTTCACAGACATCTAGCTGATGTTATAAGGAACAACTTTGGCTACTTTTACTTTAGAAAAAAATAGGGTTCCGCGTAAATATATTACATACTCTACAAAGATACAAACACCGATGAAGTCGCGGATGACTGCTAGTTGAATGACGATCAATTACTCGTGAGATCGTTAGGTTTTTTATTTACATTCATTGTAATTAACCATTTCTGTGCAGTCGAATCTACTATATTAATTTATGTTCAATACCTTAGAGACCGCTTCTTTCATATTTAGGTTATTTTTCTAATTATTCGATTATTATGTTGATACAGTTTGGTAAACGATATCCTGGATTTTGTAGGCATATAAATATATATTGTTATGACCTTATATCGTCTTATAAATCGACGAACGCCGGTTGCACGCACGAAAAACCATGACACATTGTCAAGTTCCGCCTGAGCCGAGTGTGCAAGCGACAGCGCGGAACAAGCGATAGCGAGGTGCGATCGGCCTAAGCGTTCGGATTTTTTTTCACGGACTGACTACGCTATTGTCCTTGTAAGGTCTTAACAGCTTCACCGGACTATTGTGCAAGCATACCCTGGCATACCCATATTACCCAGGCAACAGCCAAAGCCGAAGTGTGCCGCGCACCTTTGAGCTAGTTATCAAAATAAAATCGGCTGAGTGCCTTAAGCACTCGCCTTAGTAGTCCGGTGAAGCTGTTAAGACCTTGCTTGGTAAATAGCGTAGTCAATGCGGAAAAAAAACCTTTCAATTAAGCAAGTTTTATGTTTATGACTAACTGTGCTCGCGACTTCGTCGGCGTAAAACCCGATATCGTAGCGTATAGCTATCAATAGCGTAGCAATTTCGAAAAAAAAAAATTCAGTGGACTACGTGCCTAAGCGTTCAGCTTGTAAGGCATATCAATATTTCCTTATGACGTTATCACTTAAAATTATCGTCCGTAAACCGACTTTACAGACAATAATTTTTTTTAAATAATAATGCCTAGTGAATATCGTTGGTGGGGCCAACGGGGGTTGTTCTACTTAATTACATCTCATGAAGTGTAACGTAATACAAGTAATTAATTAATTTAAAACTACTCAAATTATATTGATTAATAATTTAAAAACGAACAGACTTTGTTTAAAAGTTAATTTGAGTAAATATAAATTATTCATACTTATTTTTTTTTTTTTTATTGTTTTCCCTGCTTTAATTCCTCTGACACAGGTCAGAGACATTTTATGGCGTGGGGAAGAGTAACGGCGTGGGTTTCTTTGCTCTTATTTGGTTGGGCTGTACCTATTGAAGTTGCAGCCTATAAAGGGTGTACATACAATATGACGTAACAAAATCGTAGTATTAAGGATAGTGTTAACAATCATGACATTACTAAGTACATGTTTTTTTTTTTTATATACATATATGTTTCTATACTTATTATATTTTTTTACTTATTAGTACTATTACTTCTTTGTTACCGAATATTTTTGATACATTATTACATACCTATTTTAACTTAATAACCTATATTATAATAGTGATTGTACGGCATTAGCATATAATGTCGACATCACTTTTAATTATGTCTATTTTTATAAACGTTAAGAGCGTTATCATTTATTTATTCATATTTTTACAATCTCTAACCACATATTCACAGAATTTGGAAAATTTTGTAAAGGTTTTGTTTTCACGTACTATGTCCTTTATCACGTCACTGGTTAATTTGTAACCTATTTCTAATTCTAAGTCGGTTCTTCTTCGATCATATTTTGGGCAGTCAAGTAGGACGTGGAGAGCGGTCTGGTCTGTTACGCCATCGCACACGCATGCAGGGCTCTCTTTCTTCTTGAATTTGTTTAGATACTGCGCGAAGGCCCCATGCCCCGTCAGTATCTGAACCAGTTCCGGTGACAGCGTCTTATTTTTGAGGGCCTTGTAGGCTAACGTTGCACTCGAGAAATATAATCTTGTGACTTGAGCTTTATCAGAGTGGCTGTAGATCTCATTCCAAACCAGGGTACTTGTATGTCTTAATTCCTTCTTTATGAAGGAAATTGGGCATCGGTCGTAATTCGCCTTGGTTTTTAAGTGCAACGCTGCGTCCTTAGCCAGCTCATCTGCCCTCTCATTGCCGGCTACGCCTACGTGTGCTTTGATCCAGCACAGTTGGATTTCAATATCCCGCTTTCTCCAGTTCTCTATCTCTTTTCGAACCTCAAAAGCAAAAATAAATCGAGGAGAAAAATTGAAATATAATCTCTCAAATATACATAACAAAGATATGTCAATACTCTTATTTCAATTTTTTTATCTATATTGTCTGCAGTAATTCAATATCAGTCTCTTGAAGTACTGTTACTTCTGTAACAAGATTTATAAGATGTTTATACCACAGAGTACGTTATATAAATAGAGGTCGCACTCGTTCTTTCCAATCAGCGCCTCTATAATACGAGTTTCGAACTAATATAGTTAGTTATAAATGTACATTTATAGCTATGTATGTATGCATACAGCGGTACTACGTAAATCGTATACAAGCTTTTGATCATTTTTATTTGTAGTGAATATATTCATCGTAAGGCATATTTAAATCCATATATGTATATGTATATGCAGGAGTCAATTATAAGTAGATCCGGAGATAGATAAAATTGTTTGTGGGAGACAAGAAAATTTAAGGGAGCACACTCTCTTAACAAATACGTAAACAAAGTGTATGAATGCAAATATTTGAAAGTTGTCAGTTTGAAATGTCAAAATTATTGTTGTCCACTATCTTTTGTTATCAAACTTGCCAAAAAAAAAATATTACAGTGCCATCTAGAGAGTGGATTGATAACCAAAAATAGACGAGCCTTTTCCATACAAATCCCATTCCGAGAAGTGAAAATAGCGTGGTTTATACCCAGTAGACGTAATAAAATTTCACATTTCGCATCAACTGAAAATAGCTTTTAACTAGAATATACGATAAATATGACTTTCTAACGTTATACCCGCACATTTTGTACTGAAATTCAATTAAGCATTCATAACTCCGTCGGATACTCTCGAGCAAATGAATACATATTACTACGTAGTATGCAAAGTCTTGTTATAAACGTTGCAGTAAACTTCAAAGTGAACATTTTAAATGATTATTCTCTATAGTTTTAATTAAAACCACTTCGAATAATATCTACATTAGATAGGAATCAATTTTATTACGTTGCAGGAGTTTTAATCTGTTTCATTAGTTAGCTTCTATTCATGTTCAATTTAGTTACTAGGTACTCATCATCTCGTGCTGGGTAACTAAAGGTAAAGGAGAAAATAATTAGAAAATGCCTTTAAGACTTCAAATTTCGATCTACGTACGTTGAGAGATTGTACTGGATTTTAATGGTGGTAGGGCCACGCTGAAAGTATTACCGGTTTCAGCATGAAAGGGTCGGCTCGCCCGGGGTAGTACCACCTTCTCATAGAAAACCGACGTGAAGTAACAGTGCTTGCATTATTGCGTTTCGTTCGGTCAGTGAGAGCGCCGGAGGCCCACCTCCTCTCACCTCTTTCCTCTCCCTCCCCTAACCCTTCCCCCAAGGGGTGGCAAAGCACTTGCAAATCCTCCGGTGTTGTTAGTGTCTATGGACGGTGGTGATCACTTAACATCAGGTGACCCACCTGTTCGTTTGCCCCGAACGACATTAAAAAAAACCGATATTTAAGGTCGTCACGCTGGTTTCATACCATGAAAACCGGTAACTATGGTTGAAATACATATATATCTTAAATACAAAGCAAAAATGTGAGTCATTGCCATTTATTTTCGATGTCAAACATCCAAGGACAAGGTCCGGGGGTAAAATCGACTGTACATTTCGTTACGGTCAGATTTGTTTTAACGCCATCTATCCGTTTACTGTTTGTACTACGTTGTTATATAGAACACTTGAAGCCTCTTTCTTACATTAAAGTATATTTGTATTACTATTATTGTATTGTATTATTGTAGGTAGTAGAGCCAGACTGAAGCTGTTTTCTGGTTTCAGCATGAATGGGTCATGTCATGTGAAATGGCCACGTCTGTCTGTCTGTCTGTTCGTGATAAACTGAAAAACTACTCAACGGATGTCCATGCGGTTCACCAGTAGATAGAGTGTTTCTCGAAAGAGGTTAAGGTATATATTTTTTTATTATCAGGGCGGGACAACGTCCGCCGGGCCGCTAGTTATACTAGATATGAGAATGCTCATAAACTATATACTATACGAAGTCCTGTAGTATAAATACGTAACTATACATTTACCCATTTTTATATACTTACCTGTACATACACACAAATACATACCTACCTTACGTTTACCGCATAACGCAAAATTTCGCCTACCATGCCATATGAAATTTTACTTCGGAAGAACAAATAAAGAAAATCGATGGAGAAACAGAAGAGAAGAAGACACTTATCTCATCGTCGTCTGTATATGTAGAGATATCTAAAAGTCTATATATAGTAAATACAATATTACAATTAAAAAACAAAAAAAGGTGTGTATGCGATTCACACACGATAGAAGTGAAACTTCAGTAAATAATGAGATGAATATATATAAGAAGGGTAGGATAATTACAAAGTTTATTTGTTTAAAAATGAATTTATTATCTAGCACAACAAGATATGCAGATACTCACAAACACTGTTAAATAATAACACACCACGCTGACTTCTTACTAAAAAGCTGTAATACGCAGCCGCATACAGTGTACAGTAGTATTAGCTCACGTACTTTTAACATATACTAACACACGTTAAATGCTCAAATACAAGCAAGTATTAAACAGTGTGCAATATACATACACACCGACATTTGCTCTCTCGCTCTGGCTCACTAATTTTTGTATTTGTGTCTCTTACTTGTCGTTCCGTTGCATCCGGTTTGACACACCGATGTTTGCTCTCTCGCTCTGGCTCACAAATTTTTGTATTTGTGTCTCTTACCTGTCGTTTTTCCGTTGCATCCGGTTTAAAATCACAACGATTCTAAAGAGGTTTCACTTGAAAAATTCAACAATGAATGCACATAAAACGCGTAGTTCCAATGAAATGGCAGAATCATTTTAACTAGACTGAATTCGCGGGGACCAGCAAATGATTAACATAAAAGCGTATAATGAGGCATATCTGCAACATTCGTATTTATTTCATAATGTGAATATGAAAGCCATTCAGAGAATAATTTGCACTAAAATTGTATGCAGCGTCTGCGAATGGCGTTTTATTGTAAAAGAGCTACCTACTGCGGGTATTTCGCGCTGTATATATTATTCAAAGTTTCAGTCAAATGAGTCGTATTTTAAAAACGAATCTACATTCATCATATAGATTGAAAACAATTTACTTATTTTTATTTAGTAATGTAAGGTTCGTTCGTCTAAATTTATTGAATACTAGATTCTGCCCGCGACTTCGTTCGCGTTAAATAGTTTAATTTATACATATTTTATGACGTTTTAAAATATATTGATATAATCTATACTTTTACTTACCTATACTAATATTATAAAGCTGAAGAGTTTGTTTCCTTGAACACGCTAATCTCAGGAGTTACTGGTTCAAATGGAAAAATTCTTTCAGTATTAGATAGCTCATTTATCGAGGAAGGCTATAGGCTATATAACATCACCAATAAGACAATAAGATCACAAACAAGACCAATAAGAGCGGAGCACCAATGAAGAATGTTTCAAAATCGTGGATAACGTACTGTTATACCCGAACCTTGTACCCTAATATGCTGACCTTTCTCTAACACCACAGAACTATATCCCTTCCTAACTAGCACCTTTCCCAGTACCTAACGTCAGCACTTTCCGAGTCCTCTCACGGTCCTCGATACCACCCGGCAGTTCATTCCCAGACTCGGTCCATAACACTCATAATCCTCATAATTATAATTCAGTGTTAAATAATAAGTATTAATAATTAAGTGAACAAATCTTTGTCAAATAATAAATATATTATGTCAAGTGAATAAATCTTTTTTTTAAAAAGGGATTTTTAGAATCCCGTATAACATTTTGGTGGCAGCGGTGGGATACCGGGTTCTCGTATATGTATATATATATATCCCGGTAACGCCTCGAAATTCGTCATGGACCTAAAATAATAATTCCAATATAAATAATATCATAAAGTGCACAATAAAATAATAAAAGTACCTAAAAGTATAAGTGTGCTAAAAAGTGTCAAAAAGTGTCAAAAGGTGTCAAAGTGTATTCAGGGTCATCTTATAAGATACCTCAAGTTGCCGTTGTTTCATAGAGCCTTACAGGGGCTCTGCACTAATAGTGGTGCACTCACCGGTGACTACAGTGGCCACAGCGGCTACTGTTACCACATCCTGATCCTGCATCAATCAAGGACATCCAAGGCATAGTCCAGCACACAACCGTGTGCATAACAAAACATGAAGATTATCCTGTAAGTGACTATTTTAATTTACTTCCAATGTGCCCATAGTGACTTCAAGATCTAGTGAAAATCAGTGTTTATTTTAATATGTTCCTACTTTTTTAAGATAATTAATTAAGTTAATTATTATACATAACATTCGTAAACATCGTATTCATCCTAAGACCACACGGTCGCGCAACCGTGTATTGAATTCCAACGACTCTTATCTCTATACTGGGAATTACGTTGAGCTCCCGGTTAGCAGTAAACATATAACGTTACGCCGTGTCTACTTAGTAGGTAGGCAGGGTAATAACTGCATTCTTTGTACTTGTCTGTTATTTTTCATTTCTATTTTATCATAAGTCTTAAATATTAATATTCAATATTCATAATGGCAACAAAGAAAAAGGAAGGCACTACTGAATCCGAAAATGTATCCGTAACGTTACCGTTAACCTTTCTACTTAAATTTATTAAACCCTACGATGGATCACGGGAACGGTTAAACGCTTTTATAAATAACTGCAACAATGCATATTCGTTGGCAGATGCTAATCAACAAGAATATATTTTTAAATATACACTGTGTCAGCTAGAAGGTAAAGCGGAAGCAGCATGTTCCATTAAAGAATTTGAAAATTGGAGTAGTCTAAAAGAATTCCTTAAAAACCAATTCGGTGAAAGGAAACATTACGCTCACCTCCTAACTGATTTACAGGATTGTAAACAAAGTAACAATGAGACAGTAATCCAATATGCATTACGTGTAGAAACATGTTTATCTCAATTATTAACCGAAGTACAAATTTCCAATACCAAGAAACAGGAATTGGCTGGCCGTCTGGCAGCCATGGAGGATTTAGCATTACACATATTTACTATAGGTTTACATCCGAGATTATCCATTATATTAAGGAGTAGAACTCCTACAAATTTAAATGATGCTATAAACTTAGCCGTTTCTGAGGAGAAAATCCAGCAAATTATTTACAAAACTACACCAATAAAATCAAAACAGACTGAATCGATTTATAAACAACAAAATAATGATAATTTCCGTAACTCAAGGCCATGGACGTTGGGTAATAAACGTCCTTCCATAACTTTTTGTCGATATTGTAAAAAGACCGGACATATGTTAGAAAACTGTCGCTTACGCGAACAAAATAATAAGAAATATGGGAACGGGCCACAACCCCAAACTCATGGTCAAACCGCATTTGAACACAAACCAAGATTCCCTTATAACAACAATCCACGCGTAAATCATATCGGAACATCAAACGATCCGGAACCACAAGAAAATAATGTAATCCAAGACGATGTCGAATATCAAAACGACGATTATTTAAACGAATAGGCGTCCCGTCTAAGTGTCGTGCGGGACGTTTACCACGTAAAACCGACACACTCAAATCCAAATATCCTGATGGTAAACACGATCATATGAAACATATTCCTAAAATTTTTAAAGAGAGAACCGTCGAATTAAATAATGTTTCAAAACCTACTAAACCAATCTCGATTCATAATTCTAAGTCCGAATTCAAAATCCGGGAAATTAAGAACGGTAAGTTAAAAACTAGTGATCCGATTGCAAACTCCGAATCTTCTACGGTTCACGAAATTAATATAAAGAACCGATTCTTACCCTGCGTAACCATCAAAACCTCGGTGTCTAGTAGACCCTTGTCGCTCCTCGTTGACACTGGAGCCGGCATATCTTTATTGAAAAAATCTTCCGTGGAAAAAATGCCACACTTATCAGAAAACAAGGTATTAGTCAAGGGGATAACCCCTCAGCAACCCATCAAAAGTATGGGCGATTTCCGGCTAGCCTTATTTCTCGAAAAAGATGAGCCTCTTGGCCATCGATTCCATATCCTTGACGGGATAAACATACCATATGATGGTATCATAGGCAATGACCTATTCGAACAGTATAAATGTAGGATCGACTACAGTACTAAATCCATTGATATAAATGGCTATGTTCTCCAATTACAGTTTAAAGAACCACAATATGTTATTCCTCCTCGATCGGAAGTAATAATAGAATGCTCAGTGACAAATCCAGAATTAAAAGAAGGCATTGTTGTTGATCAACATATCGCTGATTCACTCCTCGTCGCGAATTGTATCGTATCTGTAAAAAATAATAACCGTATAAATACTACTGTCCTTAATGTATCAGATGATCCTATTCCTATATCATCAAATTTACAGTTTACTCTTAATCCTATTAATTATAATGAATTTCGACAATTAAATAATACTCACCCATCTTGTAATGATAGGACCAAAGAAGTGCTTGACCAATTAAGAATGTCCCATTTAAACTCCGAAGAGTCCAACGCATTGTTCGAAATTTGTTCTGAGTTCTCAGACATATTCCATTTACCTAGCGATAAGTTGACAGCTACCGATGCTGTAAAACATGAAATAAATACTTCCTCTTCGCAACCTATTAATGTCAAATCATATAGATTCCCTGAAGTTCATAAACAAGAAGTTAATAATCAGATCAATAAAATGCTCGATCAACAAATAATTAAGCCCTCTAATTCCCCATGGTCATCCCCAATTTGGGTGGTTCCCAAAAAGGCGGACGCATCCGGAGAAAAGAAATGGCGGATAGTTATAGACTACCGCAAATTAAATGATATAACTATTGGAGAAACATACCCGATGCCTCAAATCAATGAGATACTAGACCAGCTAGGTCAGAGTAAATATTTTTCAACGCTGGATCTTGCATCGGGCTTCCATCAAATAAAAGTTTCGTCGACAGATGCAGCCAAAACCGCGTTCAGTGTTCCTCAAGGACACTTCGAATTCAATAGAATGCCCTTTGGGCTTAAGAATGCCCCGTCAACCTTTCAAAGGTTGATGAATACGGCTCTCTCAGGCTTACAAGGCGTACATTGTTTCGTCTATCTTGATGATATAGTTGTATATTCAGCAGATTTACCAGCACATATTGAAAAACTAACAAAAGTCTTTGTAAAACTCCGTAATTTCAACCTTAAACTCCAACCGGACAAGTGCGAGTTTTTACGTAAGGAGGTAGCATATCTCGGACACATCATAAGTGACCAAGGTGTGAAACCTAACCCAGAAAAGATAAGAGCAGTAAACGAATTCCCTGTACCAAAGTGTCCTAAAGAAGTAAAATCCTTCCTAGGTCTAGCGTCCTATTATAGAAGATTCATATCAAATTTCTCTAAAAGCGTAAAACCTTTAACATCTCTCTTAAAGAAAGATATTCCTTTTGTTTGGACTAATTCACAACAGTTAGCGTTTGAACAATTGAAAGAAAAACTAATTACCGCGCCAATTTTAGCGTATCCTGATTTTAGTAAACCGTTTGTGCTAACTTGTGATGCCTCAAACTTCGCCATATCAGCTATACTTTCTCAGGGTGAAATCGGCAAAGATAGGCCCATCGCTTATGCATCGCGAACATTAAACAAGGCTGAGTGTAATTATAGCGTCACTGAAAAAGAGTGTCTTGCCATAATTTTCGGCGCTAAAACATTCCGACCTTATCTATTCGGTCATCGTTTTACCATAGTGACTGATCATAAGCCGCTGAACTGGCTTTTCAACTGTAAAGACCCAGGTTCCAGGCTCGTTAGATGGCGCCTGAAACTAGAAGAGTATGATTACAGTATCCAATATAAGAAAGGTAAATTGAATTGTAACGCAGACGCACTGTCCCGAATTCCAATTAACAATACTGTTAACATAAATCCTGTCAACGAAGACACGGACACTGCTCCTGAAAACCAACAAGATGAATTACCTATAGTAGAAAACCCAAGTATAGACCCATTAGAATGTTTAAACGATGATGATTCCTATAAAAAATGTCTAAAAACTCTTAGTAATAAAGAATTTAAATCAAATGTAAATATTCACGAACATAGTAGTAGTATTTTAAATTGTAAAAATAAGATTGTTGTAATCCCAACATCCATCGACATGGATGAGTCAAATCACTTTATCGATGATATTTTAGGTAATGTAATCAATCGTAGTGATATAATTAATCAGGAAAGAACTCTACATTCTTACTTGAAATTCAACCATGGTAACAAAACTTATTACTTCCTATTCACAAAAGTCCATCACTTTGATAAGGCTGATTACGAAGACATTTATAAAAGTCTCAAATGTCTAAGAAACGACCTTATAATAAACTACCCGGAAGAAATTGATATTGCCATAACCGATTTTAAAAACCCATTTGATCACTATCAACCTATTAAAATTTGCAGCATACTCTTATATCTTTTTAACAACACAAAAATTTCTATTAATATTTATAAAAACAGTTTGATCTATCCCACACCGTCGGAAGTCATAAAAATATTAAAAGAAAACCATGACCTACCTATTGCTGGCCATTTAGGTTCAGTTCGAATGTTAAAACGTATTCAGGAAAGATTCTACTGGAAAAATATGAGAACCGATGTTGAACAATATGTTAAGAAATGCGGATTATGTCAAACGAATAAAGCTCTAAGGAAAACCAACCGAGCTCCTATGCAAATCACAAGCACTTCCACACAACCTTTTGAACGCATTTCCCTAGATATTGTTGGACCATTACCAGAATCTGGCAACACTAAACTCAAATACATACTCACTCTACAAGACGATCTAACTAAATTCTCAGCTGCTTATCCCATATCCAGCGCAACTGCCGAGGAAAGTTGTGAATGTCTTGTCCACTTTATTTCGCTCTTCGGAATCCCAAAGTTTATTTTAACTGACCAAGGCACTAATTTTACAGCCGACTTGTTCAAACAAACCTGCAGTTTCTTCAAAATAAAACAATTGTGGTCAACTCCTTATCACCCCCAGACTCAGGGTGCTTTGGAAAGGAGCCACTCAACTCTAAAAGAGTATTTAAAATCCTTTGTCGATGAAAATCAAACTAATTGGCCCCGTTATGTGTATACAGCAATGTATTCATATAACACGAGTACCCATACTACAACCAATTTCACTCCCTATGAGTTAGTATATGGTCATAAACCATTCATTCCTAACTCGGTGTATGAAAACGCCCCTGACGTCACGTATCACGATTATATTCGTATTCTACAACACAGATTAAATTATTCACGACAGAAGGCTATTGAGAACATTTTAAAAAGTAAAGGTATCTCGAAACAATATTATGACCAAAAAACCAAAAACAAAAAATACAAAGTAGGTGACTTTGTATTTATTAAAAACCATTTAAGGTTAAGAAAAGCCTTATCCCCGGTTTGGAAAGGACCATACCGTGTCGTGAAAATTCACGGTAACAACACACTCTCCGTCGTAATTAACAGGCGACACTTTCGTCATCACTATGATGAAATCAAATTAGCAGTAACCACGTAGTATTTAAGTCAAATTAATATTAATATTTTTATTTTGTAACCATGACTTCAGAAGCCTTGTATTTAGTCTTTTCGGAAATACTATAAGAAAATTAAGTTTTATGTTTTATTTCAGAATGCTCATGAACCTCTATGTTGTTCAATCGACTCTTATTGAACCAATTTTGAAGAGTCCCGGCATTTATTTTGACCCTATAGGACATGTTCGATTTTCTGACGAAGAATTACATGTACTAATACCTGTCGACCTCTCGTATATTCAACCACATATTGATAACATAAACAGTATCATAGGAACTACCCGTTTTCTGTGTCAACAAAACGACGCTATATTAGATTCAGAATGTCATAATATTTTAGAACCGCTAACATCACGGTATACTGATATAGTTAAAGACTATAATTCTATATCGCACTTATTACCCTTACTATCAAAAAGATCCGCATGGATATCCGGCGTCGGTACCATTTTTAAACATGTCATTGGCACTTTGGATGAAAACGATGGACTTAGATATGATAACGCTATTCAAACTCTAAATAGTAATAATAAGAAATTAGTTAACTTACTTAAACAAAACACTTTAATTGCCAGTATCGCGTTAAAGAATTTCAACGAAACCATATCTACTATAAATTTAAATGAAGCACGTTTGAATAACGCTGTCGAAAATCTGAGTACTAATTTGAAAAATATGAGTATAGCATCTAATAAACTGATTATTGTGTCAAATCTCAATCAATTGTGTAACAGTTTGTCTTCCGCATTGTTAACTCTGTCATTTAAAATAGAAGATTTGCAAAATGCAATTATGTTCACTAAAAGCCATGTTCTTCACCCATCTGTACTTACACCTAAGGAATTGTATTATGAATTAGTAAATAATATTAGATATTTACCCAGATCACTGGAACTTCCTGTAAACTTAGATTTAGAAAATATTCATGTAATTATAGATATAAGTGAAATGAGTACTCACTATGCAAACAAACAAATAATATTTGCTTGCAAAATCCCACTGGTAACGCATAAAATGTATGATGTATATAAAACCATTCCTATACCAGTACCACACAATATTAACAAACCAGACTCATATTCGCTGATTGTACCTACTTCCAACTATGTAAGTATTAGTAAAGATAAGTTTTATTATTGTAATATGGATAGCTTAGAAATATGTAAAGTGATTCCAAATAGTATCTATATATGTAAAACTCAAACAGAATATCCTGTGAATACTAACCCAAGTTGTGAAACTGAATTAATGTTAAAAGTGGTAGACTCTTTACCGGATCAATGCACCCCTAAATTTATTAACGGTGACATCGACATATGGCACAGGCTTAATAACAACCAGTTTCTGTATGTCCAATCAAAAGTATCCAAGTTGATAGTCGATTGTAATTCTAATACAACCGAATTAAAAATATCAGGTACAGGTTTATTAAACCTACCTCTTAAATGTACGGCCACATGCCGAAATACAGAATTATTTGGGAAAATAAATACTAAGATTAATGTAACCCCTGTAAGATCCGATTTTAATATTATTACTGATACTTGTTGTAATATTCAGAGACTTAATTTAAATAACATACCACATGTGAAAATTGTTGAAACCAATTTGGATAATTTAAAAGATTTAGATGTTGTTAACAATCAAATTTTATCATCAATAGATAACTTATTAGAAGATCCAAATTTTGTTTTAGAATATAACTCAACTTATCCAATTTTAACCTACTGTATAATTTTATCGATTATAATCATAATTTTAAGTTTACTGTATAAGAAATTTTGTAAAACTGTAATTTCCTTCCATACCTCCCAAGACACAGTTCCTGATCCTGATGTTGAGGAGAGAATAGAAATGTCTGTTCCTCGTTTAAGATCATCCTCTTAAAACTTTGCGTCTTACTGCGAAAGTTTTATTTTACGCGGGGGGCTGTTATACCCGAACCTTGTACCCTAATATGCTGACCTTTCTCTAACACCACAGAACTATATCCCTTCCTAACTAGCACCTTTCCCAGTACCTAACGTCAGCACTTTCCGAGTCCTCTCACGGTCCTCGATACCACCCGGCAGTTCATTCCCAGACTCGGTCCATAACACTCATAATCCTCATAATTATAATTCAGTGTTAAATAATAAGTATTAATAATTAAGTGAACAAATCTTTGTCAAATAATAAATATATTATGTCAAGTGAATAAATCTTTTTTTTAAAAAGGGATTTTTAGAATCCCGTATAACAGTACGTATTATTTAAAAATATTTTCACTTTCTACGTAAACGAAGTTACGAGTTAAAGTTAGCGTTAGCTCAAAGTAACTAGTCCACGCGGAGGAAGTCGCGGGCAGAGGCTAGTATGTAATAAATACTTTGATAAGTAAATTTTAAATGAAATATTGAAACTTAAACGACGTTGACAATACCTTTGTATGTGCAGGCGTAAATGTTTGGAGAATAATAAGATGATACGCGCATAAACTTAATTATTGTACCTGGAACATGTACAAAAAAATTAATGTTGAAAAGGGTTTATCTTGATTGTTATTTTTCGTGGGTAGTGAAATTCTACAAAACGTCACGCTTCATATAAGAGATGTTACCGTTGTGAAAAATGGTGGTTAATTGAAAACAACCTGTGGATATTCGAGCACGAATAAAGCTTTCCACTTTTGTTTGCTTTTTTTTACCACTATAACTCTTGCTTTGAAATATTATCGGGAAATATAACGCGTTTATATAATAACGCGTATTGTTTGTTAACGAATTCGGATTTAGTATTCAAACGTATAATAAATATAAATTCATAATCCAAACATATTTCACTATCGAATTTTGGCTTGTAATCCGGTGAAGCTGTTAAGACCTTGCTAGGCCAATAGCGTAGTCAGTTCGAAAAAGAAAAAGAAGAATTTTAGCTTATATTGAATGTCTCTGATTAAGATTGATAAATACTAAAAATTAGGTTTGAAGCTCGATCGACCTCACGATTGTTTTTTAAAGTGAAAAGTTCACTAGCCACGTTGAGCGATGTAAATAAAAAAGTTTTTTGGTAAGAGATATATATATAGGTGAGTAGATTTTATAGAGCCATGCTGAAGCCATTATTGGATTCAGCAAGAATGGGTCTGTTCGCCCGGGGTAGTACCACCATCTCATAGCAAGCCGAGGTGAAGTAACAGTACTTGCATTGTTGCGTTTCGTTTGGTCAGTGTGAGCACCGGAGGCCCACCTCCTTCTCCTCTCCCCCCCCACCTCTCCCCCCTAAACACAGGCTGGCAACGCACTTGCGATTTCCCTGGTGTCGCTAGTGTATATGGACGGTGGTGATCACCTGTTTGTTTGTCTCCCATGACATGAAAAAAAAGAAAAACTTATGGACCGCGTCACTGATGACCTTGACATGCCTGTGACGTACAGCGCTTGCATCAGACTAGCGACGCCTAGTGCACCAACCTGTATACAAATAATATTCATAATTTGTATTGAGTTTGTGGAACCCATTATATTTTTGATTAATAAATAGACTGTATAAATTGTATATAATTATTACTCGGAATGCCAATACATATGAAAACCTGACTAATGTTAATAATATAAGTTTACATTTTATGATTTTTTTTTTTTATATTATAGGAGGCAAACGAACTGACGGGTCACCTGATGGTAAGTGATCACCGCCGTCCATAGACACTAGCAACACCAGTGGAGTTACAAGTGCGTTGTCAGCCTGTGTTTGGGGGGAGGCAGGAGTGGGGAAGGGGGAAGGGGGAGGGAGGTGGGCCTTAAGCAGATTAGAACTGATTTAATTTTTTTTTAAAGAACATAGTAGTTATTCCATTGCTTTGAGTCTTCATTTCTGTCGGCAGTAATTATTACTGCTTCGATTTTTTTATATTGGCAATTTATTTATATCATCCCTTTTACGAATGGCGCTTGGCTAATATAATAAGCAGGAAGCGACGTATGTTTGATTTGTATGATTTGATTACATACATTCACGAAATGTGTTTCATAGTAAACGAAATATTAACTTTTTAGAAATATACCTACCCTTTTTATTTCAAGTCGTTTATCCGACAAAAGCTTAATATAAAAGCCACGGAAATCGTTTCGAAACTTAGTAATTCTAAGCCCGAGTAATATACATAAACTGTTGACTCGCGGTGGAAATACACGAACAATGCCGAGAGGTCGAGATATTTCAAAAATCCCTTTTGAATATTCATCCTAAGTCGTCGTAGACACAGATACGCACTGGGGCGTTAAATCCACTTCGCGGTTTATTGTAGGCATATGTCGTATATTATAAGGTTATATTGAGAATAAATTTGTTTACCTGCTCGGGCATAAATTGGTTGAGAGGTAGTCAAAGTTTTTTGAACTGAAAACGTCATTACGCGCGGTATTTTTGGCATACGATAAATTTATAATTTCGCGTTATGTTATGCTACGTAAGTACGACCGGGCCGTATTACGCTTGCGTCGGACTAGCGACGGGTAGTTTAATGGCTTGTGTACATGTAATATTGTTATTTTGCAGCTCATCATATGTTTGATGGTTAATAAACTTTATAAGAAACCACAATTATATTAATAATTTCAATAAGCAAATTCTGAAATTGTCATATGTGAAAATTCAAAAGAAAACACATCTATTTCATTGTCTTGAGTTTTCACTTCTGTCGGCAGTTCTTATGAGTCCTTCGACTTTTTTTGTACACTTTATCTTTATATATAAATTTCTTCTGTACGTGTGTATGTCAATGAACTCCTCCTAAACAGTTGGACCAATTTTCATGAAATTTTGTGTGCATGTTCCAGTGGATCCGAGAATGGTTCAGATTCACAATTGGACCCGGTAGGTGGCGGTGCGGTTGACTTTTAACTTTCTTTTTGTTTTCACGACAGGGCAATGTCCGCCGGGCCCGCTAGTAGTATCTAAAATATACATATCAAAAATCGGAGATGATCGGTCACTTGCCCATAACCCGCTTTTCGCTTTTAGGCACTATCAGCGCAGCAAGAGAATCGGTTGTCAACTTGCGGTGTGCATTATTAAGAAAGCTGGTGCTTACTTAACATCGGCAACGGCGCTTTCGAACCTACGTCCATTGATACGGTGTCTGAACACACTAAGCACAAAGCCATCATCACTTCAAGCCCCAGAGCCCCAGATCCCTAGCAACCCGCATATAAAGAACTAAGGTGTGATACCTTATGTTTGGTAGTTGTATAGCGTACGGATACAACTCTTGTGTCCTATTAACCAACAAAAAGAATATTAGATGTTATTATTAGAAAACATAATTTAAAGATATCATTAAACTGATTGTAAGTTATCTTCCAGCCTAACTGTGACTATACGCGTAGGTAGGTAATACTCAGATCATATTTAAAAGGTTCAGGTAGCCGAATTCTGGGACCCCAGACAAAACAGATGTAAGGTTATTATTACTAACCTGCTAGGGAATTACAGTTTAGTTATGAGAGCTTTGGGCTATTTTAGAAAAATACTATATATAATAATAACTCACGATCCCATTATTATGGCTTGTATATTATAGTATATTGTATGGTTGTATTTAAATATCTATGTAAGAAAATATTGGAGCAAAGTAAATATCTGAGAGAGGTTGCAAAAATTGTTTAGATATCATATAGAGAGCTCGTTGTCTATAATACTGTTAAGTATGTTGGTTCTTAAAATGCCATCAAAAATGTTGAAAGAAATTTATCTGTACTCGTAAAGACAAAAATGAATCAGACTCACAATCGCATAGTTACGTTATAGTCAAATTTACACCTTATAATGCTGTGGCTGAATTCCGCTTGCAGATTTCTTCCTTTTGTTTGTTTTGTTGTTTATATACTCGTTTCAATGTACAAAAAGAACTGTCCTCGGACGCCCTGTTGCTGACTTATATATCTTACTAGCCTCTGACCGCGATTTCGTTCGTGTGGAATAGTTACTTTGATCAGCTAACACGCAGTGGAAGCATTCAAGAAGATTTTTTTTTGAAATATTCTTCATTGGTGCTTCGCTCCTGTTGGTCTTAGCGTGATGATATATAGCCTATAACCTTCCTCGATAAATGAGCTAATGCGCTGAAAAAATTTTTCAAATCGGACCAGTAGTTCCTGAGATTACCCCCTACAATGTCACAAACTCACAAACTTTACCTCTTTATAATATTAGTATAGATAAGGCAAAAGGTGAAAGCCACCGGAAAGTCGTTATAATTCGAGAAATTCAAGAAACACAAGACGCGGTATTTGTAGAATCCTATTGTTTGCTTCCAATAGTGATAAAGCTTTCCCACGTCTTGTTGACTCACCGTTTTGTTTATTTGTAACACAACGAGTTTATTTGTAATATCTGAAGAGAACTCTCCAATAATCCAAATACTTATTTAATATTTTAAAATATTGTTTTGCGTATTTCGTACTCTCATCAGAGTTATGTGGCGTACTTAATGTATAATATGCGTAGTTTGTGTATTGGTTAATTATATAAATAAATCAAACCATGTACCTGGGTACGGTTCTAGGTAAAACGAAAAGTGTAGTGGATAATCTGCGGAGGGCACGCAAACATTCACAAAATCGATTAATCTTGTTCGTGCCTGATGTTCTTTGATAACCTGAGGAAAACCCAAGTAATTTGTCTTTTTTGAATAACGCGGGTTTTATTAATGGTTCACTATTTGATGACGAAGGAGGCTGCTTTAATGTGACGGACTCAAATAAAATCAAATAGATTTAAATAGAATAATGAAGTCTTTTTTAATATAAATAAATTAATAATAAAGTTATGTGTATAAATAAATTCGGTATAGATTTTTTTTTTGGAATAGGTGGCAAACGAACAGGTGGGTCACCTGATTTTAAGTGATCACCACCGTCTATGGACACTAACAACACCAGAGGAGTTGCAAGTGCGTTGCCATCCTTTGGGGGAATGGTTAGGGGAGGGAGAGGGAGAGGCGAGAGGAGAGGGGTGGGGAGGTGGGCCTCCGGTGCTCTCACTGACCGAACGAAACGCAACAATGTAAGCACTGTTACTTTACATCGGTTTTCTATGAATATAGTATCCCGGACGAGCCGACCCATTCATGCTGAAACCAGTAATAGTTTCAGCGTGGCTCTACCACCATTAAAATATACGATATAAAATATGATACGATAAATGTAATATATGTCATACTTTAGTAGACATTTTCAAACAGGCTACATTTTAATTATAGGTACAATAAACAGAAAACTGATATGGAAAACTAAAAGTGAAAATATTTTATTTAACTAGTTATCTGTATCTATATAGATATAATAATAATGTACTCGTAAATCTAAGTTTTTTGTAGTTATTCGATTTTCGTGAAAAAAAAAACGTGCATATGTCTTGGAATAAGTAATAAAATACATTTCAATGATTTTCAGAAATGTTTGTCTGGCTGTTTGTTTGTATGATGAACACGCATCACGGCAAAAATACCGGGTTCCCATTAAAACCTCACCAGTATTTATAAAACCGGTTCACTCTATCAAAAGTTATTGTAATTTGAACTACGACTCGAGTTAAGTACAAGAGAGACTAGTAATCTATACTAATACATATTATAAAGCTGGAGGGTTTGTTTGTTTGATTGAATGCGCTAATCTCACGAACTACTGGTCCAGTTTGAAACATTCTTTCAGTATTAGATAGCTCATTTATATCGAGGAAGGCTATAGGTTATATATCATCACGCTAAGAACAATTGGAGCGGAGCACCAATGAAGAATGTTTCAAAATCGTGTTTGATTTTTGCTTTTGCGAGCTTCCGCTCTGTCAGTTAGGCCAAAGTAACTACTCCACGCGGAGGTAGTCGAGGGCGGGAGCTAGTATCTAATATAAAGTGACGACGTTTACCGGCAAAAACATCATCATCATCATTACCCTTATCCCACTTAAGTAGGGTCGGCACAACATGTTTTCTTTTTCCACTCTCTCCTGTCAAATGTCATTTCAGTATTCACACCTTTTACGTCCACAAACATATTCAACACTTTTCTAGTTACATGGTTTTCATCTCTCCTCATGACATGCCCATACCATGCTAACCTATTACTCCTCAACTTATCTGTCACTGGTGCTATTTTCAAACTTCCTCTGATATACTCATTCTTAATTTTATCCATTCTAGTCACACCGCACATCCACCTAAACATTCGCATCTCTGCCACATGTAATGCAAAAACATATAATACAATTTAAAATAACTGAATCAAAATTGATTATTCATAATTTAATTTTCTTTTCTTATATATGTATAAATAGTATGCTGTTGTGCGTGTATTACTCAAGAACTACTATATAAATTTCGATATATATATTTTTTTACTTCTTAGATACTTGCCGTGTTATTACAAAAAAGTTAAATACGTATTGAATACTCGCTTTAAAATATTTGGATACTTACGTATTAAATGCACCGCGTTTGCCGACGGCTACCGCGGCAAGATCGTGTTATCCTTTTTCGCAAGTCTAAAGGGAACATCCATCATGGACTGTCAGGCTCCCGGGGGAGGGCCTGAACTGAGTCGACCGCCAACTGCGCGCTGGGACGCAGCTGCCGATGCCTTACGGCGACTTTAACCGACTAAAACTCCACGGCAAACCGTACGCCGCACTATGGGAGTGTCACGGGGGAGCCTGAGCAAGCTCCGCGACACCCCCGGCGGCAGGCGCTTTCACGCCACACCCGGCTGAGGCAGCCCGGATGCGAGAGTGCCTCCCAGCCCGCCGAACCAGTGCAATGGGAAGTCGGGGCCCCCGCCCCTTCCCCACGGGTTCAGCCAGCAACAGAGTGGAAAGCCGCTCCATCGCCGCTCCACTATCCGCCATAGCCTTCCCTAGGTTCACTCCGTCCTAAACTACCCTATCTCCCCTCCCCCCAACCCTCGATCCTAATCTTATCCTACCTATTTACACAACCCTACGCCCACCTATCCCCTATACTTCCCTACCCACAAAGTAAGTAGGTAAGCTAGAGGTTACCTAACCAGCTTCCCCCCATTCCCCCACCCTACAATCCCTAACCCTACCAAACCTACCTACCTACACAGTCCCTACAATCCTATCCCTACCTAACCAATTCCTACTCTTACCCTACCCTACCTACCCCACTTGGAGGTTTCCTAGGGAGGCATCTGGTGGAATATGCCTCCACCTCTCCTTCTGCGCCCGATCCCTCGACGACGGATTGCTGGAGCCGCAACGTCTCTCTCTCTTTCTCTCTCTGCTTCTTCTTTTTGCGCCATAACGCTCTCGCAGAAGGCGAGAACCGCAGTCCATTTAGGCTCGTATTCAACCATGGACTGAACTACCGCTGGTAAGGAGAGACTAGCTCCGACGACTTCTATGAGCTCTTGGCGTTCCGTAGCCCACGCTGGGCAAACTTCCATAGTGTGCTGAGCAGTGTCCATTTCGCACGCATCGCAATGGTGACACTTAGGGGTCGGTTCTTTCCTGGCTATGCGATGCAAATATCGACCAAAGCATCCATGGTCCGTCAACATCTGTACCAAGCGGAATGTAAGAGGACCATACTTTCGCTCCATCCATTCTTTTAGAACCGGACGAACTGCTTCAATAGTTTTAATACCAGCTGTGGGAGTGTTAAGGTTCTCCAGCCAAATCCGCAATACACATTGCTGAAGGTAACTCCTTTGTAGTTCTTTCTCTCTTAGCGTGGGGTTTGATCCTCTGGCAACTCTCTCAGAGTGCCATAAGAACATTGCAGAATGAGAATGGGCCACAAGCACCCACGGTGGGGAACCTGCTAACACACATGCCGCCTCATATGACACCGTACAGTATGCACGTATGGCTCTGAGAGCCATAACTCGATGCAATTGGCGTAATATGGCAATATTTTTTGATGTCAGAGCCCCACGCCACACTGGGGCCCCATACAGGGCCATGGAGCGTACCACTCCCATGTATAGGGACCGGCAACCGGTGCCAGGTCCGCCGAGATTCGGCAGAAGACTCGCTAGTGCGGAGGCGTTCCGCATAACCTTGGGAGCCATGAGTTTGAAATGCTCGGAAAATGTCCACCGACTATCCAGCACTAGTCCAAGGTATTTCACGTTGGAGCATATCTCCGTACGCATTCCTCCCATAATTATATGAGTGCCAGAGGGTAGTCTTCTACGAGGGCCGTGAAAGCATATAGCTTCGGTTTTATTAAGGGCCACGTTGAGACCGAGCATTCGTATCCTTTCCACAATTTGAGCCACGCTTGCTGTAATAAGCTCAATGGCATCCCGAAGGACGTTTCCGCGAGCAGTCACCAGTGTGTCGTCTGCGTAACACGTTACGGCAGCTCCGGGTAGGAGAGCACCCCGAAGCACCCAATCATAGCCGATGTTCCACAGGAGCGGACCGAGGACCGACCCCTGTGGAACACCGCACGATATTTCTCTATGGTGTGAGTGGGCATCCTGCCCGTCACATGACACGTGTCTACCTTCTAGGTAAGAACCGATTAGATCAAGCAGATACAGAGGCACACAGTGGTATCTCAGTGCTTCTTTAATGCACTCCCAGGGGAGGCTGTTGAAAGCGTTAGCAATGTCTAACGACGCTGCCAACATCACTCCCCCCTGGGAAGTCGCTTCCTCTGAAAGAGCTTTAACCCGTAGGATGGCATCGATTGTAGAACGCCCGGACCGAAATCCATATTGCATCTCTGATATATTAGGGCCCACCTCGGTCAAGTGTCGAGACAAGCGCTGCGCAATAATGCGCTCGAGGAGTTTGCCAATCTCATCCAATAAGACTATAGGGCGATATCCTGAAGCAGATTCTGCGGGGCGTCCCTGCTTCCGCAGTAAGACGAGTCGTCCCATCTTCCACTGAATAGGAAATAGTTTCGACTGCAAGCAGGCATTGTATAGTCGTATTAGCCTTTCTCCTAGTACCGGTATTGCCAAAACCAAAGCGCGCCCTGGGATCCCGTCTGGGCCTGGCGCAACATTCTTTGCTCTGAGGCGTTTCACGGTAGTATCCATTTCCTCTTTGGTTATAGGAGGTATAACTTCACCTACCCTCAGTTCGGGTAAAGTGGACGTGGCTGTGAAAGGAGGGGAAAACCCCGTCCTTTGCGGAAACAGAGATGACATAATGTTGTCCAACAGCCGTGGATCCAGGCTTTGTGTTATCGGGGGACCTCCAGAGTGCAAAGATCTTAGCACCATTCTATAAGGACGACCCCACGGGTTAGCGTCCAGAGTCTCTATAAGCTCTGTCCTTGACCGAGATTTCGCCTGCTTGATAGCAGTCTGAAGCACCTTTTTCGCTTGTCTATAGTTCTCATATAGAAGTGCTTCAGTTGTCGCGTTACGACCCACACGTAGCCTACGATGTCTTGCAAGTTGACGCCGCGCAGCCACGCACGAGGATCGTAACTGGGCGATATCACGAGACCACCAGTAGACTTTTCGGCGAGGGAGGTGAAGCCGGACACGGGGCATAGAAGCGTCACAGATATGCCGTAAGGTATCTCGAAACCATTCTACCTCCCGGGCAATGTCTACAGGTTCGGTTGGCGGAGCTGACCATGATGCAACAATCGCGGCTTCCATGAGCAACTCCTCATTCAGTTTTCTCAAGGCCCATCTAGGCGCCGAAGCTTGATTCGTACCGGTGGATGGATTCATACGTGAGTGGCAGATATCGAATCTAATATAGAGATGGTCGGAGAGCGATTCTACCTCCTCCATTACCCTCCAGCCTCGTATCCGGTTTGCTACAGCAGGGGAAGCAAAGGTGAGATCAACAATCGATCCTCCTTGTTGTCTCACACAGGTATTGGTCGAGCCACTGTTTATGAGAGAGAGGCCGGTTGTTAACGCCCATTCCTCCAACACTCTGCCCCGTAAATCAGTGACGGAGGATCCCCACGCCGATGATTTCGAGTTGAAATCTCCCGCCACCAACACGGGACAGGATGAGTTTTGCCCAATAAAGGCACCGAGCTCAGTCAGAAAGGCTTCGAATTCGACGAAGGGTCTGTTGGGCGAAAAATAAACCCCGACCACAATAATATCCCTCCAACGGGCTGTGACAAAGCTGGAGCCCCTCCTCTTTGCCAAAAATATTGGTGTTCCAACCGATGTTGAGGCAACGATGGCCACCGTGCCTGTCGTATCCCCTACCCAGTTATCTGTAATGGGCACAAAGTAGGGTTCAGAAACCACCGCTACCTGTATCGACCACTCAGCCATGGTTTGAATTAGTAAAGTCTAACCTAACCTAACCGAACAGAGATAAAAGAGCAAGATGTCGAACGTTCGTCGAGCGCGGTGCATTTAATACGTAAGTATCCAATTTTTTTTAAAGCAAGTATTAAATACGTGTTTAACTTTTTTGTAGTAACCCCCTTGGTGTCAATATCTATAAAAACGATTATCACGATAGCTTCATTAAAATCATAGTTCCATTTTGAATCAGTACGGAGGGCGTTGACATCTGTAATACAGTTCAATACTAGTACGGATGTCCACAATCACTACTACCGGTACTCAGTACAATTTGTGCCTTTCTTGGCATTATTATACTTTCCACTCTCAATCTTACGATTTTCATATATAACACCCCCGATGCTTAAGAGCCAATTTTCCATCTCTTTTCTTTGCTCGTATGCTTTCCTTTTTCTCCTACAGCCACTCTCATTGCACGGACAGTTTGTTCTTAAATTTGAACTGCGCACATTCCGTTAATCGGGAATTTAATTAATTTGAATCATAGATATCTTTTAACGAGTTAAAGTTGCATTATGAGTGCTGCTATAGCTTTGAAGGTCTCGTAAACTTCTGATAAGCAGTATTCAGTGAGTTCTTTTGACCTTGTAACGATCATTATTATTGAGTTTTTGTAATCTATCTAGGAAGGTGGTACGAATAATAAACATATATTTCTTTGGAAAATAAAATGAACCTATGTTACCAGTATATCTTATTAGCATTTCAATATCTAATAGCAAGCACGTGTTGTTTATACAATAGTGTCAGAGAAATGTTTTTTTTTATAATTTAACTCTACATACATTTCGAACTTTTGTAATATAAACAATTTATATTTTGTAATAGTTCATGATATGTAACGTTTGCTTTTATTGAAGTTATACTTCTTTTGGCGCCTTAGGGAAAAATGATAAGAGTGAATTTTTACGATGCGCGCGCACACTGTCACGAAAAATCGACACCCTGAAGTTTAGCTATAGGTAACATTTTGTTTCTTTGTATTTTTATTTCTTTGTATTAAAACTTACAAGGTAAAATACCTTTTTTCTATTGTTATGCATTTGAAACTGATGAACATGAAAGATAAATATTTTTGAAAAGATTTTTACCTTGTTACGCCAAAGAAGTATAACTTTTAACGCGTGTACATAAGTACAAACACACATTTTTTTAATAAACTGCCTAATTTCGACCTGTTTTTTTACTCCTATGCCGATACGTTCAATAGTTTTAAAATGACTGAGCCTCAAAGGAATCGTATTTTCATTAAATATATATGCTTCGTGGAGCCAAGGTATAGCAGAAGCTTATGAGTCCTAAAAATATATATTATGACTTACAGTGTTGTAATATTAATATTAAAATCCAATGCATACCATCACATATAGGAGTTCTACATAATGATATTGTGAATAAGTTTGTGAATAGAGTCATAGTTAATAGTAAGGGCGTTCTATGTAAGGCCCTGACTACAGAGTTCTCACCCCTAGCGAGGCGTGTGGTTTCCGCCATGTGGAAAGAACTCATAGATAGAATTTCTGTAGACAGTTATATTGGGTATAAAACGTTTGAAGATAAGCGATGGGAGACTCCTTGGTTTCACCATGCCAGAACTCCTACAAGGAAACTCATTGCTGCGTTCGGGATTCGGTACGCTCACATGCCCCATAACAAATATCTTTTTATGATAGGGAAATAATGATCTCCGCTTTGTGAAGTTTACCAGTCTACGGATGATTTTTATCATATGTTGTGGAAATGTGGCCGAACCAAAGAATTACGTCAAAAAAATGCTTTTAGAATCCTGAAGAGATTTTGGAGAGGTGAATATTGTATTGGAAAATCCTGTATGTAACGTGGCTAGAGTATTTTATAAATTTGTTTCTTTAGTCTCAAATTGTGAGAATCAAGTTTAATTTTTTTTTTCCTCGAACTGGTTACGCTATTGACCCTGCAGGGTCTTTACAGCTTCACCGGACTACTAAGGCGAGCGCTTAAGGCACTCAGCCGATTGGTTTTTAGGTAACATACACAAGGGCGCATGCGCACCTCGGCTTGGGCTGTTACCTGGAAAAAGTCGCGTCTGACCTAGCTAACTATTCTAAGCTATTCATACATATATACATTTCTGACCATTACAGTCGAAATTGCATGATTCACAAATGAATACGTGTATATCGGAATGAAACGAACTAAAACAATTCGATTCAGTTCGTTGAGGGAAAAAAACAAAACCCTCCCACCATGTGTATGTATGTGCACGTGTGTGAGAGAGATGATCTCATATGTGTGTTCAAGTGATGTAGGTGAGTCACTGTGTCGCGAAAATAATATCACGAGGGCTCCGCGCGGGGACGACCTAGGCTCGAAATATTACTGAGAACCGCGATGTGTGCGGGAACTAAAAAGGATCGATTATAAACGCGGGCGCAAAACGCATTTAATAAGATCGAATTTAAATTTACTTTACGACGACGGCGCCGAAATCTAAAAATAGACATAACAAAAATTATTATTATTGAACGGTCGTTTTTAGGGGAAGATAGACGTAAATACGCGATTCACTCTATCTTATATGAGTTATTTATTTTGAACAGCTGCGCGCGCGAGCCGTTGTAATGTAGCCGCGATGGCTGGAAACCTATGTATTGCAGTGACGGATCCTAGAAGAGGATTTCGGGCGGTTTCTTCGTATGCCGAGATCTCCGAGATCTCGTGGAAGATGAGTAGTTGACCTGCGTAGTCAATACTCGATAGGGAGAAGGAATAGGCGGGGTGATCCTGTGAAGGATTAGCCGCCGGAGGTCTGGGAATGGGCTGGGACACGGGCTTAGGAGCCCACGGAGCCTGAGGGGCCCGGTAGGGGCGGGGGGGCGCGCTAGTCGCGGGTGCGGACGCTGCCGGTGCACGAGACGTGCTCGGCAGGCTCGGGAAGGCCTCTCGGGACATGAAAGGCGGGGGTCGAGGGCGGGCGGGAGCGGCGGCCGCCTTAGACGGCGACGCCTGCCTGGGGTAGCGAGGGCGCTTTGTGCGCGGGGCGCGGGGACATCCGCGATAATTCGCGGTATGACCCACGCCGCGGCACAGAACACAGCTCGGGGGATCGGGGGAGTCTTTAGTGCGAGAACACTCCTTAGTGGAGTGGTCGCCGAGGCACTTAACGCACCTGGGTTTCAGGAGACAGTTTCGTGCGGAGTGTCCGTACACCTGGCAGTTGTGACACTGCGAGGGCACAGACGTTTTGCGCGGCGGCTCGACGATAACGCCGGAGAGGCCGCAGAGGGATGTGAGATTGAAGATCGCTTTCCCTTGAGGGGTGCGATCGAGGACAACGAGAACCATATCATATGGAGCCCTGGTGCGCGGAGAGCGCATACGATGAACCTCGCGAACAGGAATCTTCTGTTCTTTGAGGTCGTCGGAAATGTCGTAAGTCGGGAGTTCTGAAGGAACCCTACGGATCACAACCCGTAGTTTACGCTCCTCTTCGAGAGAGTGCGTGAAATAACCCCACTGGTTGTCCCGAAGGAAACGAGTGAGGTCACGATGGGCGGTGGACGTGGCTACCTTCACCTGAATACCTACAGCGGTATTCACAGCGGAGGTGTAAGGGATGCCTGCCGTTTCCAGCAGGCTAGAAATTTCAACCCAAGACGCTTTGTCTTGGATCGTAACGGGGGGCGGTGGGCGGGGCTTTTTGCCCGAAACTGCGGAACCCGCAGTTTTAGGCGAAGCGGGTCTAGAGGGCGCTGGTGTCGTCTTTGGCACTTTCGCGCCATCGACATTGACTATTTTTTTGGAGGGCAAACTGCCTTCCGGATCTGATGAGGAGTTGGAGCGCTTCTTGCGCGGTTTGCGGTGCGTGACGGTGGTGAAGCCATCGTCCGCAGGAGGGGCTTGCTCAGCAGGAGGATCTTGCTGAGCAGGAGGGTCTTGCTCCATATCGGAGCCAGAATCGGAGTCGCTATCATCGCTATCGTGATCGCGATCGGGTGGGATGGGAAAATTGTTGCTTGCCTCGATCTTGGCATAAAATTACATAAAAAAAACATGTGTGTAGTTTATACGCGGTAAAAATGAAACTTTAAAAAGATTATACAATACTACTTTGTAATAATAATACTTTGGGCTAACGCTAAAACACAGCGGAAGATCTCAAGACGAAAAAATACCCCGATTTTGAAACATTCTTCATTGGTGCTCCGCTCCTATTGGTCTTAGCGTGATGATATATAGCCTTCTAACCTTTCTAGACAAATGAGCTATATAAAAGTGAATCGGACTTGTAGTTTCTGAGATTACCCCTACAACGCCAAAATGTCACAAACTCACAAACTTTACCCTCTTTATAATATTAGTATAGGTTCGTAAATATATAATATTCATAAAATCGATAATGTATCTCTCGCATGTTAAATCCTACAGATGAATATGTTTGGCTCTTTTTATGTCGCATTTTCGTTTCATTGACTTTCAGATCAAAGTGAAGCTAACTGAGATAAAACGTATAGTACCCACATGAAACAATAAGGCTATCATAGATAAAGCAATAAATAATAAGTGAATTACCCTATGAGGCTGGCATAGCCATCATGCATGTACTGAAACCTCGTTAAAATAAAGAGACAATATATGGATAGATCTATGTATATGCTAGTGTATTGGATTTCGCATCAATGTGTGGCGTAATATGCCACAGATGGGACCAACACCTTACAATCCTAATAAATCACTGGCTCCTATTTTCCTTTATCCGGCGGCTATTTTGCCGCTTCCCGCGCGGCAAGCGATCGAACGAACAGCGTCCGCGCACCCTCACCCGCCTACTTGCGGAGATACTATAGTGGAGGTTACACATATCGCGCGCTCTTAATATTGTATTTACGGTACTGTTATACATACTTGTACAGTGTATTTCTGTTTATATTTTTATAAAGATTAAAACTTATATTTTGGCACGTCATTATTTTAATGTGGGTTGTGTACACCACGCGGCCCATAAGTTGGTTGATTGAAACACTCTTTGAACTACGTTTTTGTGTTGGCCGTTAAATGGAACACGTAGCTCAAAGAACACAGTTATTTTATGAAATTAGAAATGTAAATATAATGTTAAATACATTTGAGAGATTTATAAAATGTATTCAGAGGAATAACATTATAATCTTTGTACAGATTTCGCTTTAGGCTGTTATCTGCTGTGTGATATATCTCCAACCACAATACGTCGTAAAAATTTCTTTGAAATGTTCAATTTTTATAATAAATGTCATACGATACTTGATGGACGAGCTCGCTGTATAAAATAATAAAAATAAGGCTGCCTGGTAATGTAATATGTTTACCTTTTACAGTCACGATTCTCTCCTCTATTTCATGAAGCCCTTTGAACTTTTGTGTATGTTTGGGAAATTGTTGTGGTCTGTGGAAATTTGATATATAATTAATTTATGAGTAAGCATTTAATTCTATATGTACACGTCCATATGTCTTTTTATTTTTGCGAAATTTATTATACTTACTAAAAAGTATATAATTATTTCTGGAAATATGTAATCTTAGTATTTTTAATGTTTGGTATAGTATTCTCTAAGATTTTCGGTGATCTAAATGTTTCTGTCTATTCCTAATGGTATTAAGTTATAACGATTGTTAGAAGACTTCATTCTCACAGTCTATTGATCTCCGTATGTATGTAATTGACTGGCGATGCATGCAAGTCAGCCGTCTATATCACTACATAGTATAAAACAAAGTCGCTTTCTCTGTCCCTATATCCCTATGTATGCTTAAATCTTTAAAACTACGCAACGGATTTTGATGTGTTTATTTTTAATAGATAGAGTGATTGAAGAGGAAGGTTTATATGTATAATAACATCCATTTAAAAAGTGGAGAAATACTGTTATTTTTGAGGTTTCTAATGTGATGTCGTAAATAATTACATAAATGATTCGATGCAGACGAAGTTGTACGGGTCAGCTAGTTTACAATATATAAATGCAAGTCTGGGTTTTAGTTTATCACGCTAGTTGTGAATATAAAATATATTAATTAGTCTGCTAGTTTCTTATCAGACAATTCCCAATCATAGCGATTCATTTCAAGAGCATTCATGTAGCCGCTACGTTTTCACCTGTCCTTTTAAAAGTTCTTCAAAACACGTGACTGCACTAACAAAGTTTCTTCTTAGATATGCATCTATGCTACATACATTACTACCTTGTTGTTTCGTGGTCGGGCGGGCAACTTCGTTATCGTACACCTGCCGCGGACTCTCTTGGCAGCATCTCAAGCCTAGGTTCGATGCCCGGAGGGGTGCCCTCGAGATGCTGCTAGCGCGATACAGTGACACCACATTCACTAGTTTTCTGCACAAACCACACTGTACTCCACACACGTGCACACTCACACGGTACGTACACTGGTTCTGTATCCAAAATCATCAGACTCTGTATAAATGTACACTTTAGTGTGACACATAGGTATGCGCATTTATCTCACTAAAGTATACGTGTATGGTTAGCTTAGCTCAAATGGTTAATTTAGTTCGATCCGCGTTGTATCCAAGGCAAGAGCCCAAGCCGAGGTTCGGCCACTCTGGCACCCTTGAGCTTGTCGCCATTCGGTTGAGTGCCCTAAGCGTTTGTCCTAAAAGCCAGTGACGCTGTGAAGGCACATCAGGCCAACAGAGCGGTTAGTCACTTCGAAAATAAAAGATTTACAAGACGCGTATACAAAATTGCATGATCGATTGCATGGTCGATTAGTTAAGGCACGAAAGCGTAATAAAGAATAAAATAAACAAACTCACATTCGCATTTATAATGTTAATAAGGGTAGATCGAAATGAGATCGTAAAATTATTAATAACTAGAGGGCCCGGCAGACATTGTCCCGCCATGAAAATAAAGAAAACTTTGACAAATTATATACCAAAATCTTCCTCATGAATCATATTATCTAACGGTGAACCGCATAAAAATCCGTTCAGTGGTTTTTGAGTCTATCTCGAACAGACAGACAGACAGACGTGCCACAGGACCTTGTTTTATACTATGTAATGATAATGATAATACAATAGATATTTTTTGGAGTATTCCAAAAACTTTAAAGCAATAATATACAAAACAAAATAATAAACAAAAACCGAAATCGATATAAAATAATATACAAAATATAACATATATAACGCAATTCTAATATACAAAACAAAGTAATAAACAAAACTGAAATTGCTATAAAAGCATTATCTATTTAAATGTTTATATCATACTCTTATTTATACTTTTGTTATTGCAATCTAAAATGTAAATTAAATGAAGTTTCGGAATTTATAGCATGTAGACTGCATAGAACCCACGCGCGTAGTAACGTGTTGCTGGAATATTGAATACGAAATTCAAAGCACAATGAATATGAAATTTGAAGAACGATAAACGAGGAAAGATAATTTAAAGAAAGTAAATATATATAACTATTATCAGTTAAGGTATTTGTTCACATTTTGTAATATGAAATTTGAGTACAATAGTAATAATATGTGAACTAGGGTTTAGCGATTTAAAACTATATACTAGAAGATAGTTCATAAGAACACCTTTTTGTACATTTGCGTTCTTTTGGAGCGTAGAGTCTACGTACTACGGTGCTCATAACAGAGTCATTGGTCTGTGTTGGGGCGAAGTGTTGGCGCGGCGAAGCGTACTCTTTTGGGAATAACAAAGGATGATGGGAAGGGTAAGTCTGTCTGAGTGTGTTGCGACCACATGAATGCACATGAATACATTGGCCGAAAGTTTGACCGTAGAAGAGTGATTGCCGCATACTTATTTCTGCTACACGAAACACAGCTGTATTTCGGTCCGACGGGTGTACGTAGTTCGTAATATGCACAGCTACACTAAAAGCTTAAAAGAATCTAGGAGAAGAAAGTACTATCGCTTTTTTAAATAGATTATACCTAGCTATAAGCGGTAATGAGTCAATACCAGGCGCCATACTATAATTAACAATATATTTATTGAGAGAGAGGTGGCCGCTATTTAACACGAATTCACTTCCCTTCCTTTGGACGCGTTAATAACATGATTATATGTCGTACAATAAAAAATAAGGTTGATATCTTGCCATAGTATATTAAACTAAATTGTTGTTTGATGTGTTAGGTAGTGCGGTGAAGCTGTGAAGGGCAGCGTTTAATAGCGTAGTCAGTAAAAAAAAAATTTGTTATCTGTAGGCTGATATGCTGACTATGACTGTTTAGAAATCTTTATATCACGGTGGACACTGCTGGTTGTAAGTTTTACTTCGTTTAGCAATTTTGCTTTTCTGAGCTCATTATAAAGATTCTTAGATGATACTTTTTATGCAATATAACAATATCATATGTTAGTGATTTTTTTGTGGATTATGTAATGATTTTTACACGCATATAATACACCTTGTAGTAATGTTGTAGGTGGTCCAGCCACACCGAATCTATTACTGGTTTCAAACATGAATCCCATTCATGAAGAAAGAAGAAGCTGTTTTCTGGTTTCAGGGTATTACCATCCTCTCACAGAAAACCGACGTGAAGTAACAGTGATTGCATTGTTGCTCGGTCAGTGAGAGTGCCAGAGACCCACCTCCCCTCCCCTATCTCCTCACTTTCGCTTCCCACTCCCCCTACCCCTTCCCGTCTTCCTTCCTAACACAGACTGGCAACGCACTTGCGATTCCCCTGATGTTCCTAGTGTCTATGGACGGCGGTGATCACTTAACATCAGCCGCCTGTTCGTTTGCCTTCTATGATATAAAAAAAAACTATTTTACAATGAACTTTATTTGTAAAAAGGGGATTATAATGTAACTATAACTTTATAGTACCTATATATATATATGATTATATACTTTATTTATTACATGAAAAAGGTATTAGCTGTTAATAACGAATACCACGTATTTAATTCTTAAGTGCATATAAAATATGTTTGTAGACAGTTTATTGTTTAAAAGGGCCTTCAGTGAGGGCCCATCCTTAAATTATGTTATGGATAAAAAGGGATCAATATATCGATGCAAACTATTGAATGTGTTTTTAAATGCCTACCAAAATGGCGAGACATTATTTTCTAGAAAGATAACCGATTGTCGTAGTGTAAGTGTGTATTTTGCAAGGAACCTCGGTAATATAAATTGTCTATAAATTGACCTCCTGCAAATAAGATAAGATGGACACCAATCAGTATACCCGCATGATGCGTTATTGTTCACAATGTAATTGTATACATCGTTTGAATTCAATTCGCTCGATGACATATAAGGTAAAAAGTTATTGATTGTAAAACACAAGACATATGTATTTACCAACTAGCGGAAAATAGATTGTATAGTTCAGCAATCATTTGTAGTATTTATAATATATTCTTGGAAATAAATGAAAATGTCGGGTAGTTATACTGCGTCGGCACATATAAGGAGAGGCGCTTGCTGTGTTGACTCACTCCCAAATGAAATCGGCTGAGTGTTTTTTTTTTTTTTCGAACTGACTACGCTATTGAACAAGCAAGGTGTAACAACCGGAAGCACTACCGTACGTAATGCCTAGTGCTGCCACCGGAAGTATCGCCATAACCGGAAGCACATTGTATCGCGCCACGGTACTGCCCACCGGAAGCACTACTATACGTAATGCCTAGTGCTGCCACCGGAAGCCAAGCCAAGCCATGTAACTACCCCACCCGCCGATAACGCCATCTAGCCACGCCTTACAAGTGGGGTAGGGATAGCCAGCCATAAAAGTCCGTGCGTGCTTCGACTCGGGGCAGTCTTGCACCACATTAACGCACGGTAGCTCTTGCCGTCTGAGTATCGATTTAAAGTGTTAACAAAGTGACGTTTAACTTTGTGCTTATAATTGCTTTAATGTGATTATAATAAATCGGTGACATACATATATATCAAGTGACATTTAATTCTACCTGTCCTTACAAAGGTCTTAACAGCTTCACCGGACTACACGGCTGAGTGCCTTAAGCGCTCGCCTTAGTAGTCCGGTGAAGCTGTAGAGGCCTCCAAAAAGGCCAATAGCGTAGTCAGTTCGAGAAAAATTAAAAATGTGTTGACTCACTCTTTCGGTGGCCGTCATAACGTGTTAGATATAGTGAGAACTGGCCAACTGTTTTTAAATTGCTAACTATATATTTTTTTAATTTTACACAAATGTTGTAACGGACGTTAAGATAGTAGTCTCGAAATCAGTCAGAGTAGTCTCGAAATCAGTCAGGCTCTAGAGTACATCTATCAGAACTCTACGATAAATACTTGATGATTAATTTTCAACATAATATTGCTAATAAGCCAAGATAATGACGCAATAATGGCGATATAGGTTCAAACCCTTGCAAATGAGTTGGACTATTCGGTAAAGAAAAACATTTTGTTCAAACCGTAGTACAGTGGTAGGTTTTCTCTTAGCCCAACTTTTTATATTATAGGGGGTAAACAAACCGGCTGGTCACCTGATGGTAAGTGATCACCGCCGTCCATACACACCAGCAACACCAGGAGAGTCGCAAGTGCGTTGCCAGCCTGTGTTTAAGGGAGGGGAACTGGGGGCGGGAGAGGAGGAATGGGGAGGGAAAGGGGTGTGGAGGTGGGTATCTGACGCTCTCACTGACCGAACGAAACACAACAGTGCTTGCACTGTTACTTCACGTCGGTTTTCTGTGTGTCGGGTGGTATTACCTCGGGCGAGCTGACCTATTCATGTTGAAACCAATAATAGCTTCAGCGTGGTTCTACCACCTACTGATTTTACGTAATAGTTCGATTATTGTGCATAAGTAAAGTGGGTGGAAAATAATACCACGCAGGATGGATTGTGAAACGCCAGAAAAGCCCCTGAAAAGTTTTAACAAAGGCCATCGTCTAGGCCAAATTATCACAAGACACACGAATGTTATAAGCTACTGTGTAATCGCAGTAATAAAGAATATCGATTGCCAAAAATAAAATTAAAAGAAAAAAAATTGAAATTGGTATATGCAAATGACAGAATATAAAATCAGTGTTATCATAATAATGCATTACTTATGTTACTGTGTTCATTATGGTAATGTTCTATTCACATATACTAACATCTTGTAAAAAGAAGAAAATTAAATGCATTGTGCTCAAATGTTGGAATAATTTAACAAAACCGTAAATGTATCGTTGTACATTACTTTAAGTGGGTCATTACAGCAATTTTATTTTATTCAAAGCTCATTGGGTATATCATTACATATTATAAAACAAACCGCGTCTGTCTGTCTGTTCGCGATAAACTCAAAAACTACTGAACGAATTTTTATTTGGTTTTCACCAGTAGATAAAGTGACTCCTGAGGATTCCTTAGTTATATCATTTAAGTTTTTTTTATCAGGTCGGAACAATGCACGCCGGGCCTGTTAGTATGATATATTTTTGTTAGTCTAAAAGTTAGTATGATGTCTAAAATATTATTACTCTATCACATAGAACGAGTAGTTACCCTGGAGAGAGGAAGTTTATAAACCGTAACACCGTGCGGGCGTCGGATCTATCCTATTGTAGAGAGATTAGTTCTGGGTAGTGCATTGTGACCCAAATGTATAAGGGCCCTTACCGACGCGCTTCGTCTCTAACGTTCACTGTTCGTTGCTTCTCTATCACGTAGAAGGAAATTTAATCAAGTATTTTGGGAGACTATTTACCAAATATGGATTATCAAATAAAATATATATAGTGACTTTAGACGTTACTTTGCGTTTCTGTCTGCGACAAAAACTGCACCTTTGAAGGTGGTAGAGCCAAGCTGTAGATATTCCTAGTTTCAGCATGAATGGGTCGGCTCGCCCGGTGTAGTACCACCCTCTCACAGAACACCGACATGAAGCAACAGTGCTTGCTTTGTTCCGTTTCGTTCGGTCAGTGAGAGCGCCGGAGGCCCACGTTCTTTCCCCCTTTCTCCTTCCCTACCCCTCCCCCATACACTGACTGGCAACGCACTTGTATTACACTAATCACGTATAGTGTCGATGCAGTCAGGAATGGCAATAAATATTCCGTAGATACTGTCACTATTTATTTGGCCAGAGCTTCGCCTTACAATACTTGGTATATAAGAAGTGCCTAGATATCACAGACATCTTGTCTTATAAAGGCCCATCTATATAAGTCAAAGCGATTACTATTTATACATAATTCCGCAAAATAGTTTAAGTAACACATAAATAATAAAGTATGAACAAATTAATGTTATTTAAGCTATAGAACAATTTTATATAATTATCCTTATTTATGTATCTCAAATGTGTTGACTAATCTGTGTCAACATGTAGATCAGCGACATCTAGCCTTTCATAGCTGAACTATGAAGTCAAAGAATATACTATTATTAATAATGATCAAACTAATGATTCAATTCTATATAATGATATCAATTCTTATTTAAGTCTTTTAAAATCTATATAATATTAATAATTGTTATTTATGTATCTTTAATATGGTGGCGCTAGTGTTAATGAGTCTCTCTAATATGGTGGCGCTAATATCTATGTTCCGGCCGTGTTGTAGTCTCGTCTCTTGAATGTCATGCAGCGGCACCAGAGGTGGGTGCTAACACTTGCGACTCCCCTGGTGTTGCTAGTGTCTATGAACGGTGGTGATTCAGGTGACCTACCTGTTCGTTTGCCTCCTTTTGACATAAAAAACCTCTTTTATTCCGGACGTCCACTATAGTATTTAAAGAAGGATTCCCACTCCCTATTCAATCCAATATTTAGAAAAAAATCGATACACAAAGTTACATATAAATATAAATCAGTGTGCAAGAAACTTGGACGAGAAAATATCTAAACCATATATGAATTTCGAAACTCATCGAAGTATTAAACCTAGTAAGCGTTCCATATTTTATGATTATTTCTCATGGCAGGTGAGCTAATTAAGTGTGTAATAAATAATAGTGTTATTAATATATGAATTAGTCATCATATATCGTCCGATGTACGGCACTAACTCTTCCAAATTCATATACTAACAGAATATAATGCATTAATTACTGTGAAGCATTATTATGAGTATTAAAAGGTTACAAATGACTACTAGCCACTAATATTTATTACCTATGATTAAACGTAAGACAAGTTTAAAATACAATGAAGGTTTCCACGTGAAAAAAAAAAAAACATTACTTATATCAGTGTGGACACGTGGAGGAAGTGAAACTCTTTTGGGTTATATGTATTAAGTTATACAAGTATATGAGAATGCTCATAAACTATATACTATACCAAGTTCCTTAGTATAAATACTTTTTTTTTATTGTAGCACGGCAAAATGACTGCACTATGCCTGATGGTAAGCACAGTACAATCCAAAATCAATGGCGACCACCGAGAGAGAATCTATCCATCGCCGGTGTCATGCCGGCCTGCGAAAAGCTGGATATGCATAGACTGATCCCGAACCGCGACCCGCAGAAGCGAATCACTATGACGGGCTCTTTCACCATATACATGGTGGTTGCGACCCGTTCGGGCTGTAAAACCATACCACCACGCTTTCACCATTGCCTCGTTCATTATTCAGCAGGGTGCACCAAGTCCAGGTGAGGTTGGCTTGGGTGTCTCAAGTCTTATGATGTTATTCGACACACCTTAACTATACATTTACTCATTTTTGTGTACTACCCAGATAGACACTTACATACATACTTACATATACACACAAATACATACGAGTACATACATACCTTACGATTAACGCGTAACGCATAAGAATTTTATCCCTACCGTGCCATGAGGAGTTTTACTTCAAAATATATCACAAGTTCTATTAACATTCTACACCAACTTAACTCCAAAGCTTAGATAAAATTATAAAACATCTTCTGAATGTAAAGAAATTGCTTCATCAAAGTTTTACGAACGTACTCGAGCAAAGGTTTTGCTTGGAGCGTCGTTGTTACCGATGTAATGCTGAATCAGAGACTTTGAGAGGCCTCTCGTTCCCAAGGGCGCTATCGACAGTGAAGAGAGCAAAAACCGAAATAGATTATGTATACGGTAAAACCTTAAAGGCCGTTGTATTGGGGCAAATTAATTAATGTTAACAGATTGAATAATAGTTTTGTAGACATACAGTGTTAGGTTTTACAACGAAGCCGCAAAAAATATTATCGATTTGCTGGACACTAAGTTCAGGCACCATGTCAAGCGGGTTTTGATGTCTAAAGGGTTGTTATAGGGTGGACCAATATATGAACAATTTCGATGTCTGGAACTAACACCTCTCTCTGTGCATCCGTCCAAAATGAACGTAGCTATAATGTTTTTCAAATATATACGATGTACAACTATGCTGTAGTGCCACGCATCCGTCTCAGAGAACAAAATCGTTCACAAAGGGCGAGGCCGATTAAATCGTCGATGTCGAGTTTTAACACACAATAAAATCCTATGGTTTTATTGATCACTGTGTTTATAATTGAAATTTCACGTGGACGTAGTCGCGGGCAAAGTTAGTTATTTATAAATATGTAGACGAAATTCACGTGAAATGCAAAAGTATTTTATCCTACAGATATACTCTAAGAAGAACATTTCTTAACATACAACGTTGTTCACCAAAATATTTAATGATGGAATATAGAAATAAATATATGTTAAGTTTCTTTTTCTTACTATGTAATTTTTATAGCTAAAGGTTGAAAGACGTTAGTATGTATTTTATCTAGCTAATCTGCAGGTCAACTGATTTGCTCCATTAACTGCTGACTCAGGCTTATTTTTATCACAAGTGTTACACAATATGTATAATCAGCCAGTCAGGAAAACCAATAAACATTCTGAAGGCACTGTGACTATTTATCCGGGCAGAGTTTCGCCTTACAATAACTTCCACATAGGAGTGCGCGCAGATCAGCAACATCTTGCCCTTTATATGCTGAACTCCCACCAATGTAGTCTCACACCGGGTGGAATAATGAATAGCCGACCAATAGCTTTCGAGGTCATTAGTAACACCCCCGATATAGTCAATAGCGCGGTATCGCAGGTCAATAGTGGTTCCCCGAGTGGCGTTGAAGTCTCGCCTCTCGGGTATGTCATAGCGGTACCGGACGAAGTCATTAACACAAGTTCAACTTAACCTAGCACGTCATTACTGGGTTATGGTAGGAATGCACATTACCTAGATAATCTACATAATAACTGATCAATGTATTTTAACGATAACATTCTGACCTCATTACTGGCTCGAAGTCTCATCAAATCCGAGAAGAGTGTATTTTTTCATCTACTTAAAAAGTACTGATATGGTGTATGTAAGGGTGTCGAATAACATCATAAGACTGGAGACACCCATGCCAACCTCACCTGCACGTGGTGCACCCTGCGAACGAACGAGGCAATGGCGAAAACGGGGTGGTAGGGTTTTTCAGCCTGATTGGGTCGCAACCACCATGTATATGGCGAAAAAGCCCGTAATAGTGATTCGCTTCTGAGGGTCGCGTTTCGGGATCAACATAGTCAAAAATAGTGACGACCGGCGATGGATAGTGTGTCACTTGGTGGTCGGCATTGTTTTTGGATTGTACTGTGCTTACTATCAGGCATAGTGCAGTCATTTTGGCGTGCTACAATTTAAAAAAAAGAAGATATTTTGGTCAACTTCCAACACTTTCGCATTTTTGGTTTTCTACATTTAAAAGCGAAATCGCACAAAACGCTTATTTACCAAAACAATTCTTTAAACTTGTCTCAATATTGACAAAGCTGTACTTAGATAAGAACCATCAGTGAAAACTTTAACAGTGCTTTAGTATAAAATATGTAAGGTAGTCATTTACACTTATGTAACCTCAAAGATTATCCTGCTCGTACATACGTTTTTGTAATTTAAGGACATCTGTGCAGTAGGAAATATTACCATGTGAGATGGAAGGGTTCCTTTTGAAAGGGTCAATAATGCTGTCATTTAAATTCTACTCACTTGAGCCTAACCGGGTTTGTGTAACTGTTTTTGTTATTGAAATCATTTTGTTATATCTTTGCTCACATATAACTTAGTTTTATTAAATAAAATGTGGTATAGTAAAAATAATGTGTATCTTTTACCAGTAGTCTTTAATATTTAGAATATTTGACTAATTAAGTTGCTCATTATCTTTGTTAACCGACTTCAAAAAAAGGAGGAGGTTATCAATTCCTGTGTATTTTTTTTTTTATGTTTGTTACCTCATAACTTTGGACTGGGTAAACCGATTTTGATTATTCTTTTTTTATTTGAAAGCTGGTACTTCCAGTGTGGTCTCATTTCAATTTGGTACAGTTCCGACAACGGCATCCAGTGCAAAACCGTATAAGTTATAAATTTGCATTAAGTATGTACACGACAAATAGACGAATAACTCAATATCACGTTAACCGATTTCGATGATTCATTTTTTATTGGAAAGGATGTACTTCAAGGGTAGTTTGATGAGTGTTTGGTTAGGTTCTGATTATGGGATCCGTGACAAAGTAAGAAAACTTTCAAGAAACGAGCCTAACTCCTTTCTTAAGGGCCGGTAACGCATCTGTGTTTCCTCTCGTGTCGCAATTGTCCATGGGCGGCCGTGAACACTTACCATCAGGTGACCCGTATGTTCGTTTGCCACTAATATTATTAAAAAAAACTCTTAAATTCTTAGGAGCCTATTGTGCTTATGTTCGTTGCTGTGTTGCAACATGACGCAAGCATTGTAATTATAATACATTACTTAAGGTGTATTATATGTGAAGCGATGGTAGCCGAGTTTGTGGTAGAAACTATCGCGGATTATTGATACGGTTGCGTTCGTACCAAACGTTACTTATTGTACAACCAACTGAAACCATATCGCATACCATACCGCAAAAATGCGCATATTTTCATATACTTAAGGCGGAACGGAGTTCGCGGGCACTGCTAGTAAAATATATTTATGTACACTAAAAATGGAAAAATAAAGTAAATTTTCAAAAAAAAGTATTAACCGACTTCAATATCAATCAAAAACCCATAAGGCACTAAAAAGCGGAAAATAAATAGTTTATCAAATTAACCAAATTAAATAAAACATATGAATATGTGTGCTACCTAGAGATGTATTGGAAGTCGGTGCCAACCAAACCGAAAATCATATCATCTACAGGTACAAAGTTTAAGTCCACTCTCGCGTCTCTGTAATACAAAAATTTTGGTTGGTACCGACTTCCAGTACATCTCTAGGTAGCACACATATTCATATGTTTTATTTAATTTGGTTGATTTGATAAACTATTTATTTTCCGCTTTTTAGTGCCTTATGGGTTTTTGATTGATATTGAAGTCGGTTAATACTTTTTTTTGAAAATTTACTTTTTTATCCTTAATATACCTATATAGTATGTAACTTATATAATACGGTGTTTTTTCCACAAAAATTAATCACTTTCACAATTTTTTTTTTATGTCTTCGGTGGTAAACTAACAGGTCGGTCACCTGATGTTAAGTGATCACCACCGTCCATGGACACTAACAATACCAGAGGAGTTGCAAGTGCGTTGCCACCCTTTGGGGGGAAGGGTTAGGGAAGGGAGAGGCAGAGGAGAGAGGAGAGGGGAGGGGAGGTGTTCCTCCGGCGCTCTCACTGACCGAACGAAACGCAAAAATGCAAGCACTGTTACTTCACGTCGGTTTTCTATGAGCGGGTGGTACTATCCCGGACGAGTCGACCCATTCATGTTGAAACCAGTAATAGTTTCAACGTGGCTCTACCACCAGCACACCACACTAATCACGAGGGATAAATCAAAGCAAAAGCTAGTTACGTTATAAAAATTAATTATATATATACTTATGAAATAGTATGACAGAAAAAAACAATTTTAGAATTTGGGTGAGGTAATATAGTTATATATTTATTAAATACATTCTTGACTTTTGCGAATTCTTAATTTGTTAACCATCTATTTTAAAGTAATTAGTATTATTTCCTTATATAATAAGTCGTAACAGGGATTTCGTTCTCGATTTAAAATTATTTTGTTATTTCATGTGAACTACGTGTCCTACATGAATTAATTGTGGCCTATCTTTAAGTTTTTTTTCTACATTGTATTTTTGCAAATTTTTTTTTTTAAAAAGGACGCCCCTATGAGGGACACCCGGCGCAACACCTCTGATATGGTAGTCAGAGACTTTTGTCGGATGATTGTATTTGCATCTTGGTTTAATATTGTAAGAGACAGGTTCTTTATTATTGTAGTGTTCATTATTATATATGACGGAGGACGACCCTCAATAGTATTTTTAAAAAGCGTGACGTCAGCTGGGCCGACGTCACTAGTGTTTTAATCATGGTGATTACTCATTTTTTACAGTGTAATGACGTCACACAGAGATCCGTACTGTCCGGCGGCTCGATAGTTGATGTCACCTGTGCTGACTGTTACTTTCTTCTCGCACGCTGCCAAGCAGCGTGCGGGTGACCATTCCAGGTCTGCGACCTCTAATGGTGGCTTCATTCGCCGCCCTTATCATAAGGGCGTGGCTATTTGGCGCATTCTTGCGCTTTGTGGACATCGGCGGCGCGACTCGCTCTCATCCCGCTCAAAGGAGCGGCGGAGTAGTCGCGCCTGTGCGTTTGGGTGACTTTGGCGGGCCACCTGGGTGACCGGGATGCGTGTGGCGTTCCTAGCAGAAGATTTTCTCTAGGAACGCCACGCACGCCTTCTCGGCGTTTGAGTCGGGCTGTTCCCCTTTTTGAGCGGCAACTTCTTTAATCACGGAGATCATATAATTTCTCTTCGCCGTGACCTCTAGGGCTTCTTGTGGCGTGAGCTTCTTGTGCCGCGGCTGCTTGGCCGCAGCACCGGGTGGGTCGTTAGCAGTGGCCATGAGGCTACCGCAGCCGACTCCTCGACCATCTGTGGGGCCGTATTCGGATCCGTCATGCGCCTGGTATCCCCGCTCGGCGGTTTCGTAACTCCCGTTTGAACACGGGGTAAAGCGTCATGCTGTTTGCGGGGTGGGCGCCTCCGCAATTAGCGCAGGTGGCAGGCTCACTCCTCGGGCGTTCACAGAGATGTGCAGGGTGGGACCCCCCGCATCGTATGCAGGCAGTCGGGCGGTGGCAGTTCTGGGACGTGTGCCGGAACTGTTGGCTCACCTGTGCGCTCTGTGCGGCCGTATTTATAGGGTGCGACGTATGTGCGCGCGTATATAAGTTTTATACTAAGTATTGAAATGTAATCATGCAATTATTGTGAAGTAATTGATTATGAACTCAATATAAAATCATCAAATTATTCTGGTAATCGGCTAATTATTGTAGTTCCGCCGATATATATTATTTTATGCTTTTGTCTTCTTTATAATATATCGATGGTTTGCTTGTTTTGTTTTTATTTTCATGTTACCAAGATGTTCTATTATTCATTTTTATTATTAATTAATAATTCCTACTTATCCGATGTCTAATTTTAGAATCTTTATTTATTTACTTATGTCGTTTTCTGTATTAGGTTCTTTTTTATATTTTGTTTTATCTTTTGGCTTAGATCTTCTACTGCTATTTTCACGTTTTCCAAATGTTCTTATATTAAGTTTTTTTAAGTTGTATTGATCATTGCTACTATTTCCAATCTTCATGCTTAAATCTTATTTATTTTGTCCTATTTATATATTATTATATTACTCTTTGTAAGTTTTTATTTATGTGTATGAACATTACACTCATGTAACTTCATAACATAATCTTTTGTGTTCTATGTTTTATTTTTACTATGCAGAATTACTATTATCGGAGGGAACACTGGTTTCCGAAATTACTTCCGATATTAGTCCTTTTAGTCACATACTTCTTATTTAATATTTCAGAGTTTGTTCCCCTTGGTTTCTTTATAAATCAAGTTCGACAATAGGTGTTTTTTTTCTGATTGTGTCTATGTGAATTAGGGTTATATTATCCGTTGTAACTAGTTGTAACTTCTTGGTCAGTATTTCTAGAGAATGAGTTAGTTATAGTATTAAAGGGTTTTAGTGTAATTTTATTTTTAGTTAAATTTAATGTTATATTTATGTATCTATTGTTATTAATCTTGAATTTAGCAATATGCTGTAGTAGATTTTGTCAATGCGTACATTTTTTTCCTAATTAGACAAGTTTCGTCGAAAGCATTATGGTTTAGTTTAATCAGTTTTTCTTTCTGGCAGTTACTACAGCAGGGAGGTTCCAGTTCTTTCCATGCGTTGCAGTTTTTTCTATTATGGTTTCCTTCGCAGTAGCTGCATTTATCTTCTTTTTGTTCACAACGTTACCGACCATGGCCGTACTCCAAACATTTGGTGCACTGAACCACTGGTGATTGATCGCGAGCGATTACTCTCTGAAGGTCGAGGTATGCTTTACCCACAGTGGTCAGTGCACTCCACACTTGTGGCGATGTTTGGAGTACCACATGATTCGTCAATTCGTTCCTTGCCTTACGTCGGTACTTAACAGCCACTCTATAGTCCTTTGCTTCGATGGTTTTGAACATTTGTTTATTTTGCTTTTTAAGCATTTCCAGAATATCCTCGTCACTGTGACTTCTCATGATATCCTTTAGGATTACAAGCGGATCTTTGTTTTTGGCGACTTCTACTATTAAGGTGTTGTTTTTATCTCTAATTTTTTGTGTTATCGCCTTGATCATGTGTTCCGAGTCACAACTGACGATGACCTTCTGGTCTCGAGCTTTCCTTATCTTTTCGATATTAATGTTGGAGTTTCTAGCATCGACTGCAAGCCTGATCTTCTCCAAAACATCCCCACTCGTGTCAATTTCAGCGGTCGGCGAAATAATTACCGAATGCGCCGGATGGAGCGTCGTCAAATTTGGTTTGTGTACTTCCGGAATTCCTTTCTCTGGGGTATTTATTTTAACGTTATTTGTTTCTAATGTTTGCTTTTCTATCTTTTCTATTCTCGTTTTTATATCTTGTAATACTAAATTAATATTCCCTATCTCTTCCTTCATATCCGTCGTTTGATTTTCCTTGTTGTTTCCCTCCTCTCTAAATATCTTTCTAATTTCGTGTGTTATTACTTCTAAGTCTAAATTTTTCTTTATTTCTTCTTTCTCGCTTGATACCCCTTGCACCAATTCGGCTAGTTTTTCCGAGCGAGCCTTTTCCCGTTCTTGTAATTCTTTTTGCAATTTGATTTCCCAATTTAAATTCTTGTCTATTAGATCTTTAATAATTTCGAACATTTCTTCCAAATTTTTTGATACTCCTTCTTTAATCGTACTTTTTCCTGGCTGTTTTAAAAGTGATTTGGCTTCATGATAAACTTTGGTTGCTATGTCCTTAATGGTAATTGGGCTACTCGGTAGTAGTTCTTGCAATTGTGTGGATTGTCTTGGTTTTTCAACCTCCATTTTGTCCTTAGCCGAAAAGCGCGTCTTAGAAGCCTCAATTTTCTTATTAGAGGGTCCGGTAGTAAGACTCATGTTGATTTAGTTGAAATTTGTATAAATTGTATAAAATAAAATAAAATAAAATTGTAAATTTGTAAAAGTTGTATAAAGTATAATTTTTTATTGTATATCTAGCCTAACTTACATATATAATGTAGTATAATATAATATTTATCAATTAAATATGTGTCGTGATTTTAATCTATTTCCTATATGTAAAATAAAATTTTCATAAATTTCTTAAAATATTAATATTTATGTGGTCAGTTTGTATAGGAAATACTTGCCTCAAAGGGGCGTATTTAGTCTTATTACGCTACTTACTATCTACGCTACCTGATCCGTTCCGAAAAGCAGTCACTTTCCAACTTTTAAAAATTCCAAATATGAAAGTCCATCTAACCGAGAGCGACAAATGGGTGGGTGGGCAATCCCGTTTTCGATTTTGGCGATCGAATTTCGTCGTTCAAAGGGTGGGATCCTGTCCGGGAAGTCAAGGGCGACCCCTAGCGGCCGAAATCGATCGGAAATTTCGAACAGATTTTTTGTAATTTTGAAAAATATGTGTTTTTAATAGATATTTTTGCTTTTTCAGATTCCAGGAGCGTCCCTCGACTGTTCCAGCAGGTGCAGCGCGTGAGGGGTGGTGCTCCCTATCGGACAACGTGGAAAAGAATGGGATTTCAACCTCTAATTTTCCAGAACTTGTAATAAATAAAAAATAAATTATAAAAATGCTATTTTCGACTAAAAACTATTTAAACTAAATAAAATTTTAAATTTTTTCCCAGCAGATGAAGCGGAGCGAGACGATCACTTATATGTATCACACTTGTATATAAGACTATTGTGTGTCTGTCAAATTTCATGATTTTGTAGCGATCGTATTTTTGCCATTGCTAATGAACCCCTATAAACCTTTAGTTTATTACAAATTATCTTAATTAATTTTTATTATTATCGCTTAGCTCCTATCAAGGCTAAATAATATTCTGAAAAGTCGTATATCTGTCAGTAAAATTCCTTCAAAATCAATTCAGTCACATTGGAATTAAATCTGGATAAATAACACGCACTTAACTTTATTTATAGTATCGAAAGTATAAATTTAATAAATGAATGATATTCGAGTTTTTTTTAATGTTAATAAAAAATCCAATGTTAAATACTTATTATGATAGTGAATTATTAGGAACAAAATTGTTTTAAGAATTCAAACGATACCAATCTAATTAAAATAACCGTAAATCTACAAGGATTAAATAACATTTACTGAAATAGTTATTTCAATTTATTTCAATATACTAATGGAAAAAATTAAACACTATTTAAAAATTGGCATCCACATGTACTCATAAATAACGTACCCGTAGATTCTCACAGTTTCAAACCCTTTGATAATTAAGGCGTAAAGATAAACCCTTCATTGTCGGAAAATCAAACGTTGGGATCTCAATATGGCCGTGTACACCCTAAGGGATCAGAGAATCAAAATCACATGTGACACCTCCTAGTTATATATGAATATGCAGTAATGAAGTAAATGATAAAATTATGACTTTAATAAAAGCAAATTTGATTTTTCTTTTCTTTATACAACAGTTCTTTCTTCGGTATATACCTGTGAAAGAGATATAACGCAGACATAAATGTTCATAAATACTCGTTTAATTCGTTTTGTAACAACTTTCAAATCTCGTAAAGTCGTTAACGAAATCTACTCTTCTTCTATTCTATTCTTCTAACCAGTCTTCTAGTAGACTATTACTGCCATTGTCAAGTGAGTTACCATATTACAACTCTCTTGATATAATTTCAATGAACTAACAAGATGGCGGCCATCTTGTTAGAACTTTCCTGGGAGTTTTTGTGGCAAGTCAGAATCCATGCTCCGTGGTATTATTACCGCTCCTCTTCACTCGTGCACAATAATCAAACTATATTACGTAAAGCACCACCAACATTACACAATATAGAGCCAAATAATACAAGATTAATTATATAATATAACGACTACATGGCATTCCAAGAACCCGCAAAAAACCCCCGAAATCCACTCATTCGGCAATTTACATTTATAATTATTTATAATTTCTTTTTTAATGACATTACTACTGGATGTAAGTCTTTTGAGCCGTCTTTTACTTTATGGATCAAATGTAAGAATTAATTAGTTTATGACAAGTATATCTATTCCTTTATATATTACTTGATTTTTTTTTTATATTTTATAGGTTTGAGCGTTTGGTTACAATCTCATCTTATGCCAAATGACGACGTGATATAATGTGGTGAACACGCCAAGCCTAGAGGGGCTGGCTCTCAAGTTTTTTTTAATACCAAAATCAGGCATACGAACGTGTGTGTCACCTGATGTTAAGTGATCACTACCGTCCATAAACACTTGCAACACCAGGGGAGTCGCAATTGCGTTGCCAGCCTGTGTTGGAAGGGGAGGAAGGGAAGCAGTAGGGGAGAGGAGGAAGGAAAAAAAGAGAGGTGGGCCTCCGGTGCTTTAACTGTTCGAACGAAACGCAGCAATGCAAGCATTGTTACTTCACATCGGTTTTCTGTGAGAGGGTGGTACTACCCGGGCGAGTCGATTCATTTATCCTGAAACCAGTAATAGTTTCAGCGTGGCTCTACCACCTACAAAAATACCGTATGGTATAGTGCAACTGCCGGAATACATCATCAGATGCTTGGCGAACGATTTTCAGCTTGAAGGTGGTGGCTAGCCTAGAAAAAACGCTACCACCATACTATGGTTTTTTCACCATGATTTCATTCACTAAAAACTCCGATTCGGTTGCAAGGATTCGAATCTACGTTCATCGATGCTGTGTCTGAACACGTCATGCGTCGTCATGTGACATTATTAATATTAAGGCACTCCAACAAAATCTACAACACTTGGTACAACACTTTATTAAATGGTAAATAAGAAAGTAAACAGGTCGTAGAGCACTCTTCGACTGAATTTAGATTACCCTACACGTGGAGAAAAGCCTAAGACTATCTATCTAGTCATTTAGTGACAGATGAACATCTACTATTCGTCTCTATTGTTCTTTGATCACCTTCATCATCAGGAAAAGTGTAATTAATTCTCCGAACTCGGATGAAATACATCCAAACATCTACATTATTAAGAATTTCTCGTTGTTCTGAAAACTGGTATATGTTAGATTGATGGAAAATATATATATATATACTCGTACATAAAGTAATAAAACTTTGCTGAAGTTATAAAAACTTATAATATTCTTTGGTTAAAATACAGGTAGTAGTTATAAAAATATTTTTCTTTAGGATAGACTGTTGAGAATAAAACTTAAGTGTCTTCTAATAACATATCCCAGATATAAACAGATGTAGTGTTTATATACGTTATTCATCATTTTATGTTTATGTAAAAAAATATATAATGAAAAACAAGTTTAATTCGGTCCGACGCTGCCCCCTGAACTAGGCTTAGGTAATATAGGCTAGGCCTTCCTTTAGGCCAGTGTCTTCCTCATAATGAGATAATATATAAAAAAAATAGAAACTAAATGGAGAGTGGGTGGGGCTATACATTTACATAATGATCTACGAAATAATTAGTTTCTAGTATATTGTTCTGAAAACTCAATTAGAACTTTACGTTTATTTGAGTGAAATCCTTAACACATAATATATGTCCCCATGATCCATCACAAAAATGATACTAATGAGAACTAAAATATAATTTCCTTTCCACAACATCACTCCACGATGATCTTCCAAATAATGCCCCCAACTTGTTTGTAACTCACTAAACCACCCATAATAATAATTATATCGTCATAATTGTATAATAAGTGAAGTAACAGTACTTGCATTGTTGCGTTTCGTTCGGTCAGGGAAATCGCCGAAGAACCACTTCCCCTCCCCTCCCCCTCCCTCCCCCTACCGCTCCTCTTCACTCGTGCACAATAATCAAACTATATTACGTAAAGCACCACCAACATTACACAATATAGAGCCAAATAATACAAGATTAATTATATAATATAACGACTACATGGCATTCCAAGAACCCGCAAAAAACCCCCGAAATCCACTCATTCGGCAATTTACATTTATAATTATTTATAATTTCTTTTTTAATGACATTACTACTGGATGTAAGTCTTTTGAGCCGTCTTTTACTTTATGGATCTCTTCTTCTATTCTATTCTTCTAACCAGTCTTCTAGTAGACTATTACTGCCATTGTCAAGTGAGTTACCATATTACAACTCTCTTGATATAATTTCAATGAACTAACAAGATGGCGGCCATCTTGTTAGAACTTTCCTGGGAGTTTTTGTGGCAAGTCAGAATCCATGCTCCGTGGTATTATTACCGCTCCTCTTCACTCGTGCACAATAATCAAACTATATTACGTAAAGCACCACCAACATTACACAATATAGAGCCAAATAATACAAGATTAATTATATAATATAACGACTACATGGCATTCCAAGAACCCGCAAAAAACCCCCGAAATCCACTCATTCGGCAATTTACATTTATAATTATTTATAATTTCTTTTTTAATGACATTACTACTGGATGTAAGTCTTTTGAGCCGTCTTTTACTTTATGAAAGAGAGGTGGGCCTCCGGTGCTTTAACTGTTCGAACGAAACGCAGCAATGCAAGCATTGTTACTTCACATCGGTTTTCTGTGAGAGGGTGGTACTACCCGGGCGAGTCGATTCATTTATCCTGAAACCAGTAATAGTTTCAGCGTGGCTCTACCACCTACAAAAATACCGTATGGTATAGTGCAACTGCCGGAATACATCATCAGATGCTTGGCGAACGATTTTCAGCTTGAAGGTGGTGGCTAGCCTAGAAAAAACGCTACCACCATACTATGGTTTTTTCACCATGATTTCATTCACTAAAAACTCCGATTCGGTTGCAAGGATTCGAATCTACGTTCATCGATGCTGTGTCTGAACACGTCATGCGTCGTCATGTGACATTATTAATATTAAGGCACTCCAACAAAATCTACAACACTTGGTACAACACTTTATTAAATGGTAAATAAGAAAGTAAACAGGTCGTAGAGCACTCTTCGACTGAATTTAGATTACCCTACACGTGGAGAAAAGCCTAAGACTATCTATCTAGTCATTTAGTGACAGATGAACATCTACTATTCGTCTCTATTGTTCTTTGATCACCTTCATCATCAGGAAAAGTGTAATTAATTCTCCGAACTCGGATGAAATACATCCAAACATCTACATTATTAAGAATTTCTCGTTGTTCTGAAAACTGGTATATGTTAGATTGATGGAAAATATATATATATATACTCGTACATAAAGTAATAAAACTTTGCTGAAGTTATAAAAACTTATAATATTCTTTGGTTAAAATACAGGTAGTAGTTATAAAAATATTTTTCTTTAGGATAGACTGTTGAGAATAAAACTTAAGTGTCTTCTAATAACATATCCCAGATATAAACAGATGTAGTGTTTATATACGTTATTCATCATTTTATGTTTATGTAAAAAAATATATAATGAAAAACAAGTTTAATTCGGTCCGACGCTGCCCCCTGAACTAGGCTTAGGTAATATAGGCTAGGCCTTCCTTTAGGCCAGTGTCTTCCTCATAATGAGATAATATATAAAAAAAATAGAAACTAAATGGAGAGTGGGTGGGGCTATACATTTACATAATGATCTACGAAATAATTAGTTTCTAGTATATTGTTCTGAAAACTCAATTAGAACTTTACGTTTATTTGAGTGAAATCCTTAACACATAATATATGTCCCCATGATCCATCACAAAAATGATACTAATGAGAACTAAAATATAATTTCCTTTCCACAACATCACTCCACGATGATCTTCCAAATAATGCCCCCAACTTGTTTGTAACTCACTAAACCACCCATAATAATAATTATATCGTCATAATTGTATAATAAGTGAAGTAACAGTACTTGCATTGTTGCGTTTCGTTCGGTCAGGGAAATCGCCGAAGAACCACTTCCCCTCCCCTCCCCCTCCCTCCCCCTACCTCCCCATTCCCCCTAAACACAGGCTGGCAACGCACTTGCGACTCCCCTGTTGTCGTTAGTGTCTATAGATGGTGGTGATCACTTAAGATCAGGTGACCATCTATTCGTTAGCCTCCTATAACATGAAAAAGAGAAAACTGTAGAACTATCATGTCTATACACTTTTTTTTTTTTTTTTATCGTCGTTTTCTGATCGGTTTAGAGGCGCATGGCATCCGTACCCTCCATTACCGTTTACCATCATGTAGTCGAAACAATTCGTAACACCGTCGTCATTGCAGTCCTGTCATATATCGCCTCGACCTGAGCTCCCGCCAGTGCCTTCATCGTGAAGGCGTCCAGCTCCTCGACGTCAATAGCATTCCCCTCCGCCTCCGAACTCGCAGCCGATCCCGCCCTCGAGCCGGCCGCCGATCCCGCCTTCGAGTTGGCCTTGGAGCCAACAGCCGAGGCAACGATCGAGCCCGTAGCAGAGGCCTCCGACTCCGCCCCGCTCAAACTCCCGGCCAAGGCCCGGTCAAACGACCCGTCGGCCTCGCCCAGGATGCCACGACCCCCACCGACGTTGCGGCTGATCCGCCTTGCGGTTCCCCGCTGAAATTTGCTCCCCTTGGGAACAACACGGTCCTCTACCTCCGTGTCGGAATCAACCGACACGCTCGTCCGCTTACTACTAATTTTTTTCGCACTCATGGCCTACTGGAGACCCCAGGGTCACCAGCAAACCAGAGGCAAAAGAACGAAGTCCGTTCAACGCGCCAGGTCAGTCCGAGAGCAAGAAAACAATCCGATAAACAAAGCCAAGTCAATAAAAAAGAAGTCCACGTCAAATCCAGAAAACAAGCCAATCCGAGTGCAAAAACCAGTCCAGAATCCGTAAGCAAGCCAAGTCAATAAGAATGATCCAAAAGCACAAGAGAGAACCACCCATAGACTATACCTAAACATAAATAAACGAAATTGCGATTACTCCAAAAAACGATCTAACCTCTCAGGTGGGTCACCTGATGTTAAGTGATGTCGGCCAGCGCCGTTTCCAGCTCCCGGGCCAGTTCGGCGGCCTTCTCTTTGGTCTGCCCCGGGAGCTCAATTTTGCGGGCTCCCGTGGCCGTCTGCCGGACCCGGACTTCCCCAACTCCCATGTCCGGCAAGGCCACGGCTTCCCGCGCCTTCGTGAGGACCTCTTTGTATCCTATCCCCCTGCCGGCTGCGGCACCCTGCAGCGTCACAATAACCGCAGCCGATTTGGGGACGGATGGCAGCTTCTGCCCCGCCGGTCTTGGTGGGGCCACTGGAGCCGTCGGGGCTGTGGCTTTAGGCGCCACGGGGGCCTTGGCGGCCTTCTTTTTACGGCCCGCCACGACGGCCCAACTGGAGCCGGTAGACGCCGCCGCAGGGGCCGGCAGTTCGGCCCAGTGCATCCCCAGAGGGGCGATCGGGACCTGGGGCACCGGTGCCGGCTTCTGGGGAACTACCGGTCTTGCAGGTGGAGCCCCTGCTCCACCCTTCCTCCTGTCAGCCGCCAAAGGAGGGCGGGCGGGCACCTCCGGAGGGAGGCGACTCTCCAGGCTCTCCAGGCGTGCGTTCAGCATATTGCCGAACGACACCTGGAGAGACCGCTCGAGGCGCGAGACGGCCCCAGCAAGCACCTCCTCCCACTGATTTGTGGGAAACTCCGTCGTCGCCATAGGAGGTGCTGGAGGCGGAGGCATCTGCTTCTTGGCGCTCGCCTCTTCCTTCCAGGCCTGGATCTCCACCTTAAGATCCTCGACCTGGCGGCGGAGGTTCTTCGTCTCCCTTTGGAGCTTTTTAACCTCCTCCGACTCCGTGCGATCAGCGAGCGCCTCGACCACCTCCCGAAGCGTCCTAGCCGCGCCCTTCAAAATCTTGATGTAGGGGCTCTGAAGACGCTTCGATTTTCTAACGGCCTCATATATCGCCTCGACCTGAGCTCCCGCCAGCGCCTTCATCGTGAAGGCGTCCAGCTCCTCGACGTCAATAGCATTCCCCTCCGCCTCCGAACTCGCAGCCGATCCCGCCCTCGAGCCGGCCGCCGATCCCGCCTTCGAGTTGGCCTTGGAGCCAACAGCCGAGGCAACGATCGAGCCCGTAGCAGAGGCCTCCGACTCCGCCCCGCTCAAACTCCCGGCCAAGGCCCGGTCAAACGACCCGTCGGCCTCGCCCAGGATGCCACGACCCCCACCGACGTTGCGGCTGATCCGCCTTGCGGTTCCCCGCTGAAATTTGCTCCCCTTGGGAACAACACGGTCCTCTACCTCCGTGTCGGAATCAACCGACACGCTCGTCCGCTTACTACTAATTTTTTTCGCACTCATGGCCTACTGGAGACCCCAGGGTCACCAGCAAACCAGAGGCAAAAGAACGAAGTCCGTTCAACGCGCCAGGTCAGTCCGAGAGCAAGAAAACAATCCGATAAACAAAGCCAAGTCAATAAAAAAGAAGTCCACGTCAAATCCAGAAAACAAGCCAATCCGAGTGCAACGACTGAACGGATCTTTAACAGTGGATAAAGTGATTCACGAAGAACGTTTTGGTATATAATTTGTCCAGTATTTTTTTATAATCAGGGCGGGACAACGTCTGTCGGGCCCGCTAGTAAAGTATAAATGCAGTACGCACAAGAACTAATAATAATAATTGAATACATACTTATAACACTCATGTCTATACACTGACAATATTTTCCAAAACTGATTGCGGCTTATATGAAGAATGTAACAGAATACAACAAGATTATTTTCAAAGACATTGTCTGTCTGTTTGTTTGAAAACGTGAACTTGTTTGAACATATCGACGGGAGAAAGCGGAAATACTACTAACTTGCATTTTGGGCTAAATCACTATTTTTTTTTTCTCGAACTGACTACGCTATTGACCTGGCAGGGTCTTCACAGCTTCACCGGACTAGATGGTATATAAATCACTATTTACCATATTCTAGTATGAAAAATACCACTTCGAATGGTCTGAGTCTCGCTTACGAAGGTATTTTATTTAAAGTTTTTGAAATCAACTTATTTTAGTGTAGTTCAGAGAATAGTCAAAAGATGGTGCTTCAAAAGATCTTGAGACAGTATATTGCGGTCATAAACTTATCGTCAGATGTTTTTCTAACGGCCAGCACTATATGGCTCTCTCGTGTGTTGGTAAAGTAAACGATGTGTTTATCCATATACCAAATTATAACACTTCAAAGGCTTTATACGACTAGAGTAAACGAATTCGTTGATACAGCTAGTAATAAATACAGAGCATAACTTACATTGTTATTGATGTTAAATACGTCTTTCATATGTTTGTAATGTTTACAAAATGATATTTATGTTATCAGATAAATATAGTTCCATAGAATCAAAGGCTAAGGTATATCCATCATAGTGAAGATTCCGTTCAAATTCTTGACAATTTTTTTCGATTGTCTGGATTTTAAGAAAACACGATTTTTTTTAACTTACTTTTAAGTTAAATAGTAATATTTTATAATTTCGGAAGAGTTATAAACTGCTCTATTCTATATATGACGTGACTGGTTAAATAGTTGCAATACTCTCACAGATTACTCATTACTTGCTTCTCGCTTTAAATCAATGAAAAGAGTAGGTGCTTAATATTTGACCTAAGTACCTCTAGAAATGTAAATACGCTCAACATCAGGTGATTTATGGAAAAACGAATCGGTGTAATAAATGAATCACGCCCTGTCGCGTACTCCGGGTCGCGTCCCGCAGCTCGGTTCCCGCCCCGCTTCCCTTTGTTCGACCGTGTAGCGTTCACACAATAAGCAGTTAAGTGAAAAGTGCCCCTTGAATTTGGTTCACTGAATTGATTGTGATTTTTTTACGTTTAAAAGTATCATTCATATACTTTTAAAATTTTTAGAATAAAATTTAACTAAGATTCTCTTTGTTGTTTATTGTTATTTGTTTTGATATTATTATTTTGTATGTTAACTGTGACCATGAACGACCCCATGACTGATTGAACCTTTAAACAATCACCTGGTATATGCAGGATTTTCAAATCAAACACGTCTTTAAACTTTAAATTTTATGTCATTTTAATATTTGTCCAATATCCTATCTTGAATGACCCTTCTTAATCTCAGCCCCTATATTTTTAACATTGATATTTGATATATAACTTATTAAAAGCAATAATTTAAAACCTAAATTAAAATCTAAGAAATTGAAATATACATATATCATTTTAAAATTTAATATTAGATAGTATTACATATATTAATTATAAAATGTATTGCTAATAGTTTCTCAAATTACTTAGGCAAATTATTCGTTAATAGTAACTATATCATCAAAAAGGACACTCGAATAACCCCTTGTAATAGAATAGTCTGTCGCTCTCTTCAAAGCCTTTGTGCTAAGAGTCAAATAAGAACCTATTGTAAATTTGATTGGTATCAATTTCACTTTACGCTTCGGATTTAACGACAAGTGAGTTAATTTTAAGAGTATTGTCTTAAGATTTAACGTAATATCAGATTTATTTAGGCAGTAAATTATAAGTTTGAGGGCAATATAAACATAGTACATACATATCTAGCTGATAACCGTGACTTCATCTGCATTGTTTATTATCCTGATAGTAAATTAATAGTAAAAATAATTACGTACAGAGCAAAAAATATAAGCACCGCAAAAACATCGCAGTACAAATAAAAGTCGAACTTTTTTAAACTTTGTAACATTTTTTTAAATTTCACTCCCCGTTTCCATCCGGACATTATCCGAGACTCTATTTATTTATGTATGGCCATTTATTTCAAAACATTTTTTGTATTTATTTCTTTTTTTTCGCCATTTCTGCCATGTATTTCATGAACATCAGGAGCGGCCATATCGACCATATGACTAAGATGTACTAAAAAAAGAGGGAAATATATCCTTAAGTTTTTGAATGATGAACGCACAAGACTCCTCTCATTTCATTTACATAGAAAATAGTACTCATCTAGTAGCTGTACTAGCACTGTACGTGTAGCTGATACCCTTGACTTCCTCCGTGTTGTTTAATCTTGTACAAAGGAAAAACATGAAAAAATTGGATGCAAAAATAAATATTGCATAAAAAAATATATTTGTAAACAATGTTATCTATTCACTTCATCACTGCGTCGCATGCGCACAGTTCACACTCTCACTTATTTAAATTTCGTATATATATCGTATTTAAAAAAATAACTAAATAAAACAAAATAAAATCAAGATATCGTGATACTTTCTTAGCTGAGAATCAAGTATCTGAAAAATAAAACTAAAAAAGGATGATTCGTCTCTACATTGTAGTTTTTGCATGATGCACACACAACAGCAGACCTCTATCATCTCATTTATATATAGAAGAAGAAGATATGAGGTAAACAGCAATATACTGAGGTATTTGAAATAAACAAAAATGAATATGCTTACTTACTCTTCTGTCGTACTTACCTCGCGTCGTCATCCGAATTACAAAATCTTTTGATATAGTGAACCAATTTCAATGAAACAAAGATTAAATGTTATCCGCAGATATGTTTTATAAATTTCTTGATGACGTTTTAGCAGATTTAGACGCGTGTATAAACAAACAGACAGACAGACATTCTTAGTAACTAGCAATCATTTCTTTACACAAAAATTTGAGAAGTGTAGATAGGTAAAATTTAGAGTTTTATCATATGTATACTCGTATAGATATATAATTGCTCATGCGTCTTCATAACTTCTAAATAACTTACCGATTGAGGTCATATTCACATAATATAATTTATTGAGACGATGGTCCATAATTGCGCTGGGTTTCTATAAATAATTCCATATTTATGTCACAAAATGAGTTATATTCGCGATATATATTGGTATAGTGCCAAAAAAGATCACAAGTCTGGATTCGGTACGTGGTTGTTATGGTTGTAATTATTCGTTTGAAGTGTATAGTAGTTAATTTATATATAGGCTTCTTGAAAATAGTAAATCCATCTCCTTTTGAGCATAATTCTGAGTTCTATATCTGACTGGGTGCTCTAATGTTTATTTTTTCTTTAATGTTTGCAAAAAAAATAACTCTTTACGTATTTACAATTAATTAGACACTAAATAAAATTAGATGATGAAATTTATTCTATCTATTTATAATCGTAGACTGTTCATCATTGGAATAAAAAAAAAAGTTTTAAAAAGTTAGTCGCTGTAATGCCAGCCTGCGAATAGCTGGGTATGCACAGGCTGATCCCGAAACGCGACCCGCAGAAGCGAATCACTATGACGGGCTTTTTCGTCATATACATAGTGGTTGCGACCCAGTCAGGCTGTGAAACCCTACCACCCCGCTTTCGCCATTGCCTCGTTCGTTATTCAGCAGGGTGCACCACGTAAAGGTGAGGTTGGCTTCGATGTCTCAAGTCTTATGATGTTATTCGACACCCCTTACACCACAAAAAAGTTGAAGGAAATAAATCCGTAACAATATTATAATAGTGAATTTGTTTGTTACACTTTCACGCCTTAGTTACTCAACCGATTATCGTGATATTTTGGATACACTTTGAGAGGTACAGATAAGCATATGTCATACCTTTCATCCCAAAAAATTTATTGTTCCCGAGGGATAAATCAAATATACACTAACGCAAGCGAAGCCGGGCGCAAAAGGTAGTGTATATAATGCTATAGACTTTAGTGGAAAATAATAAATGTTGTAAAATACTAAGTATATTTTGTATATGATATAAGAAATAACACAGTGATCTGATATTAAAGCACTGAAGACTACGTTTAAAAGTCAGAGACGAGAAAATCTTTGGTTATTATTACACTTAAAAATATATTATTATATTATTTTAGAAGTATATTTCCTCCCCTTGAAGGTTAATGTATGCGTACTTTTATCCGAGCAATGCAATGGAGATAATTTACCGAGATATATCAATCCGAGATCCAATAAACCTTTGATAACGAGATTTGATATACCTATTGGATATGTTATTTGTATTTTTACTGTTCATCCTTGTTATCAACAGAAATTTGACAATCGTGTAATTTAAGCGTACTTAGTGTACTATTATGTTCTGTTATGTATAAGATTTTTGTATATAGAACCGAAAGTTATGGGTAAAGTTAGTTTCAGATATAAGTTTAGTAATATGTGCGACTATGGTTTAAATAAAATTAATTGTGACGAAGCTCAGATCACTGCACTAATCCCAGTGGTCAGTTTTTTAACCAATTAATGCATGACCCCATGTGACTCCTGCATACGATGACAACACAACGCTCCATTCGCGTGCTATAACAATCCACCGTCGCGTACCCTAACGTTCTTCGGAACAACTTGTGAACGAAGGAAATAAGATCAGATCTTTACATTACGACAACGTAATGGAATAAAATGCCAACTGAACGTCAATGTGTCAATAGTTTTGAAAATCACACTACAGTATTTTGCCTCACTCATGCCCGGTTCCTGAGATACTCGGATAAACTATCAATAGTTATTGACTCGACAAAGTTAGTATCCATAAGATATAATGTCAAATGGCCCGTTGATTTTCACTGACATTTATCGTATTTATTGTGTGTTCAGAAACGCAATTTGACAAGTTATCGAAACAATAACGCTAGTGAACAGATAAATTGCAATTAAAGTACCTGAGAAACCGGGCATTACTCACTTGTATTGTATTGTATATTTGGATATTTTTAACCCAAAAACACGCTTTCGTACGATTTTTCAAACATTTCCTGTCATACACATTTTGTCCTGAGCACCTGAGCATTACAGAAATAAAAAAAAGAATTAGCCAAGTAGCTAACCATTCTTACCAGTTGCGCTTACATAAATTCGGTATTTGAATTTTAATTATATATATCTTTTTTGGTAATAAAGGTTTTTAGGTTCATTATATAAACATATTTCTATAATTATTTAAATCATAGTTTACTGTGGTAATTAATTTAGAAAGATTTAATTTACGAGCCAGGATTGCGGTTCTTTGGTTGAAATTGTCGCATTGAAGAGTAATTGGATTTATCAGAGGTTGTGAACCTAAAGTCGAGTGAAAAATTATCGTTCGGTGACGCTGTAAAAGCTCAGAGGGTCAACAACAAATGATTTTTAGGGAGTAAATCGAAATAAGCGAATTTTAGATAAAAATACATTTTTTTCAAATCAAATGAAAAACACTTTATTCAGTTTAGGCCCTAATAATAAATCTCAAAACTACCACAGGTTCGGAAAACAGCCCAGTCACCGAGAAGAACCGGCAAGAAACTCGATCGGGTACATCTTTTTAACATATATTTAAATACATTATAGGTTACAATGTCGTTTTTAGTGGATGCACAGAGAGGAGTCAATTCCAGACGTCACCATCGTTCACGTATTCTTCCACTCTATAGTAGCCTTTCGACACAAAAACCCGCTTGACATGGCGCTTAAATTTACAGTCCGGCAAATCGGTAATATGTTTTGGGACTTTACTGTTAAACCTAAGACGATTACCTAAGAAACTATTACTGGTTTTGCTAAGTCTGAGACATGGGACGACCAGTTTGTTACAGTTTCTAGTATTTAGGTCATGCCAGTTCTTTACAAAATGTTTGTTACTCCACCATTGTTTATTTAGTAATATTAGAATATTACAAACTTATTGTTAATACCATCAAGTGAAATATCGGCGAGCACCTATAGGTGTGTTCCGACTACTGTACTTGTTAGCTAGTCCATCTAGGTTAATTGGGTTACCATCTCGGGCCATATCGTCATCTAACGTCAGATAAAATGTTGCTCAAACGCTAAAATGTGTAAAAAAATAACTCATTAAAATATAGGTGCAAAAATAACAGCAGTATTTTACTACTATTGACTAAGGATGTAGCATACAATAAACTAAAAGTTAATTAAACCTTATTATATATATATATCAAAAGATAAATAACGCAAAATTATTTAAAATTCAAATTTTAAGGATCCGTAGAAACATAAATATTAAAGATAGAAATTTGACATAATGAATTTTTTATGGATAATTTATTGCTTGATGAGTCCTATCCATTCATTTTTACAAAATAAAATTTCTTCACAGTTTGCAAGTGACAAAAATGTTCAAATATTTTTTCTCTATATTATTTATATGCGAAAATTTTAAGTTCGTTAGAGGACCTCTTAAAATTGAAATTAAGAGCTGTCCGTTGGGCATAATTTTTTTTGAATATATATGATATATGATATTGTGGGGTGAGAGCAAGAAAAAAAAACGACTTTTTTTGGCACATCACATATATGAAATGAGAGAAGCATTGTGCGCGAATAATGCAAAACCTACTCGACAAATTTCGAACAATTTTTTTTTTGTATTAATTCTTAGACATTTGGTCTTTATCTAAAAAAATATTTTTTTTTTATGTCATAGATGGCAAACGAACATATGTGTCACCTGATGTTAAGTGATCATCATCGTCCATGGACACTAACAACACCAGAGGAGTTGCAAGTGCGCTGCCACCCTTTCGGGGAAAAGGTTAGAGGAAGGAAAGGGAGAGGAGAGAGGAAATGGGAGGGGATCATACTATATTCATTTAATATAAAGCTCCTCTGAACATAAAATATATTGTTAAGTTAATAAATTACTCAGACGAAGTCCTGTGTATCAACTAGTACAAAATAAAGTCATGTTATATTAAAATAATTTTTAAAACTATGGTACATTACCCGAAACTCCACTCGTGTATTATAATTCGATGAATTCTTTTATTAAAAGTAATTTTGTTTGTATGTATTATATCTAATATTATATTACTATTACTGAGAAAACTGTGAAACCACGAATCCTAAAAAAAACGGAAAATGCAGGCCTCGGGAATAGTCTAAAGTTGGCTAGTTTTCTGTTATATAAAAATGGCAATATAACAAGCAAACCGTAATCTTAATGAACTTCGTTTTTAACCGGAACGAAAAATTGTAAGGCTAAAAGAGCCCATCACACTTCGTAACTATATAATAATAATCATAAATACAGTGGTACAACAAAATAATCCCAAGGAGGGTTGATGTCAGACAGGCGGCCGATCGTAAAAATTAAGTCAAATCATATACCACAACATGACAAACATGTTGTACCGACCCTACTTATGTGGGATAAGGGTAAGAAGAAGTAGAAGAATTTTGTTTGTATAAAAATGTTATATTTTTTTAAATATAAAACATAATATTGTCCATGACCTGCATTTATAGGATGAAAAGATCCTTTGTAAATTGTAAAGTTCGATGGTATCGTCGTAAACTTGTTAATGAGAACACGAAACCGACGTACCGGGAAACATAAAAAACGTTAGCGATCTGCCGGGATCAAAAGATTCCATCTACTCTGCAGAACTTAGACGTTTAACGACGGGTATAATCCGTCCATTGTCTAACGGGCTACGACTCTTTGATTGTACAAGAGAACGACGGTTCTTCGTTAATTGGCTGAACTATGAAACTCCCCAGACACGAAACAGCTCTCAGGCATAATGCATCGAAGTAAATCAGTGTCGAGAGGTTTAGACTGCCCCTTTGCATGCATACTTAATACGTAGATATATATCTATGCCGGCTGAAGTTGTCGAAGGTCGCTTGGACGAGTTCTAGACGCTCTGAACTTTAATGAAATTATTCTGTATTCCTTGTTACCGATATGGGTTTTATTAAGTAAATAATATATCGATAGTTATAAAAAATTAACTTCTTTTATTCTTATTTAATACTAGCAGTAACCACGACTTCGTCCACGTAGAACCTGATGTACAAAACAATGACAAATAAAGTTATCTGAACATGTTTAATCCATTTGCTTATCTACTATTCAAACAAAGACTAAGTTACTCCCAACGATATACTTTATGATTTTATTATGAACCCTGTGATTTAGCAGTGATGCGTGTTCATACAAACAGACAGACATTTCAAAAAGTGATGAAATGTATTCTATTACTTATTATTAGTATTAAGTATTAGTTACTTATTAGTACTTATTGCCTTATATATTTACCTTACCTATTATACTTATTAGTATTACCTGCAACAATTTTTTTTACGAAAATCGAAAATACAGACACGCAAGATTTACGTTCTTATTATTGTATAGAAGAAGATTATTAAAGCATCGTACAAGTATACTGTTAATTTGATAATGTTGTCGGTATTTTCAAAACTGCACAACCATACGATGCGAGACACAATCCGGTTGGTTGCATATATTAAAAACTATATGCGAAATATACTTCCGTATTCGTATATCAGTATCAGTATTATCAGTAAATACAGTCAATTTTCTCATAACTGTGTGATTGATTGCTAGAATAATTAAATAAACACCAAAACTTTAAATAAATTATTATTCGCTAGATTTACCCATCACGTACCAAGTACATTGGTTGAGTCAATTTTGATTAAAAAATAAATGTAGTAAAAGTAAACATGGAGTTTTTCGAATAGAACTTTATATTAAAAAATACAGAGCAAACGGTGAAAAACTTTCGAAGATTAACCCTTAGATGCATGATTTCTTAATTTTTACACATAATAAATATATTGTGTATGGAGTGTATAGATATGTATATTATTACACAGGTTTATAAAAAGTTGCAAAAATAGATTTTTATCTAATAGTGATTTTTACGAAACGGTACATCATGCAATACATCATAATATAACAATGTATTAGTCAATCTAAATACTATATATAAAAAAAAATCAAGTGGATTTATGTTCTTTATTTTTTTAATTCGTTTGAATGTGTCGAGCTACTATTGCATTTAATCCCACAGTAAAATATCAACCGCGTTTAATATTTTATTTATAAGTCAGAGGCAGTACTTTTTAAGACACTATCTCCAAATTGATTGGACTAATCTTCACGAAACTTTCACTGGGAGTAAGCTGACAATATAAAAAGTAATTTAGGCAATTTTAATTTATACTAGGTGTTAACCATGGCTTTGCCCGTAGTGCTATCTCCATAACGGTTTGACCATTGTTCACGAAACTTTCCCTGACAGATAGCTGACCTTATAAAAAGTAATTTAGGTAATTTTATTTTAGGTTATCTCCAAAACGGTTAGACCGATTTTCACAGGTCTTTCACTGGTAGATAGCGAACCTTATAGAAAGTAATTGAGGTTATTCTATTTTAGTCTAGCTGTTACCTGCGACTTTGTCTGCATGAAATTTAGCAAGATTTCAACTCATTCTTTATTTTTATTGTTATTGTTTCATTAGTTCCATATACAGTGTAAGTGAGTACTGAGGTAGTTATATGGTGGGTTAAGGTTCCAAATATGTTGCTGATAACAAACTTCATTTGGCACGCTGTTAGTATTTATATATCTAACTAGCCGTACCCGCAGCTCCGCACGCGTTTTTTTATAATCATATTAAAGAATTATAAAATTGTTAGACTACGTACAATTACAGAAATGCTCTTTAAAAGCATTTGTAAGTACAACACGCATGCCACTAAAAGTAACATGTAACGTGTACATTATTAGATATATAAATACAAACAGCGTGCCAAATGAGGTTTGTCATTAGCAACATATTTGGAACCTTAACCCACCATATAACTACCTCAGTACTCACTTACACTGTATAAGGAACTAATGAAACAATAACATTAAAAATAAAGAATGAGTTGAAATCTCTCTAAATTTCATGCAGACAAAGTCGCGGGTAACAGCTAGTCTAAAATAGAATAACCTCAATTACTTTCTATAAGGTTCGCTATATACCAGTGAAATAATACCTGTGAAAATCGGTCTAACCGTTTTGGAGATAGCACAGCGAGCGTAGCCACGGTTAACAGCTAGTCTAAATTAAAGTAATATAAAATAATTTTTATAAAGTCCGCTATCTGCCAATGAAAGTCCCGTGAAAATCGGTCTAACCGTTTTAGAGATAGCACTGCGGGCGAAGCCACCGTTAACAGCTAGTAAAAACTAAAATTGCTTGAATTATTTTTTGTAAGGTCAGATATCTGTCAATGAAAGTTTCGTGAAGAGCGATTTAACCGTTTTGGAGATAGCACTGAGGGCGAAGCCACGTTTAACAGCTAGTCTAAAATAAAATAAACTAAATTACTATCTATGATGTCCGCTATCTGCTGGTCAAAGTTCCGTCAAAATCGGTCTAGCCGTTTCGGAGATTACCCGGAACAAACAGACATAGTAATTGTACATAGTCTCACAATTTTATATGCATTAATAGGATTTAAAAAAAAACGCGTGCGGAGCTGCGGGTACAGCTAGTAGTATATATAATTGGATAGTCTGTGAACTATATTAGTAATTTATCACCTAGGTAAAAAGACAGTGAAAAAGCTTGCGATACTTCCATAAAAGCCTTTTAGATATAATTTGATTTTAGAACTCGAAGCGATCGCTTTGACTCAATAATACCAGGAAGATAAAGGGAGTCTACAGAGTATATTGCAAAATATCAATACACTTAACAGATAAAACTTTGATATTTTATTAAAATATACAATAGATGTTATACAAACAATTGAGCACGTAAAAGGAAATAAATTTGATTACTATTTTTAGATTCATTTGTAAACACACACATTTGGGCTGTTACTCCTGCCTACTAGCTTTCTCCTTTTGATTACGTGTAAAGCCGGCAACACAGCTTACTGGTCCACAGGGGAAAATGTAACATCAAATGAGCCGTCTGCCAGTTTATTGTACATTGGCGTAAAAAAGTGGTAGAACGATAAAACTGTGAACTATGATTTACAAAGTAATAAAGCCTAAAAAACGCTGCGTGATGAATCTAAAACTCTGACCATGTTTGTCCGGTTGACATAAAAATCGGGACGGCTTACCGTGTTTTTTATGAAAGAGGTTTTATGCTATAACCAGATTAGGCCCCCCTCGGCAGCGGCACAAGCCTAGGTCCGTTCCCTCAGCGTGGAGCCCTTGATTGCGCTGCTCGCGCGATACGGCGACACAAAATCTTACATCACTGCGACAACATTACACATATCACCTCCACACAAGTGCACGCATACACGATTACACATGCAAGTGGAAGGGTTTTATTTTTCCCGTATCAAACTGAAATAGTTTAGAAAATTATCCGATACGAAATATATACTTATAAGTGTTGTTGAGGTATGTATGCTTGGTACACATATATGTTTCAACAACTCATATATGTATGAATAGTAAGCTTAGCTTAGGTTAGCTCAGATAGGTCGCGAAACGCCGGGAAGGTGCTGGAGAGGATTATCTCCTCCCGGGTCGTCCAGCACCTAGAGGGCGTAGGGCCTCATCTGGCGGACGCGCAGTATGGCTTCCGGGCAGGGAGCTGAAGTCGCTGTCGGCAGAGGCGACCTCCCAGGGGGAGAGGTTTTGGCGGTGTCCCTTGACATCGCCAACGCCTTCAACACCCTGCCGCATGGGGTCATAAGGGAGGCGCTCCGATATTTCGGAGTGCCCCCCTACCTGCGGCGGGTGCTGGAGGCGTACCTCGAAGATAGGGAGGTCGCCTACGTAGACGGCGACGGGCATAGGGCGCGGCGGACCACAATGCGAGGGGTTACACAGGGGCTGGCCTCGTGGCCGCTCCTGTGGAACATGGGCTACGACTGGGTACACCGCGGCGTGCTCCCATATGTAGTGTAGGCACGCCTCATATGTTACGCGGATGACACCCTAGTCGTAGCCCGGGGGAAGGAGTGGACGGAGGTGGAGCGCCTGGCCACGATGGCCACAACTCTCGTGGTCAGGCGCATCGGGAAGTTGGGCCTCAGGGTGGCCCTCGAGAAGACCGAGGCCCTTCTCTTTCATAGGCCTCAGCGGGGGCCACCTCCTGGGGCTCACATCGTGGTGGAGGGAGCCCAGATCAGGGTGGGGACCCAGATGAAATATCTGGGCCTCACCCTGGACGGGCGCTGGCGGTTCGAGCCCCATTTTGCGGGGCTCGGACCGCGAATTTCTGGGGCGGCGGTGGCACTCGGCCGGTTACTCCGCAACGTGGGGGGGCCGGGCGCCGGGTGCCGCCGACTCTACATGGGAGTCGTGCGGGCGATGGCCGCCTACGGGGCACCAGTCTGGACTGATGCCCACGGTGCCGCCAACGTGCGTGCGCTACGCAATGCACAGCGCACGGTGGCACTGAGGGCAATCCGGGCGTACCGGACGGTGTCCTCGGCGGCGGCCTTCACGCTCGCCGGCTCCCTGCCTTGGGAGCTGGAGGCAGGAGTTCTCGCCGCCGTGTACGAGTTCACAGCGGCAATGAAACGAAGGGGGGAGTTATTTCTTTTTTTTTTTACTTTTATCTATTGTTTTTGTTTTTTTTTTTGTCTATTTATATTGCCACCCGGTAGTTATGAAAATAAAATGTCTCTACAGGTTTGCCTGGAAGAGATCGCTCTAAGCGATAAGGCGGCGACCCATTCGTGCTGAAACCAATAATAGCTTCAGCGTGGCTCTACCACCAGTTTGTTGTTATAAATATAATATAATACGGCTTCTACTATGATTTATGTTCTGTGCATTTATATTTATAGCGGTTAACAAGTTTGGCACGGACTATAGTTAAATTATTTATTAGAACAAATAATAACAAACTCGTGTGATGTCGCGAACATAGATAGTACTATATATATAGTTCGATATTTATAATATCGTAGGACCCTCTAATAAGACGTTTTCTTTGTTATGTGTTTACGAAGCATAACAAGGACGGACGTAAAGATCAAATTTGCGAACACCAATATTTGTTTACCAAGAAAATTTGTCACCAGCTGAGAATTAGGGCACTTTTATTTATATCCGAGGTACTGAAATTTAGTTGGATTTTTGTTCTCTCTACAGATTTTATCCATTACTAGCTTTTACCTGCGACTTTGTCTGCGTGGAATAGTTACTTTGGGCTAACACTAACACGCAACAGAAGCTCTCAAAAGAGGAGAAAAAACCCCGATTCTGTTGACATTCTTCATTGTTGCTCCGCTCCTATTGATCCATCCACAGCTATCTAACACTGAAATAATTTTTAAGATTGGACCAGTAGTTTCCGAGATTAGCGCGTTCAACCAAACAAAGAAACAAACCTTCCAGCTTTATAATATTAGTATAGACTGCGTAATTTTACTAAATTATAAAAATCACTTAAGGTAACTAAAATATTCTGCTTACGTTCGTACCTTTGTTAATTTATGTAAAACACTTTTTAAATTTGAAACATTTATTTCTACTTTTACTTTACTAAGAATTATATTTCCGCTTATAAGGGCCAACTGCTAAGACTTAGATGTAGCAAACAAAGTAGACAATATATTTAGTACCTATAATTGCAACAATATATAATTTTAAAAACACTAATTGTCAGCCCCTGTACTTTACATTTAATGTAGTTATATATATTCAATTTGCAAATGTCTCATATTGTTCAACGAGACACAATACTGTATAGTTTCTTGTTACTTTGTATTGAATTCAATTGTGAAATATCTGCGTTTGACAAAGTAATTTAAACTGAAAATGTATTTAAAGTTTCAATATAATTATTAGTTTTTATACTTCGATGTATACACCAAATTCGATACAGTTTTTTACTTTAATATTTAAATCGACCAAAAAGACGGTTTGAAAATTGTTTAAGTTTTTACATTAATTTTGTAAAACATCTTCTTCTTATCATCTTCTATACATATAATAAGAACGTAAACCTAACCCGTGTTATTACGAAAAAGTTAAATACGTATTAAATACTTGGTTTAAAAAGATTTCGCAATAAATGCATCGCGCTCGCCCGAGGCAAGTTCGTTTTATCCTTGTTCATAAGTCTAATGTTTTTTTGTTTTTCTTTAGGTGGGGAAAATTCTGCTTAGGATACACCTCAGCTGTTTTTAGGGACAGGGGCAACAGCTGGAGGGTTATGCCGCGACTCATACCGGCTAAAGACCCCACCGGCCGCACGATGCGAAATGTAAGCAGAGTTTGGATTCTCCGCGCTCTGGTCACGCGTTCGGGTCGCCCGCAGGTGGTCAGCGGGTCGACCTACGTCTCGAAGATGTCTCACACCCTCGTGCTTTCTCCCGAAGCAGCGGCCGTGGCCCGTGCTTGTCTCCACGTGTTCCCATTGTGACATAGGGCGCCCCCACCCACTGTCTGGAATTTACACCACAGCTGTGACAAGTAGTGAGTCACAGCGGCTACAAGATGGCACAACTTAGCTGTACCATAAGTCTAACCTAACGTAACCAAAGCGAGACAAAAGAACAAGATGGCGAACATTCAGCGACCGCAGTGCATTTAATATGAGACCTTTTTAAAACCAGGGTTCAATACGTATTTAACTTTTTTGTAAAGGCACCGAAGGTGTCTGCACTTTTTCGATTATCGTAAAGAAAGTTGTTGCAGGAATAAGTAACAAAATACATTTCAATCATTTTTAGAAAGGTCTCTCTGTCTGTTTGTATGAACACGCATCACTGCTAAAGTACTGGATTCACAATAAAACCTCACAAAGAAAATCATAAAACATGTCCTCGAGAGTAACTTAGTCTTTGTTCCATTAAAATCGGTCAACTCTATAAAAAGTTATTGCTATTTTAATATCGACACGTCTTAAGTACGAGAGAAAAGTAATAATTAAATGGACTTAATACATTCAGATGGTTTTATTAATCACTGTTTTTTTTATATATTAGGTTCTGGTGGACGGAGTCGCGAGCACAGCTAATACTTAATAAAGTTACAAAATATTATCTATTAAGTATTTCAATTTACGTTGTATAATAAAGCCTATGAGAAAAATAAAAACTCGGTATTTATAGTATATAATTTGTTGTTACAAAGAATGTTTAGATCGTTACTTATTTATAGTAATAAAAGTGAACAAAACAACGGTGCCCCTTACCTACTTTTCGGAGATTTACGACAAAAGAATAGTACGAATCTACTTTAACGTTTCAAAGATATCAAGGCAGCTCTCTTTATTAACGAAATATTTTATTAACCAGTCCGTTTCGAGAGAAATAGAGTGAACATCAGCCATATAGTGAACTATGTCGACGAGGATTTTACCAGGTCCCAAAATCGTTAATAAAATATGTACAAGCTTACCTGCTCAAATTAATGTGGTCGCCTCTAACAGTTTATTAATTATTCAATATCACGAAATTTTAAAATTGCCTTTAATATTAAAGGAATAGTTATGTACCTTATTCTACGTGTGTTAGAAAGAAATAAAGTATTTTTTATTGTTGGAACAACCATACAATGAAATTAAATTAAACAATCAAATAGGACAGAAATATCATATGAATAATATATACATTTGAATAAATTTTTTTTACAAAAAAAATAAACCGCCTTCGATGTGAAAAACTAATAAGGCACTAAACAGCGAAAAATAACTGAATTATTAAATTAACTAAATTAAATAAAAAATATTGATATTTGGGCTACCTAATAATATATTTGAAGTCAATGCCTTTGTATGTAGATGATATGAATTTAGGTTGACATTGACTTCATTATTTTTCCATTTTTAGTGTGCATTAATATATTTGGTTTCTAATGGGTATAATAAGTCGGTTCCAATTTCACGAAAATACGTAAAGACTAAGTGCGTGAAAATCAAATAAACGATTTTTTACCCCCTTAGGGGTTGAATATTTTCTTCAAATTTATATGAGATTGTGAGAGGTGGTCCCTCTGAAAATAACCGATTCCAATAAAAAAAGAATCATTAAAATCGGTTCATAATTGACGGAGATATCGATTACCATACATAAAAAAAACATACAACCGAACGTAGTAACCTCCTTCCTCCTATTTCGAAGTCGGTTAAAAAGAAAAAAAAGGTGCCCAATACTTGGTAAACCCATTCAGCAAATGTGCTGCAGTAGTACTGTACTGCAGCGCTAATTTTTAATGGGAGCCCAATATGATGATACGCGTTAGTCAGTTAGCGTTAATTGTCTCTAGTTACGTTAAAAGATGACAGAAGATAAGTAGCGGTGGTCTAAGGGTTTGACCGGTGAAATATCGTTTCGATGTCCGCAGGTTCGAACCCCGGGATATATCAACGAATCTTTCGGAGTTCGCGTACATTTACTAATTTAAATTCGTAACACTATCGGCTGACGGTGAATGAACACATCACGAGGAAACCTGAACCGGAGAAATGTTATTATACTGCTGTATGTGGAAAAATATGAAAACTGTGGATTTCTCAGTGTTTGAAATAGCCAATACACCTTGGGCTGGTGTGGTGATTATATCTATATATTCCTTCGGGAAGAGGCTTATGGCCCTGCAGTGTGACTCTTATAAGATGATGGTGATGTTGATGACAGAAGATGTCTAATATAATAAATTCTCGATCTTCGAAAAAGATCTTCGAAATGAAATAATTATAACTTTTAATATCAGACAAGTATAAGTATGAATTATTTAAATTTCATAATTTTTATATTGACATTATTATCATTTGTCTGGTTTTCACATCTCTTGTTGCTCGGAGCATTAATAATATACATTTTTATATAGTTTCTTAATTAATCATACATATGATGGGCTGCGCAATCTCAATCAATCAATATTAAATATTCACAGGGTCATATACTACGCGTCACTAGTCTGACGCAAGCGCAATACGGTCGGTCACGCATACTAGCATGCCATGACGAGAGATTATAAATTTATCTCCTGCCAAAAATACCGGTCGACGCGCCTAAAATAGTTTTCACTTCAAAAATAACCTTTCTAAATATACATACCCGAGGCCAACGTAATCTACGAGTTTATTGACATTTGGTTTTTTTGAATATGATGGATCAAGTAAAAAATCTTTTAAACTCTAACAATTTTACTTTACATTGTTTGTCTTAGCTTCACGATGTCCAACGCCCCAGAGTGATCAATTTAAAGATAAAGCAATATATCTTATCAAAATTCATAAGAATGTAAAGTTTATTGAAAATATCTACTACAGTTGCCTTTTCTAACGGCGAATATCGATGTACATTATTTTTATATTGAGTTGTTACGTTCTAGATTCAGATGTAAGTAATAAATAATGCATTGAATTGATTATTCTCCGTTATTATTTACTGCTAACAGAATTTATACTTCACAATATTTAGAAGCGTTAAATCACTACATAAAGTATTTATATACCCATTGCCAAAAAAAATGACATAACAAGAATTACCTGTCCCCTCGTACCTTTAATGGCGTTGACAAGGGAGACGTTAGTTCTTGTAAGTTAAAGCGGGGTTTTATTAAAAGAAATGTGTGGGTTTTTTATGAAATGCTTTGGTATTTCATATACTAGTATAACATTTTGTAGTTATGTTTTCTCATTTCATATTTTATTGAGACGTATACCGGATACGGAGGGGTTTATTCTGTCGTTCACGATTCACGACCAGTCACCCTTGCTTATATAATAACTATTACATTCTTTCATTATTATTTTCTAACTTGTGTTTATAACTTCGTCTGTGTAGAATTTTACTTTATGAAAAAGAAGAAGAATGAAGAATTTAGTAAAAGAATGCGTAAATATTGTTAAAGACATATCTATAGTTCACGATGCCACTTTTTTAAAGTCAACAGTACCCTATTTTAGTGGACAGATATGCTTGACGAATATAAATATAGATCATAATTAAAGTATGAAGTACCGTTACTTATGGAGTAAGATTGTATTATGATTCTTATGATTGTAAGATTAGGTAGTAGAGCCACGCTGACGTTTCAGAATGAATGGGTCGGCTCGCACGGGGTAATACCGCCCTCTCATAGAAAACCGACGTGAAGTAACAGTGCTTGCATTGTTGCGTTTCTTTCGGTCAGTGAGAGCGCCGGAGGATCACACTCCCTCCTCCCCTTCCCCAACCCTCCCTCCCTTTCCACCAAACACAGGCTGGCAACGCACTTTCGACTTCCCTGGTATCGTTAGTGTCTATGGACGGTGGTGGTCACTTAACATCAGGTGATGCCTGCTATAACATTAAAAAAATAATGAATACTTTAGTAACTCTTTGAAATTTATTTTGATGCATCGTTATATTGGTACATATGTACGCTGTTTTGAAGTACACCTTGACACCTGGAATGAGTTTGAGTCTAAATTGGCTATTTTAAAAACTTTAAACGCTAATAAAAGTTGTTAATAAATGTTTAAGCATAGGTCATTGACGCTTTAAGATGTATCTAGATTAATAAACAAGTATTTTTAGCTGTTTGTAAAATCTTAACATAATATTTTTATAGCATAGAAACGTGACCTTATTTTATAACGCTCAATTTTACCTTTTGATGAACAAAGATGGGAAGGCAAAGGGGAAGAGGTAAGGTACTGTGGTATAATGTTGAGACGTTTTGTTCGTTAACCTTGCGGGTGTACCAACATTTCCTTGTATATTACGAAGGATTACTTTTAACAGGGTAAAAGTTATATATTCTTATAATATGTGATACATGTCTTATGTACGAGTTTGTGTGAGTAAATAGTGTCCTATTTATTTTTTTTCTTTTATTTTATAAAAACATAATTAGTATTCTTACTTGTTGCTAAAAATGTAATAATCAAATAACTAAAAGACCTCCATTCGATGCTGATTCAGCATAGCGGTCGGTATGTACATTATCGCAAAAAAAATAAAATTCTTTGTATGAGACACTCGTAACAGTAACTACAGCATTTAAGGCTTTTTTATTTTACAAAAAGTTGTACTAGGAGAACAGGCTTAGCTTTAATCCCTACAGTACTATACTTGATAGTGCTATATAAAAGTGTTTTTTCTCAGAATGATTTCTTGAAAGTGTTAATATCGGATTTTGAATCAGAAAATGTCGTACCTTCCGAAAGTTTCTATGGTATAACATCGGCCACTAAATAACCACGTGAATCATCGATTTCGTTTCAATCCCAAAAACGATTTGGATGTGCTTCTAGGAAATTTGTTTTTTTTATTATGTCAAAGTCAGGCAAACGAACATGTGGGTCCACCTGATGTGAAGTGATCACCACCGTCCATAGACACTAGGAACACCAGGGGAGTCACGAGTGCGTTGCCAGCTTGTGTATGGGAGAGGGGGAGGGAAAGGAGAAAGGGGAATGGAAAGGGTGGAAGGAGGTGGGCCTCCGGCGCTCTCACTGACCGAACGAAACGCAACAATGCAAGCACTGTGACTTCACGTCGGTGTTCTGTGAGAGAGTGGTACTACCCCGGGCGAGCCGACCCATTCATGTTGAAACTAGTAATAGCCGCAGCGTGGCTTTACCACCTTCAAAGTGGAATGGAAAGTTGGAATCAATAAAAGGGGTGCTCGCTTGTAAAATACTGCTGCGATGATTACATGCCACTACTCGAACTATGGAGCATCGAATTGAAATTCTATGAGGCTGTGGTCAAGCGGCTGCAAGTATTTTTTTATGTATTTATTAAGTTGAAGATGAGGTAGTTTATGATGGTAAACACGCTAACCTAGAGAGGACTGGCTATAAAGTGCACTTGTTAGACCACACTAACTTGTGCTTGGCGACAGATTTCCATTGAGTGGTAGCTACTCGGGCAAACTTAGAATAAACCCTACCACCTTGCTATGGTGGTATATCAAGGCGTTGGTTTGTTTATGATAAATAAACATATTTAGCTTTTTCCTAACAAGGTAATTTAAAGGAAAAAGCGAATCGACTGAAGTTATTACATTTATTACGTCGCAATAAAAAAAGTCAAATTTAATAAAATTTGAAAGCATTGGTTTAACAATTTTAATGATGACACGACAAACCTGAAAGGAATATTAAAGGGTCCTAATTGTAAAAGGGTTTCCTTTATTAAATTAACAAGCGCTTCCGGGTCGCTCTACGTCATGTTTCATAATAGAAGAATGATATCTACGACTGTATGTATTTCGTATTTTCACAATAGTTAAGTAATTGGAAACTGATTTTACGGTACTGTTATATAAGTAATAGCAAATAATGTCTTAATAGCTAAGCTTCCATTTATTTGCTGTCATTCTTTTGTATGGCGGTAGGGTTTTTCTAAGTCCGCCTGGCTACCTACCACCAATTATATTATAAGTAAAAGGGCGTAGATACGTTACCTACATGATTTTTGACCAAACTAATAGCACAACAACCCACACATAAGTAAAACAATATTGTAAAGCTACACTATCTTAGATAAAATGTGGAAGTAAGATGGCATATTCTTAATATCGCTGGTGAAAAAGAAATAGTTATATGTTGCTTAGATCGCCCGTCAAAAATAAAGAATAATCAAAACAGACAGGACATCTTGCTTTGTTTTTTTAATATCTATCATTTCTTCGCGGAATATTTATTGGTTTCGTAATATTTCATTTGAAATATATTAATTAATTAATAGTAATATGAATGATATGTGAATAAATAAACTGTAAGAAGTTTTTCTTGTATAGTTTGTGCAATATCCCATAACACAGGATGGCGTTCGACATAGTTTTAAGGCGTTTTATGAAACGATCAGTACACGACATGCTTCCATTATCGCTGACACGATACTGAGATCACGTTTGCTAGTTAGCCGAGTATTAACACGGCGCTGTTGTATGTATGTATGCTCCTGGCCGTTTTCGGCCACAGCGATTGCTTCAACTTCGGCTTTTTTTTTTTTCCTCGAACTGACTACGCTATTGACCTGGCAAGGTCTTCACAGCTTCATCGGACTACTAAGGTTGGCGCTTAAAGCACTCAACCGATTTGGGTTTTAGGTAACATACACAAGTGTGCACGCACACCTCGGCTTGGGCTGTTACCTGGAAAAAGTCGCGTCTGACCTAGCTAACTGTTCTAAGCTATTCATACATATATACATTTGTGAACCATACAATCGAAATTGCATGATTCACAAATGAATACATGTATATTGGAATGAAACGAACTAAACTATTCGATTCAGTTCAGTGAGGGGAAAAAAAAAAACAAAACCCTCCCACCATGTGTATGTATGTGTACGTGTGTGAGAGAGATGATCTCATATGTGTGTTCAAGTGATGTAGGTGAGTCACTGTATCGCGATAATTCAACTTCGGCGCTCGTGTGCTATCCTATGGCTAATATAACCGATTTTCTTACGGAAGGTGCGTGCACATTGTACACAAGTGAGAACATCATTCTCGTAGGTATAATTGATTACCGCTGGTGGTCGGGCTTTCAATTCATCACGTCTATTATTATTATTTTCTTTCTTTCAATTCGGCGCTGTCGTAGCGCTTTTGTTGTATATACAGCTTTTTACTTATATCATTATTTTTTTTTCTTTGTTTGATCGGGGTCTGGTTCCCCAATCTTCTGGGCTCCTCTGCTGTGGTAGGCAGAGAATTTTTAAAGTCTTTTCCTGTCTTATCTGGGTTTCATTTTTTTGTTCTCCTATTTCCTTCGGTGTATTTTGTTTCTATTTTTATAATTTCTCTTCATCACAATTTATTTGTTCTGTATGATTTTAAGTTTCTATTTGGTTTTGTTTTCTATTTTTAATTCTGTTTTATGAGTCGGTGACTACCTTTAAGTGGTCAATTTCCTATATATGTTTCTACTCTATTTTTGGTTAGTTTGATTTATTTAGTTTTTTACATTTCTTCACTATATCCTGGCAAAATTTTTCTAAATATGTCTATTTCTCCTTTATTACTTATTATTTGATGTATGTTTTCTTTACAAATTTTGGTTTCTAATTCTTGTTCTAAATTATACCTTTTTCTCTCAAATAGTGGACATTCCAATACTAGATGGACAGCCGTTCGATCAGTTTCGGTATCACACACGCAGCCCGGGTCATTCTTACACTTGAAACGGTTTAAGTACTCGCTAAATGCTCCATGTCCTGTTATGATCTGTGTGAAATCAGGATCTATATTGTTCCTTGTTATTTTATAAGCTGTTATCGCATTAGGAAAAAAGATTTTTGTATTTTCTGCTTTGTTTTCGTTTGGTACCTTTCGTTCCATACTCCTATAGTTGTTTGACTCGTCTCGTTCTTTACGAACGAGATCGGACACCGGTCATAGTGATACTTTACCTTCAGATACATTGCGGCGTTTTTAGCAAGTTCATCTGCCCTTTCATTGTCTAGTATACCCGCGTGTGCCTTACTTATATCATTGGCTACCTCCCTCCAGTTGAATTTCGCTAAGCATTCGTTGGTGTGTTCCGGCAGCTGGACTAAGGTACTAGTTCCCTATAGGTTTAACGGCTTTACCATCTCGGACTACGTTGTCATTTAACACCAGACGAGATTATGGTCGAATGCTAAAACCTATGCGGTGTTATTACAAAAAAGTTAAATACGTATTGAATACTTGCTTTAAAAAGGTTTCGAATTAAATGCACCGCGGTCGCTGAATGTTCGTCATCTTGCTCTTTTGACTCGCTTTGGTTACGTTAGATTAGACTTGCGAAAAATGATAACGCGAACTTGCCTCGGGCGAGCGCGGTGCATTTAATTCGAAACCTTTTTAAACCAAGTATTTAACTTTTTTGTAATAACACCGATAAGGTATAAAAGAAAAGATTTAGTATCTGTTCATCATGGGTACTTAGGCTATTTGTGGATACTTCCTGATGTACGGTCTGGTTCCTGAGATCAATTTTTTACTGTTATTTTCTACAAAAGTCAAAAGTACATTTCATTTCATTACAAAAGTAAAATTCTCTACAAAAACTGTTTAGTAATTTTTGCGTGAAAGAGTAAAAATAAATATCTAATCATCCATACAGACTTTCTCGCCTATAATAAGAATATACGATTTTTTTTCGTACATTTCTTGATCTCCCTTCCCTAAGAAAAAATTGATTAAATGCATGTGGCATTTAATTTAAAAATGAAAAGTATTAAGAAAATTATAAAGTTGTACAAATTTCAAGAACATTAAACAATGAAAAGAGGAAAATTATCAATCAACATTTACTTTTTTTTATGTCATAGGTGGTAAACGAACAGGTGGGTTACCTGATGTTAAGTGATCACCACCATCCATAGACCCTAACAACACCAGAGGAGTCGCAAGTGCGTTGCCACCCTTTGGGGAGAAGGGTTAGGGGAGAGAGAAGGAGAGGAGAGGGGCGGGGTGGGGAGGTGGGTCTCCGGCGCTCTCACTGACCGAACGAAACGCAACAATGCAAGCACTGTTACTTCACGTCGGTTTTCTATGATTTCTACATAATTAAAGTTGTCATATACTTTATGTTCAAGACAAAACTAACTCGTGCGTTTCATTTAATCACGCGAGATTTAGTTTGTCGTTAAGAGATAGTGCCACAGTAAAGTTAGCTCGCGCTTTCATATGGTCACTGTCTTTTAAAAACATGCGGCTGTCAATCCGGCATAATATGTAGTCCGGTGAAGGTGTTAAGATCTTGACAGATCAATAGCGTAGTCAGTTAAAAAAAACCGGCTTAATTCAATTAGCCAGGCCCCCATATAATCAATTAAAGTGTCGAGTCGACAAAATTTGAAAGCAAGTTTTAATGACTTGAATTTCGTTAAAATTTTATTTCCATTTACAATAAGACAAGGGTTTTTTTTATCAGAGTTGTGTTAACGTTGATAGTATTTTCGATTAAACAATTATAAAGACCTCGTTTTATCCGAAATTAAATTACTGTATCACATAGAATAAGAACATAATAAATAATCTACTATCTAAACGAATGTATAAGGTCCTTTATATATGACATTACTGTTTTGTATGGAAATAAGATATTATAATAATTATTTCGTTTTAATCTGTGATCTGTATAAAGAACGTTTGATTCCCATGGTTAAAGTAAGTTCTCAGTAATGCACGTTTGATCTCGGGAGTATAAATAGTATGAAATATGTCCTGTCTAGATGTTGAAATATCAATATCTACAAAAAAGCCAATGATTTCTACATATGTGGAAAATATAAGTTTTTTCTGGGTATAAAATTCCGATAACGTCTTCTCGTGTTATAACGTACTGACTATTTCTTACTTTATTTCAGTGCCATTACCAACATCATATGGTTAATCTCCTCGATATGACAAGAAATATATATTACTACTAATACCTTTTGGGAAGACAGATATGAAATGTTTTTAAACATAAATAATGATATATATCACATGTATTTATTATTTCTAGATAAAAAATTGAAGAACTGAATCTTTTACCGTTTTTAATGATTTATTTAAGCTTTAAACTTATATACAACTTACTTTAGTTCGTGGATTTCGCGTCAATGTAGATTTTATCTGCCCCTCGGGAAGAGTACATTTTAAAGGATGAAAAGTACCCTACGTCCTCTTCTGTACCCCTGACAATATGTATACACAATTTCATGATGATCGGTTCAGTAGTTAAGACAGACAAACAACGGTACTTATATTCGCATTTATAATTTTTGTTAGGATTGATGAATAGATAGAAAATAGAGTGTAAAGGCTGCACCTTTCCAATATGTGTTACCTGAAGAGTTGAATATGATATCTAAGTTGTAGTGGAATCGTTCAAAGTCCCGCCTATCAATATGCAATTAGTTGACCGACTCAAGGTGGGACAGGCGAGAGACGAATTAATCGAGTAAAAAGCAATTAACGAACGGTTTGATACCGACACTCCTTGCCAATTAAGTCGAGCGTAGATGAACATGTTTTAGGGACAAAGCGGTAGGTAAATTAAAATAAACATCCACGGTTTATTCTGCTTTTTGAATTCTTATTCAAATATATTCCTTTGTGCACTATTTGTACTGAATCTAATTCAGACTTACGTAATTTGTATTAATTTTTAACGTATCAGACACAAACTCGCTTTTAGTATTATTTTCACTGTTTTACTCTTTGCTACCTTCTTGGAGGTACAATAATAACTGTCCACCTTTAAATAGCTGCCTAAGAATTTGTCTTAAAATTCAACATCGTTGTCAATGTCGATACTCGTGTTTCTTGAAGTATTTATTTTAGTTCTTCCTTACTTAGTGTCGACTTACAGCTTATTTTTTCGTATATTTTACAAATTGTTTCAATGTAAAATTAGGCAAATTTTTTTACAATTTAAACATGGCAATCGATAGATTTTCTTGTTGGTGTATTTTAATGTAAACTTTAATTTCCAGAATTTATCACTTTAGATCATAAAATGCATTATTATTTAGTCACCATTATTATATCTTTAGGTTGGGAATATATTTGAATAAATACACAATCTAATATTGTGTTATTATGTATTATTAATTTGACACATTCATAATATAATTTTAATGGTGGTAGAGCCACGCTGAAACTATTACTGGTTTAAGAATGAATGGGTCGGCTCGTCCGGGGTAGTACCACCCTCTCATAGTAAACTCACGTGAAGTAACAGTGCTTGCATTGTTGCGTTTCGTTCGGTCAGTGAGAGCGCCGGAGGCCCACCTCCCCTCCCCTCTCCTCTCTCCTCTCCCTCCCCTAACACTTCCCCCCAAAGGGTGGCAACGCACTTGCAACTCCTCTGGTGTTGTTAGTGTCAATGGATGGTGGTGATCACTTAACATCAGGTGCCCTACATGTTCGTTTGCCACCAATGACATAAAAAAATAAATAAAGACATGGAGATCGACTCTGCCCTGTTTCTGAGGTATTCGCTTAAACTATCATTAGTTATTGACTCAATAAAGTTATCCATAAGATAAACTGTCAATGCGTTTCACACACCGAGTTGTTAAATAACTATGAATCCCATAACTAGTTCTTTGATGTTCACTAGACGGCTCTTTTTAAGTAAGAGTGTTAAAAATTGGTTTTATTATATTAATACTTAACTTAAAGTAGTAATATTATGATTAAATAATACTTTGGGGATTAGTGGATGGTTTAATTTTATTTTATAATTATTTACTTATAAATTTAATTATTTTAGATACAACACTTTTCAATTCGTTAGTTGTACGTCAATGACATGTTATTGTCAAGATATTAAAAACTATTTTTAATTATAAAGTTAAAACTTATCGAATAGATAAACGCCCAGATTGGCCAATTAAGTTTAACGGAGATTTATCGTATGATTGTGTGTTCAGAAACCTAATTCGACCCGTTATCGAACCGATAACGCCATTGAACAGATAAATGTAACTCAGTCCCGGGCATCAGTAATACATGAAATAAAGTATATAAATATTATATAAATTATACTACATTTTTGAATTCATGTTCGTTACATTCGACACAGATATTAAATTTTAGAATTATTCAAGCGATAATTGCTCATTAGTAGCGTGTTTAGACATTGATTAGACAGTGTTTAATGTTTAGCTGTATGTTCGAATCCTGCAATGACCTGGCCTTTCGGTGATGGAAACATAATGATAAAGTTAAGGTAAGGTATCTTAGTATATAGTATAGTATATATAATAATAATAAGATTTTTTCTAACTTACATCTGGTTAATTAGAATTGCTAAATAGAAAGTCTGCAGCCAAGCACCAATAGCTGTGTCTCGGCATCTGCATTTGAGACTCCATCTCCGTCTAGATTTACCTACACTAGGTGGTAGAACCACGCTGAAGCTATTACTGGTTTCAGCGTGAATGGGTCGGCTCGCCCGGACCACCCAATCAAAGAAAACCGGCGTGAAGTAACAGTGCTTGTATTGTTGCGTTTCGTTCGATCACTGACAGCGCCGGATACCCAACTCTTCTCCCACTTCCCTCTTCCTCTTCTCCCAAACACAGGCTGGCAACGCAATTGCGAATCCTCTGGTGTTGCAAGTGTCTATGGACGGTGGTGATCACTTAACATCACGTGACCCATCTGTTCGTTTGCCTCTTATAATATAAAAAAATACCTTATTATCATCCTAAGCATAACCTTATTAACATCCGATGACATTGTGATTAAAGGTTAAGTAACCATTCAATCAATAACCCAGAAACGGTTATTAAATTTTTAATTTCATCTTAATCTTCATTTGTACCTTCGAATTATCTAAATCGTAAGCATCATCATAAAATTTGGACTCATCCAAGTAAACACATATTTTGTCGTTACGAGAAAATATTTTGATTCAAACCGTATTTGTCGACCTACATACGTAAATGCTTTTCGTGGGCTATATCTTTCAAATTCATAGGCGAAATTCGATTTACCAGGATGGGATCATATGGGGTTATTATGAGTTTGATCTTAGAAGCAGTTTAGCAGAGGTTATAAATATTTTTGAGTAAAGTAAATAAAAAGTTAGCCTATATAAGTTACTTATGTAGAGGCTATTTTTCTACGTATGTATGGGCGCTCCACCGTGCTGACCTCTGGTTTCAATGTAAGTAACAAATTAAATAAGAGCTTCATTATCTGTAGTGCCATCTATCAGCTAATACGGAACTTAAATAACACAGGAAATAATATTAACAACCCTTTGTTATAAGGTAAATAATAAAAGTTGGAACAAATTATTACTATGATAAGTAACGAATTAAATTAATTGAGATTTAATAGAAGTTTCGGTTATGTTTAATTGTTATTTAATATTATTATAAGAACATTAAAATATAAAAATGATTTATTTTTATCACAAATGTGTAAACTGACATTTCCGGTGAATTTTTAATATAATTATTGCTAAACAAGTTAGCTAATTAACATAGATTTCAACTTTTAAATAAGATTAAAGTAATTGTATTTTATTATTTATTTTGTAAACCGTTAGTATTAATGATGTTTGTAATAAAGAAAATATGTTCTTTTAATGACAAAAAAGATATGGCGTCGTTTGGTGAATTGCAAGCGGGCTATAAGAAGTTAAGTTATGAAAACATTCTTTGGACGATCATTGTAAAATAAAATATAATTAATTTAGTTTTTATTAATAGTATCATTTTTATGATGGATCCTGGGGAGAATTCTGGCGAGGCGCCGACATATACGTTATGTCCGCAAAGATCGCATTTAGGGTTTCCTCCAGTACCCAAAAATGATAGAACGTTATTATCTCATAGATTACTTATAACAGCGTGTACCTGAATAGGGATAATAAAAAGCCTTTTGTAGTAGATTTATAACACGTTTTAGCGGTAACATTGAATTAAATAGCTGAAGATGACAGGTCAAAATTACTTTAGCTTATTTATTTCCCTGAAACATTTACAATAAAGAATTCTACCGTTTTTCTTTTGTCGAGAAACACGTTTTAGTCAACACGTAACTTATTCTTATGTTTATTTTCTAATAATAGTGGCAAGTGTTTAAGCAATTTATAATAATTTTTGATGCTTTAACATTTACAGGTCATGAAATACAAAGAAGTATTTCTACATTTTAAACAATTATTTTTGTTAAGCGTAATTTTAAATTCGTGATATCTTATAAGGCGTTCCTTAGAATTATATGTTGTGAAGAATATTGGTCAAACAGAATCGTAAATAACAGTTTATTTTTTAATAATGTGTGAAAGATAATAATGTATATTGTGGATTACTCTTTGAAGATATACATATGTACCATTTGGGACTTTTCTATAGGCGTTTCTAAGATATATAGTTCCACAGTACTCTATCTTGATGAATCTCATAATTTTTATTTAATGCCAAAAGCAGGCACACGAATAGGTGGGTCACCCGATGTTAAGTGATAACCACCGTCCATAGACACTAGCAACACCAGAAGAGTCGCAAGTGCATTGCCAGCCTGTTTATGGGGAGGGGTAGGGCAAGGAGAAAGGGGAAAGGAAACGGTGAAAGGAGGTGGGCCTCCGGCGCTCTCACTGACCGAACAAAGCGCAACAATGCAAGCACTATTACTTCACGTCGGTGTTGTGTGAGAGGGTGGTACTACCCCGGACGAGCCGACCAATTCATGCTGAAACTAGTAATAGCTACAGCGTGGCTCTACTACCTAGAAAGGACATCATTACGCTCTTTGCTTTCATCGAAAGCATAGGTTCATGTGCGAACATTCCAACCTACGTCGCTTGACGAGGTGTTCGAACACGCAATTACAGGTTATTGAATGAGTGATCGTTGCTCCAAAAGGAAATATTTTAACTTTTTATGTGTCAACCGTGTAAGGAAAATGATGCCTGAAAATATATATTTGTAATCACACGACAGAGTGTTGAACATGTAAGTCATTCTTATTCCTTTCCAATATCAAATTTTGTTTATGAATTTTTTTTTTGTACATTTTGCAAATATTTTTACAGTTGCAACCAAAGGATTTTATTTATTTGCTCCACAAAGTACACATCACACATACAATTATTTCCCTTACATTAGCGAACATAAATTAATTATAAATTTGGGTGCGAGTCTAAAACAGTGAATACAGCTTGCTTAAAAAATTCCATGCTTAGAAATAAGTTTTTAGTTTTAATTGACTAACACTTGGAAATGCAAAGGATTGATAGATCCTATATGGAGATTTGTGAACACGGGTGTTTAAGCTGTTCTACCGCTAGTTTAATAATACCGCTAATCATCAAGAGATGACACTGTATCTAAATTTAAATGTATTAAATCGCGGTGTCAAGATGGTTTTCGAAATAATGACCTGTCGATGAGTTTAACGATATCTTTTCCGATACAAAATACACATAGGAGTTGTTGAGATATGTATGCTTGGTACACATATATGTTTCAACAACTCTTATTTGTATGAATAGTTTAGCTTTAACTTAGGTTAGCTTTGATAGGTCGCGACCTGAACGTTGCATGAACAGGCAACAGCCAAACCGAGGTGTGCCGTGCACCCTTGAGCTGGTTGCCAAAACAAAAATCGGCTGAGTGCCTTAAGCGCTCGCCTTAGTAGTCCGGTGAAGCTGTTAAGACCTTGCTAGGTCAATAGCGTAGTCAGTTCGAGAAAAAAAAAAAAAACGATAAATTATTTTGCTCCGAAAAAGTGTATGATTTATTAGTGGATTAGTGGATGTACGACTATTACGAGTAGTCTGTGTTAGTGGAGATTAATAGTGAAGTAACAACGGGTGATGATTGCTCGTTCCAAATTGTCTATTAAACTGAAGCTCACTAACAACTAGAATAATATTACACTAAATTATTATATGAGAATGAAGCCAGAGTAACATTAGTTCTCAGTGACCAAAAGAAAGAATTTCGGCACCGAAAAAAAAATAGACGATATAATATATATTCTAAAACAACCACGTTACAAAGGGCAATCTCTAGGGAAGTACTTAATACTGAAATGTATTAGGATTTCTACACTCAAATCCTTGGGCTTTTTCCGCTGTTTCCCAAGAGAACCTCATTATCTTTATTAAAGGTATTTTTATATAAGTCATTATGTTATGTATAAATAAATCTAAAAATATATATAACATCGAATTGTCTGTTATTTGCAAAGTTTAGAAAGTAATGGTACAACCGATTTTCATGAGAAATTTATTGGCAGATAAAGGTAATTTCAGAATGTTATCTAGGTTACATATAACTAACCTTTCCAATTAAACTCTAATTATAAAATGTTACAGAGGCAGCTCAAAATTGCAAACTGGCTTACAAAGGATAAGTACTTATCTGGCTTCACCACTCTCAAGTTGGATATCTGTCGCCAGGTACTTGTAGACAGATAGGTGGTAGAGCTACGCTGAAGCAATTACTGGTTTCAGCATGATGGGTCGGCTCTCCCGGGGTTGTACCACCCTCTCACAGAAAACCGACGTGAAGTAACAGTGCTTGCATTGTTGCGTTTCGTACGGTCAGTGAGAGCGCCGGATAACGCCAGCTTCCCCCCAAACACAGGCTGGCAACGCACTTGTAACTTCCCTGGTGTTGTTAGTGTCTATGGACGGTGGTGATCACTTAACATCAGGTGATCCACCTGTTCGTTTGCCTCAATTACATAATAATAATAATAATAATAATCTTTATTAAGTATTTTGTTACATTTCTATAAATAAAGGGGTCCCTGCCTCCTACGTTAGTGTATACTGTGTTGTAGGAGACAGTTACAAATATTGTGAACATGTTACAATTTACATACCATAGCATATAAGTGATCATAAACAATCATATATATTATCTCTGTATATACGGCAAAATGAGTACTGATCTACATGTTTTCATATGCTTTGATTGGATGTTTTTAGTGTGAGTGTGGGTGTGTATATGTAAAAAGAAGGATGTATGGAAAAGATAATGAGCGTGTACGTGTATATCCTTATAACGTCGACGGTATTAGAATGATCTTAGATGTGTGCTATTGAATCTTTGGTGTGGGGATCACTATTTGTTTGAATTTCTCTGTGAGTAAATCGGAGTTTATGATTAGATTATGAACCTAATCCTAGCGCTAGTTTTGATTATTTTACTAACGTGATCCCTGCTTTATATCGAGTAAGAGAGTCTCAAGGCTGTCGTAGTCATATTCTTCCAACCAACTTACTATTTTGTGCTTAACTTTATAATTACTTAGGTTTTTAATCTTGAACTTTTTGTCCACTTTATTGTAAATTGTGGGCGCCATGAAATCAAAGTGCCTCCGTGCAAATGTAGATCTTAAGTTTGGAATGGTATAGTTTTTAAGCCTTTTATTCGAATACTGTAGGTATGGGACAATTTTATGATATTTTTTTATCACTGAGTAAACAAAATTTTTTCTTACTGGTAAAACTTTCCTTAAACTATAAAGGTCTTCTGTGGGATGTCGAAATGGCAAAAAGCTCATCACTTTAAGGACTGTCCGTTGCGCCCGTTCTAGTTCTAACATAATTTTTTTCGTCGCACCTCCCCATGCACAGATACAGTAACTAATTATACTATTACAAAGTGCGTAGTAAGATTGATTCATAATTCTTTCATCTGCAATAGTACGAAGAGTTTTAAATATATAAATTAGTTTTCTCACACGGTTAGTTAAGCTACAAACATGGTAACTCCAGTGTAGCTGGTTATCAATGGTAACGCCAAGATATTTGATAGTCTCCACTTGTTGTAGGGGACAGCAGTTACAATTCTTAACAAATTTCTCTCTGTTACATGGATAGGTATGAGCTGTTATATTAAACTTTGCGTCTGCTTGTGTTTTTATTGTTTTACTAAAGCACAGATATTTCGTTTTATTTGCATTTAATGAAAGCAAACTATCTACACTATCTACTATGTAAACTAATTACATAAACGAAAAGACATATTTCATTGTCCAAGTTTCCAGTCGTGGACCCTTCAGCCAACAGCTAAAGACAATTGTTATAATTACCATACCTTTATTTATTAATTTGTTGGACTTTCAAGGTGCATACCCTTTCTTTTACTATTTCTAATAGTTAATCGAGAGAAAATAGTTGATTTTTTTATAGTAACATATTATTATATTTGTTTTCACAGGCCACCTAAGAAGTTAAATATATTTTCGTTTCTTTTTTAATAAAATTTGTTGCTCGCATTCTCGGTTTTCTTATTACTTTTACACCCCAAGGGCTACAGGTTAACAAAAAAATCGAAAGAAAAAAAAACAGCACATAATAAGCAAACAAACTCACATTCGCATTTATAATATTAATTATAATTTGTTCTTGTACAAAATAATCCTTTTATCTTTGAAATAAATATTCTTACTTGTTATCTATAATAATTATCCTATGGTCAGTTTTTAACGAGACATAATACGAGAATATAACGAGACAGTCCTTAGAAATGACTTTATATATGCAAACCGATAACTGATAAATAACCTGGCAGAAATTCTTATATGAGGAATATCTATCAATCTTAATAAACATAGAAATAGTAATTTGGTTTTATAATGTAGGTATCTGGAGTATTTTATACAGTGATACCCATTACTATTGTTAATGTAATTAGTAGTCTGGTTTTCTGTTACATAAAAATATAGCAAGCAACCATACTCTTGAAGAACTTCGTTTTTAACTGGAACGAAAAATTGTAAGGTTAAAATAGCCCATCAGACTTCGTAACTATATAATAATAATCATAAATACAGTGGTACAACAAAATAATCCCAAGGAGGGTTGATGGCAGGCAGGCGGCGGATCGTAAAAATTAAGCCAAATCATATACCACAACATGACAAACATGTTGTACCGACCCTACTTATGTGGGATAAGGGTAAGAAGAAGAAGAAGTAGTACGGTGAAGCTGTTAAGATCTTGCTAAGACAATAGCGGAGTCAGTCCGAAAAAAAAATTATTAACGTGAAAATTATTTGGTTTGTTTGTTACACTGACTCTCCTTAACTACGTAAGTGACTCAAAAAATATGTATTATTTATAAGCAATATATTAAACTAACATAAACGTGAGCAAGGCCGTGAGTAAAAACTAGTAAAATTAAATTATTATGTAACTTAAACGCCGACAGCAATTTTTCTAACGATCAATCATATACATTACCTTCAACGGATGTCGAACGATAAAAAAAAAAGTGCCTCATTACCGAAATGGTATATTGTTGACAATCCTAATACAAATTGATCTAACGTTATTAGGTGATATTAGTTTTGCCAGACGCTCTTTGCTAATAAATTAACTTCTATGTCCACAACAGTAATAAACAGTAGCAGACGATTACTCCATAGTTGTAAATGTTGATATGTATATTATATTATAATTAACCTAACATATTTAGTTTTCTAGTTGCTGTTGACAAGGGATTCGCGATAGCAATTGTACCGCACTCAAATTACGTATTTCATAAAAGTAAAACGATAGCAGTTGTTGCTAAATGTTTACTTTAAAATGGCAGTTTTCTCAAAATGGCGGATGATATTTGAAATATGTAGCCAATTTTTTTAAATTATAATTTTTATATTACATTATTTATTTAATATTGTTCGCTTTTCAAATTTTGTAATAATTCCGTTTTTTTTAACTACTGTTACCAACAGTATTTTTTTTTTCGAACTGACTATGCTATTGACCTAGCAAGATCTTAACACCTTCACCGGACTACTAATGGACGTTATGGATGTATGGAGGTTAAACCCTTATGATTTACAATAGTCAAGGGGTTAAGTACCAACTATAACCAATTCTTAGCACAACAACGATAATACTTAATACTGCCTTTTCATAAATAATGTCAAAAACTTGAGTTTCTGGCGGGATTTTGATCTGTCATGTAGTGGATTTTATATTTTATTCATGATCTTGTATTACTTGACTCTATATCGTGTAAAATTGGTGGTGTTTTATGTATGTTTATTATGCATAAGTAAAGTGAATGGAAAATAATACCACGGACCATGCATTCTGAGATGCCACAAAAACTCCATGGAAAGTTCTAACAAGATGGTCACCATCTTGTTAGTTCATTGTAATTATATCAAGAAACTTGTAATATTGATACTCACTTGACAATAGTAGTAATAATCTACTAGAAGACTGGTCGCCAAAGATAAAATAGAGGAACTTGTAATCTATATATTAATACGTGAAGCCTAAATTTTGTATCCCTTTTTAACGGAATTGGGCGAACGGATGAACGTGAAATTTGGCATAGTTAAAGTTTATATGGAGGTGAAGTGCAGAAAGTTATTTATTTTATATAAAATGCATTAGAAGTACATTAAATTAATTAAAATATGCATTTCTCACACTACTGCTTCAATTTTACACAACATATACACACATGTAAATAAAAAAGACATTTTTACATCTGTCAATAAAGGACTTCAAAAAAGGTTGTGAAGGAGGTTGCTATGCTCGACTGTATGTATTATTTTACTCTTACGTTCCAATTACCCTTTCTCATTCTATATTGATATTATAACATAAAATACTAATAAAATTCTAACTTTAAAAAATCAATGAACTATGGTCTAATGTCGACCTCTGGGCGCCCACTAGTACTATTAACTACTCGATAATGGCAGTAATAATATAAAAGATTGGTTGCTAAAAATAAAGTTAAAAAAAGTGTCATCACCTTTCTACAAAGAAGTCTATACAAAAGAGTTTTTATTTTATTAACCGCTATCAAAAAGAAGGAGGTTTTCCATTCGGCTGTAATTTTGTTAATGTTACCCCATAACTTCATTTATAAACCGATCTGACATATTCTTTTTTGTAAATACGGCATTTTATAGGGGCTCCCGTTTTAATTTCATTGTCATTGGACCTTACATTTAGAAGATATATTAAGGAAATCCTCAAAATTGTATGGAAAATGTATAGTGACTGACGTATTTGTAGGTTTGTAATAATCCAGGACTACGTATGTATCTAACTACATTCAAGAACGTTCTGTGTGGACTTTTTAGACGAGATTTTTTGAAGTCAGTTATTGTTTTCTCTTTTTTTACTCTCCTGAATTTGCAATTTTGAAGCAGATAATTTTGCCACTTTCAGCTATCTCTTTGCTTTTATGAAATACGTAATCAAGGAGCGAAGATATCAGCAGTAAATATCTATACTTGTATACTATATTAATTAAGAACCAAGACTAAATATAAACAAACCATTAAAAACGTCTTGTTGGTTTCCGCTTGTTAAAAGCGAAATATCAATGAAAAATATTTTAGGAATACATTCGTAAATTACATAATTTTAATGGAGAAAAAAGGGCCAGGCTCAATATAAAACAGATTTCATAATATTAGAAAATTGTTAGTTACTTTTATCAACTTTTTTATTTATACATTATATCGTTTACTCATAAAGATCTATAAATATTGTCCAAGTTTTCATACTTTTTTTAAATTTATAATCAAACCCTTTTAATATTGCAAAGTCCTTTGACACATACCTATGTTTCACATTGAAATATAACGTTTTGCTTCTAGTCGGATTATATACACAGTTTTCATTTTACCAACACGAGCGTACTTTGCACTTCATAAAATTTGGTAAATGCATATTTTCGTTATACATTTTTTTTATGTCATAGCAGGCAAACGAACAGGTGAGTCACCTGAGGAATAACATCATGGGAGTCGAAAGTGCGTTGCCAGCCTATGTTTGGGGGAAAGGGATGGAGAGGAGCGGGGAGGGGAGGGGTAGGTGGTCCTCCGGCGCTCTCACTGACCGAACGCAACGCAATAATGCAAGCACTGCCACTTAACGTCGGTTTTCTATGAGGGGTGGTACTACCCCGGGCAAGCCGACCCATTCATGCTGAAACCAATAATAAATTCAGCGTGGTTTAGTTTACATTTGTTTATTAATATTATGTTTTCGTGGCTCATAACGACCTGGTGGAGGCTACTGTTTTTTCACGTAATAAACAAATGCAAGAAATATATAAATTATATAAAAAAAGGATTATAGATGTAATCGGTAATTTTGTAATAAAAGTTGATCACATATTACAGTATTCGAATGAATAGTATTTTTAAAAAATCTTTAGTATTTTTTGTAGGAAAAGGTAAACCGAAATGTGTCCTCCTATTTCGTATTTGGAATGATTCATGATTAATATATATGTTACTAGCTCTAAAAACTTTTGGAACCGTTACTTTTTCGGTTTATCTTTGGTCTCACGGCCAATGTTTTTTTTTTTATACCAGTGGTGTCAAACGAACATGCGGGTCACCTGATGGTAACCGCCGCCCATGGACACCTGCGACACGAGGAGGGTCACAGATGCGTTGCCGGCCCTTGAGAAAGGAGTAGGCTCCTTTCTTTATAATGGTAAATTGTAATGGTCCGGAAACGCTGCCGCTGGGAGTTCAACGTGAAAATCGCACAGTGGGCGACTTCCGTGACGAGTAATTCTATAACGGAACTCAGCAGCACAATGGACCACAGACTATTTATAACAAATCATTTCTGTAAGGTGGGTTGTGTGAATGTGATCCACTGAAGCCTACACGAAACCGGATTCTGGGAAAGCATGTATTGCCTCCGGATGAGGTACAGACGCTCTCAGCCAAAAAAGTCATGCAGTTTTTAAATACTATAGGACTAGGCGGAGAGCTTTAGTAATATGGGGCGATCACAATAGATCAACACTGGTCGCAGTGATACAGGATTAAATACCTGCATAGCCCCTTTTCCAGAATAAAAAAAATAAATAAAAAAAAGGTGGGTTGTGTATGTAGGTCAGAGCTGTAGCTAGAGTCGAATTTGAGGCCGCATTGGTTACAGGTAGGGCAGAAGTAAAAAATGTACCATAATTGATCTGCTCTCGTATGTCACAAGCTGTGTTATATTCGGAAAAGTTTAGATACCTATTGCTACATTTTTTTAAATTTCAAACTATGTACGAACCATTTAACAATAATAATTTATCTTAGTTTTTTGTATTTTTAAGGAAGGGAATTGTTATTTTGAGGTATGGCATTGCCCCACAATGCCCCTTCCTAGCTACGACCCTGATGTAGGTATGGCAATATATTGTTGAAATTGTTATTTTTAAGCAATATGTGATATCTGATTGTGTATTGTTAATAAAAAAGGAGTTAAACTACTTATTAAAACTTTCGCCATGATACAGACGGTAGAACAGGCTCAGTGAGGCAATGTCTCTGCGCAACTGAAGCGGCTCTATGAACACTGTAATGTCTGCATCATCAACAATGCGGACAGCTCTTCTCTGCAACCTATCTAGGGCACCCAGTAGGTATTTAGCGGAGCCATCCCAGAGGTGCGAACAGTATTCCACGCAAGGCCGAACTTGTGCCTTATAAAGAATATGCTGAGAAGCTATGCTGATCAGGCGTGAAAAACCGTCGCACCCTGTTCAAGATTCCGAGTGTATAAACTAGTCAATAGCTACCAAACAAGAACAAAATAAAGAAAATCCGTTCAGAAACAGAGCAGAAAAATTACTAAACTGCTTATGTATATTGACCTTTACATATATATTAATACCATGAACATTTTCATTCCAATATAAAAGTGTTTTTAAAAGTATAGAAATCCAATTATTCTTAATAAGAATCGTCAAATATTTACTAGTAATTACATTGCTTTGATTGTCCAAATCACGGTAACAACTCGGAACATCGTCTCGGTCCGTCTCACGGGAAATCGAGTTGCTAGCAAGAAGCTAAAAGGGATACACCGCCCTAGTTACAGAAACGATCGACAAATAACGCTATTGGATACAGCTATACTGTCCTATATTGTCCGTCCATTATGTGTTTATACGGGACGCGTTATTAGGTCGATGGATCACGTCGACAAAGTTCCAACTTTTTCATAAATATTTTTTTCGAGACGTTATAAACATTCATTTAAACCGCACTTATATATAAACTTTACAATACTGATATTAAGTTAGCTAGTTTATATTACACTACGGAACAGCGTCCTATCAATAGAAAAAAAAAATTCAATATTAATGTGAAAATGTCGTCAAATCGGTTCAGCCGGAGGAAAAACAAACACTTCCGGTGTTATTACAAAAAAGTTAAATACTTGGTTTAAAAAGGTTTCGAATTAAATGCACCGCGCTCGCCCGAGCCAAGTTCGCGTTATCCTTTTCGCAAGTCTAGCCTTACCTAACCAAAGCGAGACAAAATGGCAATTTTTTTTAAATATCATTGGAGACAAACGGACCGGTCCGTAGACACTTGCAACACCAGGGCAGTCGCAAGTGCGTTGTCAACCTGTCTTGGGGGAGAGAGGGAGTAAGGGAAGGGGGAGTTGAGCTTCCGGCGGTTTCATTGACCGAAAGAAACGCAACAATGCAAGCACTGTTACTTCACGTGTATATGTACATGTATATATACATGTATGTGTCTACCAAAACCACTGTTCATGAAAGGAAACAAGTTTTGAACTTGATTTAAACTTTTTTATTGTTATTATGAAGAAAAAAACTATTACACTATAATTACTAAAGACGAACGCAGATTTAGAAATGGGTTAGGTTATTGAAGCGATAGGTATTACATTTAAAATAGATAGTTAACTAACAAACTGCCGGTCGTTGGTCTTTGGTGACTGCTTATTTCTTTTGTTGTTGACTTAGTCTCGTCCTTTAATAACCATACCTTCTCCATATCAACAATAAGAAAAGAATATAAACTGCAAGCAGTTACAAGAAAGTACTATGTCAATAGATTAAGGATAAATTTAAGAAATTAAGTATATTTTTATTGGCTTTATGTGGATTGTTAACGAATATATTATTTTATGTATGTATTGTAATTTAAAGAAAGAAAGAAAGAAAAAACATTTATTTGCAATACACATAAGTAAATATGAAAACACGTACAATTAAAAAAAGAAAAAAAAAAACATACATATAAACAATGAAAAATACAAATTGATGGTTAAGTGTGTGTGTGGCAAATGGGCCCCGAGTCAGCGTGTGTGCTGTTGGAGGTTAGTCCCTCAGCGCTGATTTTCACTCGGGACCCAGCGTGTTATGTGTGCACCGAGAGATGGTGTGCATATTAAATGTTATGTAGTGTTTCGTGTAGTGAAGTTGTATAAGTTTGGAAAAAAAGAAATGGTAATAGAAGTTTAATATGAAATATGAGATAATAACTACATATATATTAATAATAGGGAACAATGAATATATTACAGACACACATTCATACATATAAATAAAAATAGAGAGTCGTAGAATAACAGGTTAAGTTATTTGCATTGAAAGTAGAAAAGTTTTAAATTTTGAGCTGAAACCAAATAAGAATTTAGTAAATAGAAGGCATCCAAGTGTGAACTGATTAGCCGTAACGTTTCAGTTAAACGTTCATTCCTTACTCATTCTGACAGAGCAATTTGTCACTCTCCAGCCGACTGATTATAGAGACAGACATGGCGCTATAATAAATAGACGTATAGAAACAGAACAATTTTTATATTGAATATCTGTCAAATACAATATTTATCTGTTACTTCTGTGAGTCTGATTGGATTTCCCATTGGCTACATATTAAGAACACCTAATTTATTTTGCTAGAGGATGAATTTCCAATAATTATCAGTATTCACCTACGTTGTATAAGTCTGGGAAAAATTTTCTCTTCTAGAGTTTAAAGACTGCTCTTTAAGGCTTATGTTCAGCTAATTGTTGTATTAAGTAACCTAGCTGTGCCTGCGACTTCGTTTGCGTGGAAGCTTATTTAAAAAAAACCGTGATTAATAATCATCTGATTGTACTAAGTCAGTTTACTTGTCAATTTTTCTAACGTGCTTACGCCGCGTCGTCATTAAAACTACAATAACTTTTGATAGAGTAGACCGATTTTAATGAAACAAACACTAAGTTACTCCCGAGGATATGCTTTACGATTTTTTAATGAGGGTTTGATAAAGTCATATGATTGTATTAAGTCAGTTTACTTGTATATTTTTCTATCGTGTTTACGCCGCGTCGTCATTAAAACTACAATAACTTTTGATAGAGTGGACCGATTATAATGAAACAAACACTAAGTTACTCCCGAGGATATGTTTTACGATTTTGCTTTACGGTTTATTGTGAACCCAGTACTTTAGCAGTGTTGCGTGTTCATACAAACAGACAGATAGACAGACATATATAAAAATGATTGAAATGTATTCTATTACTTATTCCTAGACACTTGCAACAATTTTTTTCACGAAAATCAAAAAAGTACAGACACTTTAGATTTACATTCTTATGTATAGATAAAGAAGAAGTTGATGTCTCAATATTTAAATGTTTTACATGTAGCGTTAAAGGTGACATATTTCTAAGAAAATTTACTATTATCGTATGTTATCCCGCCTTGATACTAAAAAAAAACCTTGACAAGTTATATAACTAAACTTGGCTTATGAATCAAGTTATCCACTGGTGAAAATCCGGTCGATCGTGTCTGAGTGTATCGCGAACAGACAGACAAACGTAGCAGAGGCCTTTGTTTTATAATGTGTTGTGATTTATGAAACGCGTTAGTAATTATTGTATATGTATTAGGGTGATTTTGACGTGATTTTTTTTGGGTGACGGTCGATGGATATAAGAGTAGAGGAAGACCGAAAAAAGGATGGATGGATTGTGTGAAAAATGATATGTGTGTAAAAGGTGTGTTGACTGAGATGACATCTGATAGGCGAGCGTGGAAAAGGAAAACATGTTGTGCCGACCCTACTTAAGTGGGATAAGGGTAAGAAGATGATGATGTATTAGGGTGATTTTAAATTACTATTTTTTTTGGTGCAGAAACAAAATTTTGGTGGAAATATGTAAAAATGACGTCTGGTTAAATTTGAGCCCTTAATATATTCCAGAACGTGAGAAGATTTCCCATATAAAATTCACGTAAACTTTGATTAGTGTTGTTTAAATTTTTATAGCTCTGCGGCACTTTATGCTATCATATAGTTCGAACTCGGGAATTACTCAGAATTGATTGCTTTACAATAGTGTTTATTGCGACTTAGCTGTAACTCACGCCGGCGAGACAGTACAGGTTACTAAAGTTAAATTTCGTAGATTCCTTTTTTTTGTTAATGGCTGAAACTACGATATTTTGCTTCGGGACCGAAAAAAATAGTCGTTTAAAAATCATCCTAATCTTTATATATAAATTTCTTCTTTACGTGTGTATATCACTGAACTCCTCCTAAAAGGCTGGACCGATTTTTATGAAATGTTGTGGGCGTGTTCCAGTGGATCCGGAAATGGGTTAGATTCACAATTGGACACGGTAGGTGGCGCTGCGGTTGACTTTTGGGATTTTTTTAATTATCAACGCAGGACAACGTCCGCCGGGCCCGCTAGTATGTATATAACACTATCGGAATTTAAAAATCAAATAACTCTGACATAATATATATGGTTATACCTATATATAGTATGACCTAGATATAATGAGGTCAAATTTATTAGCGTGTTTTTCGATAAACGCTGATTCACTTGTCATTTGAAATATCCAAGATAGATAATTGTATTTACCCAATAAATGATATTATAGTATACACTAGCGGGCTCGGCAGACGTTGTCCCGGCCTGAGTATGAAAAATTCCTTGACAAATATACTAAAACGTTCCCCATCAATCACTCTATCCACCGGTGAAAACCGCATGAAAATCCGTTCGGTAGTTTTTGAGTTTATCGCGAACAGACAGATAGACAGACGCGGTAGGGGGACTTTGTTTTATACTATGTAATAATGATATATTGCGTTTACTATATACATTTAAATGAATATCATCTATATTATTGTTATTATCACTACCAGCCTGGTCTGATTACCGGAACCAAGGTTTATTGATCCAAAACAGCGATGACATTGACCGGGATGTGACGAATAGAATAAATAAAGGGTGGATGAAATGGAGTTGGGTATCGGAGATGATATATGATCCACGAATTCCCGTGGAATTCGACAAACAAATAAATAAAGTCACTAGACCTATCCCGTGTTATTACAAAAAAGTTAAATACGTATTAAATACTTGGTTTAAAAAAGTTTCCTAATAAATGCACCGCGCTCACCCGAGGCAAGTTCGCGGTATACTTTTTCACAAGTCTAACCTACACGTAACCAAAGCGAGACAAAAGAGCAAGATGGCGACCGCGGTGCATTTAATATGAGGCCTTTTTAAATACGTATTTATCTTTTTTGTAATAACACCGATCATGTCTACTGAGTTACAAAAGAGACCGATGAAAGAAGATCTCAAAAGTCACTACAGTTACAAATTATGTAAAATATGATGTCCATTAGAATAAATATGATTAGGAATGAGTTTATTATATAATTATTATTTTTCCGAACTGACAGCGCTATTGACCTAGCAAGGTCTTAACAGCTTCACCGGACTACTAAGGCGAGCGCTTAAGGCAATCAGCCGATTTTAATTGACAACGAGCCCAAGGGTATACAACACACCTCGGCTTGGGCTGTTGCCTGATACATGCGTATAATATAATCAAAACAGTTATATGTGAAGGTTAGCTGGTATTGTAGCAGAGAAAGACCAATTAAGCTATGGTAGGCTTGTGTAAAGGATGATATGTGTAGAAAAGCTGTGAATACTGAGTTGATAGCTGTTAAAGAAGAATGGAAAAGGAAATCATGTTATACGAACCCTATTTAGAAGACGATTTGAACAACACTTAACTTGTGTCATTCTAAAGAACTACCTAAGAATATTTTACGGCAGAAACAAAAACAAAAATCCAAATATTGAAGTTTTTATAGATAAATGTTTGTCTGTCTGTCTGTATGTTTGTTTGAACACATATTACTGTTAAAGTACGGTGTTCACTATAAAATGTAAATCAAGTGTCTGTACTTTTTAGATTTTTGTGAAAAAATTCTTGCAGGCGTAATATAATACATTTCAATCATTTTTAGAAACGTCTGTCTGACTGTTTGTCTATTCGTTTGTTTGACCACGCATCACCGCTAAAGTACTGCGTTGACGATAAAACTTCATCAAGAAAATCATACAGTTTATAAACGAGTAACATTTTGTCTTGGTTTTATTAAAATCGGTTCATTCTATGAAAAGTTATTGTGATTTTAATAATGTCACGACTTAAGTAACGAGTGAAAAGTAGATAATTAAATGAACTTAATACATTCAGATGATTTTATTAATCTGTTCTTTTACATTAGCTTCCACGCGGATGGAGTTGTGGGCACAGTTAGTCTATACTAATATTATAAAGAGGTAAAGTTTGTGAGTTTGTGACGTTGTAAGGGGTAATCTCAGGAACTACTGGTCCGATTTGGAAAATTCTTTCAGTGTTATATAGCTCATTTATCAGGGAAGGTTATATGCTATATATAATCACGTTAATACATATAGAAGCGGAGCATCAATGAAGAATAATGCAAAATCGGGGTATTTTTTCCTTTTCAGAGCTTCCGCTGCGTTTTAGCGCTAAATTATCATTCCACGCGTACGTATTACCGCCCAACGAAATGAGCACGGGTCGGCTAGTCTTTAATAAACTTGTCTGTTAGATATTTTTCACGCTGGCTCCTGTTTTTTCATTATATCAGTGAATAGAATGAATGGTTTCGATCAATCGATTCATTTTAACGCAATTGTACATAATTTTGTTCATTGAAACATGGAAGTCACTATAACCTAAATTCTCTTTCGCTGTGAATTGATGATGTGGATTGAAATGAAAAAAATATTTAAAAATATTCTAGGGATTGCATGTTTCAAGTATCTATTAGGACACACTTATAGGAGCTTGGTGACATATTTATTAGCATACTAGCCTCTGCCTGCGACTTCGTTCGCGTGGAATAGTTACTTTCGGCTAACGCTAACACGCAGCGGTAGCTCTCAAGAGGAAAAAAACCCCGATTTTGAAACATTCTTCATTGGTACTCCGCTCCTATTGGTCTTAGCGTGATGATATATAGCACGATAGTAACATTCCACGATGAATGAGCTATATAACACTGGAATAATTTTTCAAATCGGACCCTACTGGTTCTGAGATTAGCGCGTTCAACCACACAAACAAACTCTTCAGCTTTATATATTAGTATAGATTAATTATCCTTTATATTAGCGCTGAAATAATTTTCAATTCAATCTGAAGCAAAACAAACACACGAAAGCATAAAGCACGAATACAGAGACTCATGTCTATATATTACAACTTCACAAACTCTTTTTTTTATATCATAGGAGTCAAACGAACAGGTGGGTCACCTGATGTTAAGTGATAACCACCATCCATAGATATTTGCAACACAATAAGAGTCGCAAGTGCGTTGCCAGCCTGTGTTTGGGGTAGAGGAGTAGGGAAGGAGGATGGGGAGCTGGGGTGGGCCTCCGGCGCTCTCACTGACCGAACGAAACGCAACAATGCAAGCACTGTTACTTCACGTCGGTTTTCTATGAGAGGGTGGTACTACCCCGGACGAGCCGACCCATCCATACTGAAACCAGTAATAGCTTCAGCGTGGCTCTACCACTACTCAAACTCACAAACTTTACCTCTTTATAATATTAGTATAGATAGAAGTATAGATTCATTGTTGTATCTATGAAATAGATGAAATTATATTTTGCTGAACGAAATACTAAAGCATTTAATTATACAGAAATATTATAATACTGCTCATAATTAAAAAGTATTTTTAACACTAAATAATATAATAGTAGGAACTGTGTCTGTGTACTAATCTATCTATATAAATAAAAATCGATTTCCAAATGTACGTAACAATGTTCAGAACGGCTGAATGTTCAGAATGTGAACACATTTAACTTTTTTTGATGTGTTTGATGTGTTTCTTTTTGTGTTTTTAACTTATTCGAACTGAATTAGTTTAGTTATCTCTAACAGTCGAAATACCTGTAAATGTTGGTTAATCATACAATTAAAATTGTATAATTCACAAACGTATACAGGTATGTATAGCTTAGCTTAGATTGACAGTGTTGTATATACGAGTATATAGGCAACAGTCGATGTCGAGGTGTGCCGTGCATTTTTGAGCTAATTGCTAATTAAAATCGGCTTAGTGCTTTAAGTGCTCGCCGTCCGGTGAAGCTGTAAAGGCCTGTCAGGCCAATATCGTACTCAGTTCGAAAAAAAAAATGTTTACAGTTGTTAGGAGAAAGTTTGTATGAACAAAAATGTGAAAAATTTGGTTTAAAAAATCTTCATATTATATAAAAGTGAGTGAGTGAGTGAGATAGAAAAGATAATAGGAAGAAATATTGACAAAATTGGCTGATTGACGTTCAGTTGTCATTGCAATCCATTGTCGTGCCGTAAAGAGAAGATGTGGTCTCATTTAGTTTGTATTGCGTTCATTTATGCGGATTCAGGGTTGGCAACTCGTCTTAGTGGTAGAGCCACGATGAAACTATTATTGGTTTCAGCATGAATGGGTCGGCTCACCCGTGGTAGTAGTACCACCCTCTTATAGAAAACCGACGTGAAGTAACAGTGCTTGCATTGTTACGTTTCGTTCGGTCAGTGAGAGCGCCGGAGACCCACCTCCCCTCCCCTCTCCTCTCCCTTTCCCTCCCCTAACCCTTCCCTCCAAAAGATGGCAACGCACTTGCGACTCCTCTGGTGTTGTTAGTGTCCATGGCCGGTGGTGATCACTTAACAGCATGTAACCCACCTGTTCGTTTGCCACCTATGACATAAAAAAAAGTCTTAAATAATTGCCGTATCATTTTAGTAATATCTAATGATAGTATGTAAGCATAATATCATAATATTTCTTATAAATATAGGTAGACGAATATTATGATTGATGTGCTACGAAGATATTACGTAGTATTAGAAAAAAGTGAGATGTAACCCTTTTATCCTAATTGATTCTATGCTCCAAGTCATGTATTTCATTATTATAGCCAATATGTACTTAGAAGAATTAAATATTGATTTGATTTGTTAGGAAACTCTAATAAATTTTGTAGACAATATTATGTTAGTTGGGACTTGGCCAATCTGTGTTCTAGATAATCAATAAAATTGGCTATGAGTCACCTAGAATTAAAATCAAAGGCTAAATCTGTTTCTCATTTAAGACAAAGTAAGTTCTACTACCTGCGTTAAATACAACTTGGATATTAAAAATAAATTGTTAATATTTCGTTTTGTATAACGTTGACTTACATTTACTTATAAATAAGTTACCGCAAAGCTGTTAATGTGCACATTATCTAGCTAATCGATAGAGTAACTTCTGTATTCCATTAACGTGCGGAATTATAACATTCCTGGAATCGATCGGCTCGCGTTTATTTTTATTAAAAGTCCCACGAACCTAGTACGTCGTTATTGGATTATTATAGTAATGGTAAAGAAAATTTAAACAAGTTTAGGCATTTTAAGGAATCTAGTTAATTGCACGTTTTATAAATAATTTGTAGAATAACTGATTTTGCACATTAGATGGAACATATACTCGTACTACCTTTAAGTTTTTAAATTAAGTTGTTTTCTCATTATATTAAAAATTATACCAAATTACTCATAATATAATTTATTACCTATGAACTTATTGAAAAGAAACGGAAGTCATAAATTTAGTCTAAATATCCAATGCTTAATATTTTTTTAAATCTCTATATTATTTCATTTGAAATTATAATAACTGTACTGCAACTAGTAATGTCAGGACACATGTGTCAACGTGAGTGCAATAGGAGGCGAGGTACGTGCGCGGGTGAGCCTGCTCCCCTTGCACATCATCTGCGTCCCTCCGATACCTAAATTTGTGTTCTGCGCATTTACTTCAGAGCGATAAAAAAGTTTGAGCAGACTATAGGTGATTTTTTTAAATTTCTATTGGTGCTTTTGGTAAAAATGATGAGAATGTATTTTTACGATGCGCGCGCGCACAGTCACCTAAAAGCGATACCATGAGTTGATGGCAATTGTCTGTCAAGTTTTCGTGAGAACTGCTAACTAAATTCAAGGTAAAGTTTGACGCAGACTATAGGTGATTTTTTAAAATTTCTATTGGTGATTTTGGTAAAAATGATGAGAATGTATTTTTACGATGCACGCGCACACAGACACCTAAAAGCGATACTATGAATTGATGGCAATTGTCTGTCAAGTTTTCGTGAGAACTGATAACTAAATTCAAGGTAAAGTTTGACGCAGACTATAGGTGATTTTTTAAAATTTCTATTGGTGATTTTGGTAAAAATGATGAGAATGTATTTTTACGATGCACGCGCACACAGTCACCTAAAAGCGATACCATGAGTTGATGGCAATTGTCTGTCAAGTTTTCGTGAGAACTGCTAACTAAATTCGATAAAAAAGTTTGAGCAGACTATAGGTGATTTTTTAAAATTTCTATTGGTGATTTTGGTAAAAATGATGAGAATGTATTTTTACGATGCACGCGCACACAGTCACCTAAAAGCGATACCATGAGTTGATGGCAATTGTCTGTCAAGTTTTCGTGAGAACTGCTAACTAAATTCAAGGTAAAGTTTGACGCAGACTATAGGTGATTTTTTAAAATTTCTATTGGTGATTTTGGTAAAAATGATGAGAATGTATTTTTACGATGCACGCGCACACAGACACCTAAAAGCGATACTATGAATTGATGGCAATTGTCTGTCAAGTTTTCGTGAGAACTGATAACTAAATTCAAGGTAAAGTTTGACGCAGACTATAGGTGATTTTTTTAAAGTTCTATTGGTGGTTTTGGTAAAAATGATGAGAATGTATTTTTACGATGCGCGCGCACACATACACCTAAAAGCGATACCATGAGTTGATGGCAATTGTCTGTCAAGTTTTCGTGAGAACTGATAACTATATTCGAATATACTATATGAATTTATTGAATGTGTGTTATAGCAGTGGAGATACTCTCATACCGCCGATTTCTTCTGGGTTGTTTATTACGTTAACAATATATTTTATGTACAGAGGAAAAGCCATAAAAAAAATATTCACACCAACAAATTCTTCGGAATTTATGTAATTCCTATTACGCATATGATTATTACACAATATGAAATTTGTTTCCAAAAATTAAAGGAACAATCACTGCACCGATACTTACTTAAAAATCCCTATGTAGTAGAGCTGTAGTAACTTTAGATAATTACCTGAAAATAAAAATGGATTCGTGTTAAATCAAGTTATTAACATGGATAGTAAAGTTATGATGGCTCAGGAGTTAGCATGTTCGGACACCGCGGCGATTGACATACGTTGTAACGTAACGTAATCCTTGCTAATTAGCCGCAGTATTTCGTTAAAGGAAAGCATTGGAATGAAACTATAGCATGGTGGTATGGTTTTGTTAAAGTCTGCCTAGTTAGCTACCACCATCAAGTTGAACATCTGTCGCTAAGTCCGTATACTTGTTTTGCGGCAACTACCTTGAGACCCAGTTCCCATTTTTTTTTATTGTAGTATGACAAAGTGACTGTACTATACCTGATGGTAAGCACAGTACAATCGAAAAACAATGGGGACCACCGAGAGACACACTATCCATCGCCGGTCGCCGCTGCCATGCCGGCTTGCGAAAAGCTGGATATGCACAGGCATATCCCGAAACGCGACCCGCAGAAGCGAATCACTATGACGGGCTATTTCGCTATATACATGGTGGTTGCGACCCCGTCGGGCTGTAAAGCCCTACCACCCCGCTTTTGCCATTGCCTCGTTCGTTAATCAGCAGGGTGCACCACGTGCAGGTGAGGTTGGCTTGGATGTCTCAAGTCTTATGATGTTATTCGACACCCCTTACCCCCCATTTAGCATGTTTAGGATTTTATACCGTATGGTCATTTAACATCAGGACAGAATGTCGTCAAAGGCTAAAACTTGTAAAGTACAACAAGCCCTGGCGGTCATGGGCCCGCCCTAATATTAAAAAAAAATCATAACAAATTATATACCTAAACCTTCCTCATGAATCACGTTATTTACTGGTAAAAACCGCATGACAACTGAACGGTCAGTAGTTTTTGAGTTTATCACGAACAGATAGACAGACGTGGCAGAGGACTTTGTTTTATGATATGTAGTGATAAAAATACAGTTTGTTCTGACATGTTATACATATTCTGACAATCAATTTTTAAACTAACACGGTGTTATTACAAAAATGTTAAATACGTATTAAATGCACCGGGGTCGCTGAATGTTCGCCATCTTGCTCTTTTGTCTCGTTTTGGTTACGTTAGGTTAGACTTGCGACACAGACGCAAGGTTAGGTTACAGACGCGGGGGCGTCTGTTGCCGCAGAAAGGAGTTCCCACGGTGATGAAGCACGGCTAGCCGCAGCTTCAACATGAAGCAGGAGAGAGAGAGATCCTCTCCCTCGAGACGAGGGTCCCCGTTCGACCACCTACGGGCGACCAAAGCGCGCGACCAGGGCATCGGAGCATGCAAATCGTGAGCCCGTACCCTGGTCCAATTACGCGCAAAGGCGACACAGGGGTTTTTAGTCGGTAGGAGTCCGACATAACCTTCACACTGTCCTCCGGCAGTGTGAGGGAATCCTATGCAGGATTTCCCCCTGTCTAAAAAAAATAAAAGGTTAGACTTGCGAAAAAGGATAACGAGGACTTACTTACTTCAACAAGTTAAGATTGTAGTGCCACGTCCTGGGAATCATATAGTGAATAGAAAAACTTTCATGACACCTTATTGCAGAACCAATGTTGGTCACTCTTTATCGTGTTTTCGGAATATAATGACATAAATCAATTTGTTGATATATTTAGTTGTCCCTTGCGTGCATTTCAATTTAAACTAAAAACTATGTTATTATAACTATATTTCTAAGCATGGTAATATTGTAAGTAAGCTGTGTTCACTGTTTTAGGACTCACACCCAGATTTACATTTAATGTATGTTAGGTAAGCCAATTGATTGTTTGTGTAACGTCTAGTTTGTGGACCGAATAAAAAAAAACAAGTATTTAAGACGTATTTAACTTTTACTGTAAAATACAATGAGTTAATTATGATAAGATTTTTATATTTTATGTTAATAAAGAAAATCTACTCGTTTCCGAGAAAGGCTAATGTATCCCTAATGTATTAATTGTATGTGTAATTTGCTCGTTTAAAATCAATGTTATGTAATTATTAACATTAAAGTTGATTAAATACGATTGTACGGTATATTTTGTAACCGGACGTGGGTCGTATAATCCTGGAAACTTACGTGAATTGCTTCAATAATTATACACGTTGTGTCGCGTAGTTTGAGGTAACTAAACATTTGTTAGCGAAGCAAGCCATACATATTATTTCATTTCTGTTATATAATACGACTGAAATAGCCGTTTCCAATAACTTGTACAAGCTTTAGTTTCAGGTTTAATAGGACTAATAACAGTGTCTAGGTAATAATGTTACGTTCTCCAACAAAGATTTAAACAAATTTAAAAATACAAATATCTTTACTTACTAAAACATTTTACGTAATGCCTTAACTATGGCCCCAAACTATGCGATACCTGTCTCATGGAAACCTAATGCCTCATTACAAATTGCCTTTAATAGATGTATAATTATTATGTTATGTTATGTAGAATTTATTTACATTTATTACATTAATCACGTATAGAGGCGATGCAGTCGGGAATGCCAATAAACACATCATAGATACTGTCACTATTTATTTGGCCAGAGCTTCGCCTTACAATACTCGGTACATATTAATGCGTAGATATCACCAACATCTTGCCTTTTAAAGGCCCATCTATATAAGTCAAAGCGATGTAACACAAAAATAATAAAGTATGAACAAATTAGTGGTATTTAAGCTATAAAACAATTTTATATAATTGTCCTTATTTATGTATCACTAATGTGTTTACTAATCTGTTTCGACATGTAGATCAGCGATATCTTGCCTTTCATGGCCGAACTATGAAGTCAAAGAATATACTATTATTCATAATGATCAAACTAATGATTCAATTCTATATAATGATATTCTTATTTAAGTCTTATTAAAATCTATATAATAATAATAATTCTTATTTATGCATCTTTAATATGGTGGCGCTAGTGTCAAGGTGTCTCTCTAATATGGTGGCGCTAGTATCAATGTGTATCTAATATGTTGGCGCTAGTATCAATGTATACTTATAATATGGTGGCGCTAATGTCAATGTTCCGGTCGTGTTGTAGTCTCGTCTCTTGAATGTGATGCAGCGACACCGGCGGTGGGTGGTAACACATTATTTAAATGACAAGCAGATTTTGTAGTCAAAAGGCTATTATTATAGAGTGGATCAATATGTGAACGATAATGATATTTGGAAATAACACCCATCTCTCTGCGCATTCACAAAATATAATTGTAAATACAATGCACTCTTATAAAATACTAGCCTATGCCCGCGACTTCCTCCGCGTGGAATAGTTACTTTGGGCTAACGCTTACACGCAGCGGAAGCTTTCAAGAGGAAAAAAATCATTCTTCGTCGATGCTCTGCCTTAGCGTGATTATATATAGTCTCTAACCTTCCTCGATAAATGGGCTATATAACACTGAGAGTTTTTCAAATCGGGCCCGTAGTTCCCGAGATTACCCCCTACAACGTCACAAACTCATAAACTTTACCTCTTTAGAATATTAGTATAGATAGTAGTTTCTTGCTGATTCCTCTTGATGACTGGTTTGATTTCCGAACCGGTGGTAGTTTTAATATTCATAAAACTCCTTCCTAGGGCTTACATTGATTAAACTATTTTGAATTTAGAGGACTAAAATATTTTATATCAATAATGTAAGTTCAAACTTTATTCATTCGTAGTGCAAAGAGAAAAGAAAGTGGTGTTGTGACGTAAAAGAATTGAGGTAATGAACGCAATGCTGAGCCCCTAAATTAAGATAAATGGTAATAGATTTGAGATAAATCCTGTACGAAACAAACAATAGAGGAAACGTTTGAAATTCTATTCACGTGGCTTTTAAAACCGAAAATGCTTTCACATTTATGTTGATATTTGTTGTTTTAAAAGTTATTGTTGTTCTAATAGTTAGTATTTATTTTCTGGATTAATGATATATACGTTTTTAGTAAGTTCTTTTTTAATACAGCTACTTTAATATTATTTGTTACAAAATACGTATAATCAGCCTGTTGGGCACCAGTTTATTACAGTGTCTAGTATTTAGATTATGCCGGTCTTTTACTAAATTCAGGTTTTCGAAGTCGATAGATCGATAATGAATTTATTAGCAACTAGTTTTGACACGCGTCAATGTAAATTTGACTTATTCTTTGGGAACTACTTCTTTTTCTTCGGATTAAAACTACCTCATATGCGTTCCGTATGCATCATTATGATGATGATAATGATCGATTGAGTAGCTAAGGCGTGAAGGCGTAACAAACAAATGGGAGTTCCATTTGCATTTATAATATTAGTTAGGGTTTATTGTATTTCAGCCTAATGAATGTTACATAAGTTGACTTACAAATCGATTGTTCGTTAGGGAGGGCCCGGGTCGCTTGTATCAAAATATTGTATCTAATTACAGATTTAATTTCAGTTATTTGTATTTAAATGTATGGAACAGACTGAGGGTTTTGTTATCAATTTTTCTAAGCTTTATATTTTTTATTGTGTTTCGACTTCTGTTAATGTCGTAAAGATACAAGTCAATTTAGCTTCTGTATTTACGTGTATTTCATGCCATTTGTCATTTAGGGCTCGTGTTAATTTTAGCGTCTACTAGCAGGACCGCGGACGTTATCCCGCCCTGATAAAAAAAAATCTTGACAATTTATATATCTAAACTTTCCTCATCAATCACTTTATCTACAGGTGAAAAACCGCATGAAAATCCGTTCTGTAGCTTTTGGGTTTATCGCGAACAGACAGACAGATGTGGTAGATGACTTTAATATGTTATTAATTAATTAAAGACTAAATGGATTTATAAAATTTATTATTAACATTATTTGATACCTAAAATATTTTACTATTATATAAAACATACATAATTAATGAAAATAATATTTTTATAAACACATTTTGCATTAATATACAGTTATAATAAAATACGACTTTTATGAACAAATTTGTACGTGGTAGAGCCACGCTGTAGCTATTACTGGTTTCGGCATGAATGGGTCGGCTCGCTCGGGGTAGTACCACACTCTCACAGAAAACCGACGTGAAGTAATACTGTTTGTTGGATCAAGGTTATTGTTGATCGAAGTAGTGCTTGCATGTTGGGTTACGTTCGGTCAGTGAGAGCGAGGCCCGTCTCCTCTTCCCCCAAACACAGCCTGGCAATGGACTTGCGACTTCCTAGGTGTTGCTAGTGTCTATGGACGGCGGTGATCACTTACCATCAGGTGATCCGCCTGTTCGTTTGCCTCCTAATATAAAAAAAACTTTAAAGTACTGAAAGTACATTCTGTAATAAATGTTTAAAAGTAATACTTATAACATAGTTTAATATAAAATAAATAATAATAAGATGTCTTGCGTAAATATTATAATTCAACAGGATAAATCATTGTGTTTTCATAAAAAATCGTCGTTTTTTTTAAACATTTCCATCGGCTATATTGTTATTTCCAAAGGTAAAGGCACTTCAAAACAACTCGTGTTGTTTCCTTCTTAAATTCATACACGACAACGGATTTATTTATACATTAAATCTCGACATCGCACCAAGAAAATAAGGTCGTAAAAACAATCTTAAATTTCAAGTATATTTTGGTGATTGCGACACTTTTTTATGAATTGTGTTACGTTAGTTGTATTAAAATATACGAGCTGTAATCTCAGACAAGAATTCCAGGAATATCTTTATTGCTGGTAAAATTTTATACGAGGTTGTTGTTCTTTACTTTTTATAGATTAATTATTGGAATGATACCGAATATAGAGTATTTGTAAAATACGGGAATTACAAAATGTAGATTTACCGATTACTTTATTATTACCATTTAAATGTGTCTATACTTATATTATAAAACTGAAGAGTTTGTTTTTTTGAATGCGCTAATCTCAGAAACTACTAGTCCCATTTGAAAGATAGCTCACTTATCGCGGAAGGCTATAGGCTATATATAATCACGCTAAAACCAATAGGAGCGAAGCATCAATGAAGAATGTTTCGAAATCGGGGTTAATGTACGTATCATTTAAAAATATCTTCGCCTTCTACGTAAAGGAAGTCGCGAGTTAAAGTTAGCGTTAGCCCAAAGTCGCGGGCAGAAGCTAGTGATTTATAAAAAGAGTCAAGTATTTCTAAAATTGTCACATATAGAGATATGTCGCGGCTGACGTTGGGGGCGGCAGTTATAAAGGTACGACGTCACTCATAGATGACGCTTTCCTTGTCGCTTAATCAATCAGTCAATAGATACGTAGTACACTCAGAGATGTGAATAGTCCGACAGTCCGGGCGAGACTGCACCTCGCTACTTTTTTTTTTTTTTTTTTTTTTGAACTGACTATGCTATTGACCTGGCAAGGTCTTAACAGCTTCACCGGACTACTAAGGCGAGCGCTTAAGGCACTCAGCCGATTTTACGATCTAGTATTTTTTTTTTTTCTCGAACTGTCTATGCTATTGACCTGGCAAGGTCTTAACAGCTTCACCGGACTACTAAGGCGAGCGCTTAAGGCACTCAGCCGATTTTACGATCTAGTATTTTTTTTTTTTCTCGAACTGTCTATGCTATTGACCTGGCAAGGTCTTAACAGCTTCACCGGACTACTAAGGCGAGCGCTTAAGGCACTCAGCCGATTTTACGATCTAGTATTTTTTTTTTTTCTCGAACTGTCTATGCTATTGACCTGGCAAGGTCTTAACAGCTTCACCGGACTACTAAGGCGAGCGCTTAAGGCACTCAGCCGATTTTACGATCTAGTATTTTTTTTTTTTCTCGAACTGTCTATGCTATTGACCTGGCAAGGTCTTAACAGCTTCACCGGACTACTAAGGCGAGCGCTTAAGGCACTCAGCCGATTTTACGCGTTAGTGGTATCCGCCGCAAACTACAGAATCGTACCGAACGTATCGCGTCACAAAAGACGTCCGCGCCATATTTTTACCGATCCTCCCGACGATATAACGGCAGCGAACGATCAGTACCAGCCTGTCTCTCAAAACAGAGCGTGTTCACGCCCACGCCCGCGTAACCACAGATAACGCCGCCGTGGTCTGGGGGTAAATTTCGCTCCCGCACACCAGAGTAGGCCCCCCTCGGCAGCGGCTCAAGCCTAGGTTCGTTCCCTCGGTAGGGAGCCCTTGAGTGCGCTGCTCGCGCGATACAGTGACACACCAATACATCACTGCAACAACACTACACACATCACCTCCACACACGTGCACGCTCACACACTTACACATAAAGTGGATGGGTTTTTCTTTTCTTTCCCGTATCAAACTGTAATAGTTTAGAATCTTTTCCGATACAAAATACACATAGGAGTTGTTGAGATATGTATGCTTGGTACACATATATGTTTCAGCAACTCTTATTGGTATGAATAGTTTAGCTTTAACTTAGGTTAGCTTTGATAGGTCGCGAATTGCATGAACAGGCAACAGCCAAGCCGAGGTGTGCCGTGCACCCTTGAGCTGGTTGCCAAAACAAAAATCGGCTGAGTGCCTTAAGCGCTCGCCTCAGTAGTCCGGTGAAGCTGTTAAGACCTTGCCAGGTCAATAGCATAGACAGTTCGAGAAAAAAAAATACTAGATCGTAGTTTGATAGCACATCTCATTGAGATAACAACGTAGTCTGATTGCACAAGGCATCGTA
>MU158952.1:285446-383390 GCA_015888305.1 Antheraea pernyi
CGAGCTGGAGCTTGGCGCGGGAGCACGGGCTTGATCCGCCGGATTCAGCGGCGAATCCGACGAATCCACGGACGACTCCGAGTCGGACTCGAGAGCCGCGAAAGAGTTAGACGTGGCCACACGGGGCATCCTATCATTGGTCGCGAACGCTTCAATCATTTCAGAAACGTCGATTTCTACACCTATCCCTTTTAGGAACTTACCGAAACGCGATAGTAAATCGAACTCGGCCATACCGAGGCCGGAGGGGGGCCGGGGGGGGGTCGCGAAAACAACCTCCCTGCCTGAGGGGCAGGGGGGCACGCCTTAACGGTTTTTACGGGACTATCCTGAGTCCGGACCAAAAGAGCTGTTTAAAACTAAACAAATTAGGGAAAAAAAATGTAAATAAATACGTGAGCGAGAGAGAGGAAAAATAATATAAGACTACATAAATAAACAAAAAGTTAATAAATATATAAAGAAACGAATTGAGAAATACGTAAATAAATAGATAAATAAATAAGTAGAGTAAACAAATAAATATATCAAGCAATAAATAAATAGAAAGGAAAGGTCTCACTCAGTTCTAGGAAACAGAACGACACCTGTAGCACAGGTGTGCGGCGCAGGTGTGCGACGCAGGTGTGCGGCGCAGGTGTGCGACGCAGGTGTGCGGCGCAGGTGTGCCCAATCGGAACAATGGAAACGAGCACTCACGAAGTAATAACTGACGTCACTAAATCACGAGTATCGAAATCGAAGAGAGCAACGAGCGCGACGTCCGTCTTGCACGGTAGTCGGATCGGAACTTCACCCACCTCGCTACGTTATTGTTACGCCTTATATAGGCTTGCTTCGTAATAAAGGGTAGTGCGTAATGTTTATGTCAGTACAAATACTTTTTGACTATAGAACGGGTATTTGCGTCGACAGATATAATAAAATAATCGGTTTATAAAATTAAATTTAAATTATTTTAAACTGAAACTGATCTTAATTATAAACAAGCTTAGAATAAAAAGTGGTTAACCTTGCAGACTGGAAGTCATCATGATACAGCTAATTTGTTTATCTGCGTGTTTTTTTAGCTTTTGTTTTGTACGTTACGTTTGTTCCATGCTCTCATGAAATAAACATTGAAAATATATGAGTCAAGTAGCAAAACAAATTTCAAGACATTACTCGCACCCACTGCGGAGCTTAATTTTGTGGATACTAAATCATCATGTCTCGTACACACTCATATACGTTATGAGAAAAATGTGAAGATATATATCTATACCTACATTACCTATATATATCATTCCAGTATTATATTAATAGCATTATGAACCGTTTCACACAGTTATAAAATTGACTTTACACAAATATAGCTAACTAGCTGATGCACGCGATATCGCCTGCATTGTTTATTCTCTTTATAACATGTTATTTGTATAGAGAAAAAACTAAAATAAAATTTTGGAGTTTAAGGAGTGTCGAATAACATCATAAGACTTGAGACACCCAAGCCAACCTCACCTGCACGTGGTGCACCCTGCTGAATAACGAACGAGGCAATGGCGAAAGCCGGGTGGTAGAGTTTTATAGCCTGACTGGGTCGCAACCACCATGTATATGGCGAAAAAGCCCGACGGAGTGTTTCGCTTCTGCGGGTCGCGTTTCTGGATCAGCCTGTGCATATTCAGCTTTTCGCAGGCCGGCGTGATAGCGGTGACCGGCGATGGATAGTTTCTCTCTCGGTTGTCGTTGTTTTTGGATTGCACTGTGCTTACCATCAGGCATAATGCAACCATTTTGCCGTGCTACAATAAAAAAATAAATTAAAAAAAGTCAAGGACTGCTAACAGGAGTGAAAAAACAACACAATTAAACAAATGTGTTCTTTTGAATTTTCATATTAATTATACTGTGCATGACAAGGTTTAAATTTCAAAATTTGTTTATTGAAATTATTAACATTGGTAAGGTTTTCATATTTATTGACACTCGAAGCAATAATTATATATATTTTTATAAATTCTATGAATCAGTCAAACGTGTGATGAGCTGCAAAATATCATTATTTCATGTACACAGGCCCCTATACTACGCGTCGCTAGTCTGACGCATACAGCAAGCGTTATACGGCCGATCAAGCTGACGTAGCATGTCATGACGCAAAATTACAAATTTATCTCCCGCCAAAAATAACGCTCAACGCGCCTAAAGAAGTTATCACTTCAAAAGTATAACAGCACTATACTTTGCTAACAAAATTTATTTGTAAACAATGTTGCACCACACCGCTTGCCCCTATTTGATGCGTCGCTAAATGCGTTGTGATTATACAAATCGCATCTTCTTAAATGTTTAATTATTTTATATTAAACGAAGATATCGTGATAATTGTTTATCTATTTGTATGTATCTATTAAGATTATCAAATTTCGATCGGAAACCAAGCTACAGTTTTTGCGTGATGCGTGCATAATTGTAGAGCCGTATAATTTTATTTACATATTATTTATAAAAATAGACGTCATAGATAACTTTATTATACAAGCACTTCTTATAGAAGAAGCATCTAATCCTAAAGTAATTATAAGGAGCTTAATAGAATCTAAAGTAAACTTCAGTTAACATTTTGTACAGATACTTGTATGCGTTATTACTACCACCGTTTCGCAAAACATATCTTTTCTTAAGAAGAACCGATAAGAGTGCAGAATTGTCTGAAATAACAATATATTTAATATTCTCCAGGAATTAATTAACATATTTAAGGTAATTCGATAATATATAAAAATTATTTGTAATCGAATCGAACAGAGCGTTCACAAAAAATGGAAGTATTATATAATATTAAAGCTATAAATGAAAATGTAAAAAAAGTTATGTAAACAATAATTTCAAAATATTTTTTCCTTATTTGTGGCCTTATAATCACGAAATTAATAAATCGCCCTTGAAATGAGTCCTAATATAAAACAAAGGCATAAGGTATATGATGCAACTGTGGTCTATGTTGGATTTTGCTAGCTGTAAATTAATGGTTTAACGATTAATTTATAGTAACAAAATGTAAATGTGTAACTGCTTACAAAGTCACATAGGTCGCGAATTGCATGTATCAGACAACAGCCAAAGCCGAGGTGTGCCGCGCACCCTTGAGCTAGTTGCCAAAATAAAATCGGCTGAGTGCCTTAAGCGCTCGCCTTAGTAGTCCGGTGAAGCTGTTAAGACCTTCCTTGGGCAATAGCGTAGTCAGTTCAAAAAAAAAAAAAGTTTACAAAGTTTTACGAGCAAAAGTCACGGGATTAGACACTATGCCATCACAAACCTCATTGGCGATTTAAAACGCTGAATATAGTACCATATCTATCCGATACAGCAGTGCAGACTTATACACACAGTAGTATAATGAAAACATTACTCAAGCCTTCCGGTCCTATATTTGTTTTCTTCCACACACGGGCGATACATAAGATAATAGTTGATTATTAATCATTTAAATTTTTTTTTAAGTCTTCTCGATAAATAGATTTATGAATGTATGATGTGGATGATTAATGTATGATGTGAATGAAGTTATGAATGTAGGAATGATTTTTTAAAGGCCGTCGCCTGAGTGTGAATTTTAAATTACATTTTTGTTGTATTCTTGGTTAGATTCAGGGATGTGGTGAACTAGCCAATTGACGAAAACATGTAGTCTTGGTTAGATTCAGGGGTGAGCTGAACTAGCCAACTGACAAAGACATGGTAAACAAAAGCATGCAGGTTATTCGTTATAAACACACGTTTATTTTTTCTTTCCTTCATTCTAGAGTCTGCAGGACTCTGGGTTCGCACCGTTTTTTGCTTTCGTTTTATTTATTGTGTACGTCAAAAATCGTATTTCTGAGCAACTATTAGGCGTTTCTTTTTTTAATTAAGTTACTATTATTATTTTATATATTTATTTGTTTATTTTTATGATTTCATTTAACTATAAACTATTTTAGGACGGATTTTTTAATGACGTTATTGCCTTTATGTCGGTTTCATTTTGATTCTTTATAGCCAGCCATATTTAGGTTATAATCCACATAAACATACGTTGGAAACATATTTATTTATAATACTTTTATAGCAGGAATTCCTTAGTAACTGTGATAACCCAACTAATATTATAAATGCGGATGGGTGTTCGTTTCGTTTCGTTTCGTATCACGCCTTCACATTTAACTACTCAACGGATATTCATATAACTTCGCGAACATATTTTCAGAGGTACTAAAAACTACATAGGGTCTCATTTACTCAGAAAAAATTACTGCTCCTGTGAGATAGGTTAAATCTACATAAACGCGAGCAAAGCGGCGGCGAAAATCTATCTTCTATCCTATACGTATAATCAGAAAGTAAATCTAACGTGTCTCTACTTTTTAGATTCTGTAAAAGAATTGTTGCAGGAGTCTGTCGCGCAACAAGTAATAAAATACATTTCAATCATTTTTAGGCGCGCGATACAGTGACACAAAATCTTACAACTCTGTGACAACATTACACATATCACCTCCACACATGTGCACGCATACACGCTTACACATGCAGGTGGAAGGGTTTTATTTTTTCCCCTTATCAAACTGAAATAGTTTAGAATATTATCCGATACGAAATATATATAAGGGTTGTTGAGGTATGTATGCTTGGTACACATATATGTTTCAACAACTCATATATGTATGAATAGTTAGCTTAGCTTAGATTAGCTCAGATAGGTCGCGAATTGCATGTATCAGGCAACAGCCAAAGCCGAGGTGTGCCGCGCACCCTTGAGCTAGTTGTCAAAGTAAAATCGGCTGAGTGCCTTAAGCGCTCGCCTTAGTAGTCCGGTGAAGCTGTTAAGACCTTGCTTGGTCAATAGCGGAGACAGTTCGAGAAAAAAAACAAAAAAAAAATCATTTTTAGAATTCTCTTTTTGTATATCTGTCTGTTTGTTTGTTTGAACACGCATCACTGCTAAACTACTGCGTTTACGATAAAACATCGCCTAAAGCATATCCTTGAGTAACATGTAGTCATTTAATTTCATTAAAATCGGTGCACTCTATCAAAAGTTATTGTAATTTTAATGACAACGCGTCTTAAGTACGAGGGAAAAGTAAATAAGTAAATGGACTTAATTCATTCAAATGACTTTATTTGTCACTATTTTTTACATTAAGTTCTACGCGGACGGAGTCGCGGGCACAGCTAGTTTTTAATATAAGTGTAAACGGCGTGATCGTTTCTAATAATATGTGGGGTTGTGTACAGGACCAAATTCATCATTATTTACAGTCACAATCGTCTCCTGAGTAGCCAGATGTTACTTTGATAAATGTGGAATTTCAAAATGGGGATATATTACTAGCATATCACTACATAATTTATATGTATACAAGCAATAACGTGTAAAATAACAAATTATATGTAATATTATTCTTGAACATTGGTCACAGTTAATCACTTAAAATGAGGCTCGCTGGGCATTTATGTCCCACTGTGACAAAAGTAATATAACTTTTTGTAAAGAAGGTGTATCGCGCTAATACTGGCTTTAATAAACGTCAGTATCAAGTCGGCGTGAAATTACATACCTTTGTACAAAGAGAACACAAGTTGTCTGCTTCATCACTCAAAGCGAGCACTCATGGTGAATACCTAATGTTTCAGTGTATTTGTGAGACACGTATTTAATTGAAACGATTCAGTGTGATTGAACAAATTGGTGTGATTAATTATTGGATATTTGAGTAATTTCCAACTGAAGCAAGCTTATATATGCAATTACGAGTTATATATATTTAAAAAAAAACTGTGTATACGTAAGACATCATTAATAAGAAAAATTATAACATTTATTCTTATAGGTGGTAGAGCCACGCCGAAGCTATTACTGGTTTCAGCAAGAATGGGTCGGCTCACTGGGGGTAGTACCAATTTCTCACAGAAAACCGACATGAAGTAACAGTGCTTGCATTGTAGCGTTTCGTTCGGTCAGTAAGAGCGCAGGAGGCCCACCTTCCTTCTCCCTTCCCCGTCCCCTCTCCCCCCTCCCCCCAAACACAGGCTGGCAACGCACTTGCGACTCCTCTGGTGTTGCAAGTGTCTATGGACGGTGGGGATCACTTAACATCAGATGACCGACCTGTTCGTTTGCCTCCTATGATATAAAAAAAATATATATATGTACATAGACGCGATTATAGCTCAATGGTTAGGGTGCTTAGAAGCCGCTTCGATCCACATGGATCGATTACTTGCGAATGAGCTGGAGTTACCGTACGGCAAAATGACTGCACTATGCCTGATGGTAAGCACAGTACAATCCAAAAACAATGGCGACCACCGAGTGACACACTATTCATCGCCGGTCGCCACTATCATGTCGGCCTGCAAAAAAGTGGATATGCACAGGCTGATCCCGAAACGCGACCCGCAGAAACGAATCACCATTACTGGCTTTTTCGCCATATACATGGTGGTTGCGACCCAGTCGGGCTGTAAACCCTACCACCCCGCTTTCGCCATTGCCTCGTTGGGTGCACCACGTGCAGGTGAGGTTGGCTTGGGAGTTTCAAGTCTTATGATGTTATACGACACCCTTTACACCCCAAATCTCTGGTGAAGGAATACATCGCGATGTAACCACAGGATCTATAAGTGTTATAAGTGTGTTTTAGCAGTTGCATTTCAGAGCCAGTCCCACTCTGGGTTTAGCGTGTTCACCATTTTAGATTACATCATGATTAAGCATCAGGTGGGATTGTGTTAAAGAAATGAATCACTACATAGTATAAAACAAAGTCGCTTTATCTGTCCCTATATCCCTATGTATGCTTAAATCTTTAAAACTACGCAACGGATTTTGATGAGGTTTTTTTTAATAGATAGAGTGATTGAAGAGGAAGGTTTATATGTATATTAACATCCATTAAATAGTGGAGAAATACTGTTATTTTCGAGGTTTCTAATGTGATGTCGTAAATAATTACATAACCGATTCGATGCAGACGAAGTTGTACAGGTCAGCTAGTTAATTTATATTATAATCCATGATAATCACAAAGGATGGAGTCTCAATGGTAGCATGCCCGAATTGTCTATTGGTGTCAGTTCGAATCCGACAATGACGCCGATCTTTAGGTGAAGGAAAATAACCTGATATAAGCATTGATGGTAAATTTCTTTATAGTGTGACAACCTTATTAATATCTTGTCATTTATAATTGTCTTTAATTGCGATGAATTGATAGTCTATAATCGATAACTCCATAATATAACAATAATGTATATTTCTTAAACGATTTCATTGTTATTAAAATTGGTTAATTTATATTTATTTTTGAAATTTTAAAGTATGAGAAAATTACATCTAGCCAGTACCAAACTACATTATATCGAAAGTTCGAAAAGAAATAAATAATAGTTTTAAAAAAAACGCTTTCATAAAAAAATCCAAATTATAAATATACATTTATTTCTAATTTACACTATTCTTAATCCAAATTTATTAAATTTTATTTTCTGTTTTTTTAGTTGGATTTTTTATGAAAGCGTGTTTTTTTATACTATTATTTATTTTTCATTTTTTAGTTAAATTTTTTTAACTTCTTTTTCGGATTATTGCTTTGTCATCGACCTTTGACAGGTGTGCAAAGTTTGAATTAAATCTGATCGTTCAAAGTAGGACATAATCGTTCTCAAAGGGTCGGTTACAAACATACATACATACAGGTGAAGCTAATAAAAGCGTGATGAAAACATTCCGTCTCTCGATTTTGAAGAATAAAGACGTAAAACGTTCCCATATATCTTCGTAGACGCTCTGTGATGTAATTAGAAGAGTATACGTGGTGAGGCGGTCGTACTTTTGTAATTAAGGGCGCAACTCTTCCCGGAAGTGAAGCCAATCTAAAACGCTGCCGGCGATAACCAGCCGATATCCGTCGGTAAATGAGATTTTCGTGCGTAAAAGTCAGTCGATTAGCAGTTACTTATCTGGATTTACTGAAAGACGTATCAATTTCATACGAACATTATTTGATTTGTAACTTTTATTATTTTATAATTATCGTATAATTATTTGAAAATGCAATTATGGATATTAAAAAAAATTGTCAATTGTCTATAGGTGTCTAATATAATTAATTATTATATATATTATTTATATATTAAGTATTATAATTATTATATATATATTATTAATTAGGCACTTAGGATCTTACACTCTAGGATTTCTTCCTTTATGAAGGTATCTGTGTATGTTCTTTAAATTAATTTATATTAAAACATTTTCATCATATAGCAACTGATGTCAATACGATGTAGTCAGATGCAGTTAACTTTGCACCTTTGTCCCATTCCTCCTTTTTTTATTTAGGGAAACTCATCAAACCGGTCTCTTGCTCAGGTAAGCCAGAGGGTTATGTGAGACTCCTGCTTACAAAAACCTCACGGTGTGCCATCTACCGCTATAACGGGACGATAATGGATTGTGCTAGTATTTACACGGTAAAACCCCAGCTGTCTGACTGGCAAACAAACACAATGTAGAGACGGGTAAAGCCATATCCTGCTTGCAGCTACTTAAGCTTAGGTCTGATCTTTTAGGGTATCGCCGACTCTGTCAGAGTGTGCTGCGTGGCAGGGACAGCGCTGCATTCTAGCTGCGGTGGTAGGGGCGGATTTAGCGATCAGGCGTGGCAAGCGATGGCCTCCTTCTGATGATCCTCTGAGCGACCCTCTTCACTGCTGGAGGACCGGCAGGATGGGGCGACAATTTGCCCGCCTCCTTCCGTCACCGTAATCGAACCTGAGGGGATGGGCCGGGTGGCGGGTGATGATGAGGGGATGTACCCAGTCTGTCTCCCTATTAGGTGCGAGCCCGGCAGCCACCTTCCACCAGGCGGACCGTTGGGGCGGCTATCCAAGTTGAGTAACTCGTACAATTCCTTACCGCCCCAACAAGTACGGTCTGTCGGTACACCGTGGGGTTTCACACTTGCACATCCACATACTAGGTACATAGGATATTATAGAGAACGTTACTTTGCACTTCCGCCAGGAATTGATTTGATTTGACTTGAGCAAGGTGTACTTGAAAAGTTAAATCTGAAACTACTAATAGAAAGATCGAAATATTAGTAACTAAAATAACAAGAATTAACAAACTGCCCTTCGTTAACGGTTAAACCTGACGTTGGTTATACTATACATTTCGCTCTTTCTATAACTAGTTTCAGATTTAACTTTTCCGGTACACCTCGCGCAAGTACTATCAAACGTTCTTTGTCGCAATGAGACGTGGTAGTGGACATCCAATTCTAGATGCAAGTGCAAAGTAACGCTTAGTATAATATTTAATGGTGGATTCCCTCAAAGTAATGCCTTCTTCAATAGGTACAAAGGTTTTATGAGTTAAAGTTTCATGAGGAACCAATTTTTTTTTCTTTTTTTACTAGTTACACGATAATATATATGCATAGCTGGTTAAACAGATCGATCCAATTACATCTAATTTAATTAAAAGCAATAACAAATTCAGCTGTTTTTGCACCTTTGCACCAATTGCCATTTCGGCTAAATGCCTTCAGTGATCGTCACAAATCCTGGTGCAGCTGTCAATGACCTTTAGGCAAGCCATCATCGTTAGTCAGTTCGACAAAAAAGACTCTTTATCGCTAAAATTGCGTTTAAACAGGTATTGTTAACAAGGTCTAGATGAAAGTAATTTAATTTTAAAGTAATTCAGTTGGTAAATAAAAAGCTTTTGTTGAGTAAGTACCCTTTTGAACTTTGTAGACTTGTCGTAATGAGAATAAAAAAATCCTTTGAAATCTAGAGAAAACAAACTAAAAAATATATCCAAATATTACTCCTCGAGCCTTAAGATAATTGTACATCAAAATTTTAGGTTTAATTTTACAGTACAGTGAAGTTAATTTACCGGCTTAATAAAATTGTTCGTGACATTTTTAATTGTAACTTGAGCGGACTACTCATTGTTTTGAAATGGTTATAGTAAACAGACTCTTCTCATTTCAGTTTCAACTTGGGTAAATTAAATTTTGAGATAAAATTATTTATTTTGGGCACTTTTAAAATATTTTATTTTTTATTGGATAGTTTCTTTAATATCTTGTAGGATTAAGGATATGGGTACAGTTTCACATGATATTAAATTATGATATGGTCTAAGGTGGTAAACTTGTTAAATATAGAGCGGGGACTGGTTTTAAAGTATAGTTGTCGGAACACGCTTATAGGTGCTTGGCGAAAGAGTTTTAACTTGAAGGTAATAGGTGCGTACTTAGAAGAACTCCTTTTAACTCTTCTCCTTTCCTCTATTTCTCTGGGAGCTAGTAACCTAGTAAAAAGTATATTTGCTATACGGCGGCAAGCACCTCCGACTTTTTTTTTATATTATAGGAGGCAAACGAACAGACGGGTCACCTGATTGTAAGTAGAATAAAAGTCCTCTTTGTATGATAAAATATACTACTAGTCTAGTGGTCGAAATTTGACCATAATTCGTTAATCCCTTAAGTTTCAATATTATTGAGGTTTTTTTTTTGGCAAAGAGTGTACAAATATTGCAGATTATTAAACGTAAGGAGCGTAAAGTATGAAGTTTAGAGACTTATAAATAAAGGTTTCGATTCGTCGATGGAAAAAGGGTTAATGGTTCTGTTGGCGACGCAGCGTAAATGTAGCGAAATATTTGAAATGTGTTGGCGCGCACATACCAATATCGGTCTGACGCCATATAGGGCACTGTGAGGACAATTCTAGTGTACCCAATTTTTTGTGTTAATTTGTGTTTTTCATGGTAATTAATAGGAATTGCGTAATAATTGTATTGTATTAATAGTTTTAAAGCTAAAAAGCATATATAGCAATAAAAGTGAACGTAGAATCTTTGAAATTGTAAAAGTAAACATTCTGTATCATATTACGTAAAATGTTAGAACTTGTGGGTTTTTTGAGTAAATTATGTGTCAAATAATGTATAATGATATAAAATAGCAATAAAAAGCAATGAATATATATAAAGAGGCCAAAAAAGGCCAAAGTGAAAAATAGGAAAATAGAACTTTGTCGTAAAAACATATATTTTTCGTGTATAACTTTTTATGTATTTATCGTATAATTAAGCTAATTATTGCATTGTATCGAGCCTGCCGAGACGAATCTATTGATATATAACACATATCTATTATAAACGATTTTACGGGGCCCCCGTCGAGCTTAAGTAGTTCGAGGCTATACCGTAATGAGAGCCGCGGTGGCTCTCTCCATTTTCGTTTGTTTACATCTTTATTTTCACTATCATTAATCGATATTTTACCAAATATTTTCTTAATTACAATTATAATAATTATTTGTTATATATCAATAGATTCGTCTCGGAAGGCTCGATACAATGCAATAATTAGCTTAATTATACGATAAATACATAAAAAGTTATACACGAAAAACATATGTTTTTACGACAAAATTCCATTTTCCTATTTTTCACTTTGGCCTTTTTTGGCCGTTTTATATACTTTCATTACTTTTTATTACTATTTTATACAATTATACATTATTTAACACGTAATTTACTAACAAATTCCATAAGTTCTAATATTTTACGTAATATGATACAGAATGTTTACTTCTACAATTTTAAAGATTCTACGTTAATTTTTATTGCTATATATGCTTTTTAGCTTTAAACCTATTAATACAATACAATTATTACGCAATTCCTATTAATTACCATGAAAAACACAAATTAACACAAAAAATTGGGTACACTAGAATTGTCCTCACAGTGCCCTATATGGCGTCAGACCGATAATGGTATGTGCGCGCCAACACATTTTCATATTTCGCTAAATTTACGCTGCGTCGCCAACAGTCTCCCCCCCAGTGTACGCTCCGTCGTGCACTCCATCCCGTGGACGCGACGCTGCAGGCACGATGACGATGAGACGCGAAGTAGGACGCCTCAGGATTCCGCCTCTCGAAGTCCGGACATCCACCACTCTCGTTCTGCCGTCTGGTCCAGGGTGACACGCGATGACCTCTCCTCTAGGCCAGGTGTTGCGGGGTAGAGATGCGTCGGCGATAATCACAATATCGCCTGGCTGCGGCTGACGAGCTTCTTTCCCTTCTATTCTCCTGGGCATGAGAGTTGGCACGTATTCTCTCAGCCACCTTTTCCAAAAATGATCAGCCAAATGCTGAGTGGTCTTCCAATCTGCTTTCCCGATGAGGTTGTACTCGTTGAAGCTTCCCACAATCGCAGAGCCACATGAACGCCCGATTAGGAAGTGATTGGGCGTTAGGCTTTCCTCGTCTTCCGGATTCACGCTCAAGTGGGTGAGTGGGCGTGAATTGACCGTGTGCTCGACTTCGGTCAACAATGTGTGCAGGACTTCTTCTGGAGGGCTCCTCTCGTTCAGCACTGCGGATAGTGCGGTCTTCACCGTGCGCACCATCCGTTCCCAGGCACCTCCCATGTTGGGTGCTCCAGGTGGTATGAATTTCCAGCGTATCCCCTCTTGATTCGCTGCGTCGATTAGCTCATTCTTCTTGAGCTTTCCCATTTCTTCTCGAAGCTCGTGGTTGGCGCCGATGAAGTTGGTCCCGTTGTCGCTGTACATCACCCGCGGAGTGCCTCTCCTTGCTGACATGCGCCGCAGTGCCATGATCATGGAGCTGGTACTGAGTGATGGCACCAGCTCGAGATGCACTGCGCGCGTCGTGAGGCACGTGAAGAGCGCTCCCCATCTCTTCTCCTTTCTTCTCCCGATGGTGACGAACATGGGGCCGAAGTAGTCGACGGCCGTGCACGTGAACGGGTGCGATCCGTAGCGCAGCCGTTCCACGGGCAAGTCTCCTGTCGGCGGCATTTGCGGCTTCATCTTCCTGGTGCGGCACCATTGGCATTGGTACAGCACACGTTTCACGGCGTCGCGTAGAGATAAGATCCAATACGTCTGCCTCAACTCGTTAACGACTGTTGCATGGTTTGCGTGACAGAAGCGGCGATGGTAGCGATCGATGAGCAGACGAACCACATGATGGCGGCCGTCTAGGATCGCCAGATTCGGCGCGGAACCGTCCCATTTGAGCTTGGCGGTTCGGGCGTTTAGACGAAGGATTCCCTTGTCGTCGAGTTGAACGTCGATCTTCTTTAGGCGACTGTTTGTTTTCAGTGGTACTTCTTTCTTCATTTTCTCGATGTCCTCTCCGAAAGAGTCTTCTTGGCTGTTTCGGATGATGTGTTGTTCTGCTTTCTTCAACAATTCTTCCGGTATTGGCAACCAGTTTCTTTCTTCAATCTTCTTTCGTTTGTTAATCTTCACGTTTTCTTGTTTCCCCTTTCGATGGGGCTTCCAAGCTTCGTCGTTTTCTTTCACGGCGTTGACGACGTGTTTCCGTCTACAATTTTCTATGAATTGGAAGACTCGTGCAGTAGCTCGCAGGAGTCTTATCCAGCTGGAGAAGCGTTCCGGTTGTGGTAGAACGCTCTCTTCTTTCTTCACGGTTGCCAGGACGGTTTCAACTTTCTTCTCCTCACCGGACGGCTCGACCCGGTGGAAGCTCTTCTGAGGCCAGTCTGCGTCTGGCCGGCGGAGGAAGTCTGGCCCGACGAACCATCGGCTATCCTCGGCGAAGGTTCGCGGCACCTCCCGTGTGGCGATGTCGGCCGGGTTGTCCCTCGTAGGCACCCACCTCCACTCGTGTGGCTTGGAGAGGTCTTCGATCTCGGCGAGGCGATGCGAGACGAAGGGTTTGAACCGACGGGGGTCTGCCTTCAGCCACTGGAGAACTGTGCTAGAATCAGACCAGAAGTATCGCTCGGTTATTTCCATGTCTATTTCCTCCGTCAACGTCCTCGCGAGCCTTGCCCCCAGTAGTGCCGCTTGCAGTGGGGAATAGTTGTCAGCTCTTCGGTAAAGGGCGGAGCGGTCGGCTGGTGAATCGCCTGCGAGAGCTTGAAGGGGAGCTGTTCCGGGGCGCAGGTGTGGCCGGTAAGTGGTCGCGTCGACACGAGCGATGGGCTTACGGGGTGTCGAGGGGATGGAGGAGTCCTTGCCTGCGGCCAGCGCCTTGTTGCGGCTCTGCAACAGGAATACTGCGCTCAGCGAGTCACAGGAGCGGAAACGTAGGCAGGGTGTTAATGGCGTAGAGGCGTAGGGTCGGGAAGACAGGACGATCTATTATCGGGCAATAAGCGACTTCTGCTTTCACGATAATAAAGTATATAATTTTGGTGTTTACGCAAATTGAATAACTTGGCCGCTCCAGCGCTCTCTGTAAATATTTTACTTATAATATAAGGGCGAATAATATTTCAATAAACAATAAAAGAATCAACAGATGAACTGCGAGAGGAACTGTTAACCACCAGGGTATCCATCCGCATCAGGAAACATATCAGGTGGCTGGTGAACTATGAATAAAGTCAATTCGTAAATTTACGATAACTAACAGCTGCACAGCACAGTATAACAACAAAATACAGCATAGTGTCAGCTGGTGGTGAACTATATTAGAATGAATAGCAGAAAGACCTTCTCCATAAAAAGAAAAAAAAATTCAATTTCATGGTGATTGGACATCGAATTAACTACATTTAACTAAAACTACACAAATATTTCAAAAGATCTGTGAAATTTTGTTATTATAACTTTATACCATGTTTTAACACCATACGCGAAAAGCGAGACGCCGCGTCACATTGCGCGTCGGTAAAAGCCACTTAATATAATGATTCAGTACTCGTTCAGGTAAGCATATACAACTTTTAATCTGATATGAAACTTAATTTCTACTAAGTAACAGTATTTAACGAGTATGTGGAGCAAATTTAATGGGAAACAATTTACTTATAGTGCAAATATAGAGGAGCCGCGCGTCGACGTGCGGATTCAAAATCAAAAATACTTTATTCAGTTTAGACCCTGAGAAGCCGTTTATGAACGTTAAAGGTACCACCAGTTCGGACAAACAACCCACTCATCGAGAAGAACCGCCAACAAACTTGATCTGGTTTATTTTTTCATCATACATAGTTTTACATACATAGATAGTTACATTCGTTTTTCATCTACGCCGCCGCTGATGGGAAGGAGGTCTACCTGAAGATGATACCGGTAGACATCTACGGACCAGCCGGCTCTACACGCGTTCTCGCGCTCCTGGATGAGGGATCCACCGTGTCTCTGTTGGATGAAGAGGTGGCCCACAAGATCGGGGCTAAAGGAAAGCCTGATCTACTCGTCCTGGAGACCGTCGGGGGGAAGCTCATCGAGAAGCAGATTCTGCCTGCGACTTCGTCCGCGTAGAATAGTTATATTGGGCTAACTAACACGCAGCGGAAGCTCTTAAAAGGAAATAAAACATTTTTAAACATTCTTCACTGGTGCTCCGCTCCTATTGGTCTTAGCATGATGGTATATAGCCTTCCTCTATAAATGAGCTATCTAACAGTGAATAAATTTTTCATATCTTTTAGTTCCTGAGATCAACGCATTCAACCAAACAAACAAACCCCCCAGCTTTATAATATGAATATAGGTATAGATTATGCATTAGAATCACTTAGACGGGCACCATGGATGTTTCGGTGGATACAGTACATCACTTATGAAAATGAGAGTAATTACTAGAAATTACTCTCGCTAACAAATACCTTGGAGTATATTTATTGGTTTGTGACTATAGTTATCGGCCTTTGACCATCTAGATATATGCTTTAAACAGGGTAGCAGAATCACTTTATTGGGTACTCAGACAAAAAGAAAAATACGGCCTGTTTGACCAATGTCTTATCTATCAAATACTACAAGTCTACAAACTCACAAGTTAAAAGATACAAGGCCATTTTATACAAGTTTATGTGAACCTATATTATTAATTTACAAGATTTATTTTTTGCTGAATTGGAAAATGATTTTTGTAGCGTATTATATGTCTATAAGATCGAAAATACAATACAATAACTAGTCAAATTAGTGTTAAAAATAAAACTTTCACTAAATAATTTAATTTTTTGTGTTATTAACAAATTTTAGAGTCAACGGAAGCTATCCAATTCTTTCGCAACAAGTTACAAACTACAAAGGCTTTTATGATAAACAAAATCACAAATCCAACTGTGAAAAAGGACTTATATTATAAGTAAAATACACGTGTAGTTTTGACAAATGAATTTTTCTAAAAAAAAAAACACTTGCTTACAAAAATGCTTGTACACAAGACGTAACGTTTGATAAACATGGCACAGGTCGAAATGTTAAACATTTAACGTATTAAAGAAGACATATAAGAATTATATCATGAACTAGCGGGCCTGGCGGACGTTATCCAGCTCTGTTAATAAAAAAAAAACCTTGACAAATTACCTAAACCTTCCTCATGAATCATTTTATTTCCAGCTGAAAACCGATTGAAAATCCGTTCAGTAGTTTTTGAGTTTATCACGAAAAGACAGATAAACAGTCAAACAGGCAGACGTGGCAGATGTATTAAGACTTTACGTTAAAGATGGAGATGTCATCTCATGTTACTTACAACCATTAATAATAGACAATATAAATGTCTCAAATACAGACAAAATTAGAAATCTAGAACAGCGTAATACCAAAATGGCGTGTCGGCATTTCGTGTGCAATACGAATATCGCTAAAGTTTACAGCTGTCCCCGAAAAAAACATTGTCAAGGGCGAGATAGTATTCTTTGTCTTGAAGAAAACTGTACCTTATTACGATGAAATTGAATCATTATTCAGTGGAAATACTAATCTTGATGGAAACGACATATAAAGCAAGGGCATATGAATAAAATAATGTGTTTTGATTTAGGTGTCTACGTAAAGTGAGAGATATGAAGGAGGTAGAATTTTGAAGACCAATATCATTTTGGATGTTACGTTTTTGGAAGTATTTTTTACTTTACCTTCGTTGATATAGGTTTTTGAAGTGAAACTTCTTTAGGCGCATGAGGGTAAAAATTTAACAGATGTAACGTCACGCAGGTATGCAACGGAAGTAACGTCATTTGCAGTAAACGCAGATTTTTCATCTATTTTTCAAGTCTCGGAAATCTAAAATTTTAGAATAAAATAAAAATAATAAATAAGAAATTAAAGAATTAATGTATAAGTCTTCCAAAATAATTATATTTAATCTATAAATATCCATTTAATTCAAAGAAAATTAATTAACTAAATTAAACTAAATTAATTTAATCAATTTAATTTAATTAATGGAATTATTTTAATTTTTTTTTTCTTATAAATTATTTCGACAAGGAAGTTTCACTTCTGACATGTGTACTTTGTACGCACGCACTTTTTTTTAAGTGAAGCGCATTGAGCGGTAATTTTGGCAGGAGATAAATTTATAATTTCGCGTTATGACATGCTACGTAAGCATGTCAGACCGTATTGCGCTTGCGCGGCTTACGTTAGACTAACGACGCGACTACGTACGTGTAATATTGATAATTTCCAGCTTCTTATATGTTTGATTGGTATAATAAACTGAATAAAAATGTATATACTCATTATCCGGAGTGTCAATAGATATGAGATCCACACTAATGTAATAATTTCAATAAACAAATTCTGAAATTTAAATATTGTCATTCACACCATAATTAATATGAAAAATCAAAAGATAACATATTTATTTCATTGTTTTGAGTTTTTACTTCTGTCGGCATAACTTATGACTGCCTCGCCTTTTTTTAAAATTTTTATTGTTTTCTCATAAATTCTCACATTATTTCCAGTCATCGCGTTGCATGAGCATGTAATAAGTTCCCAAAAATTACTCAATTATAACTTAGGTGCAAGTTATAAGTCGCGGTAATTTCAAAGACCGTTAAATGCTTTGACATTAATGATTACATGCCTTACAAAATAATCAAACGATTTTATAGCAGACTCCTTCTCTATCAAATCCAAAAGGTCGAAAGGACATATACGAAGATTGGCACATAGTATTATATGCCCTAGTCTCTTCGCACTAAATCTTGGGTATTTTTGAAGCTGTTCAAAATTTCGCATATATGTGTTATTGTTGGCGACGCAGCGTAAATTTAGCGAAATATAAAAATGTGTTGGCGCGCACATACCATTATCGGTCTGACGCCATATAGGGCACTGTGAGGACAATTCTAGTGTACCCAATTTTTTGTGTTAATTTGTGTTTTTCATGGTAATTAATAGGAATTGCGTAATAATTGTATTGTATTAATAGGTTTAAAGCTAAAAAGCATATATAGCAATAAAAATTAACGTAGAATCTTTAAAATTGTAGAAGTAAACATTCTGTATCATATTACGTAAAATGTTAGAACTTGTAGATTTTTTGAGTAAATTATGTGTTAAACGATGTATAATTGTATAAAATAGCAATAAAAAGCAATGAAAATATATAAAGAGGCCAAAAAAGGCCAAAGTGAAAAATAGGAAAATAGAACTTTGTCGTAAAAACATATATTTTTCGTGTATAACTTTTTATGTATTTATCGTATAATTAAGCTAATTATTGCATTGTATCGAGCCTTCCGAGACGAATCTGTTAATATATAACACATAATTATTATAATTGTAATTAAGAAAATATTTGGTAAAATATCGATTAATGATAGTGAAAATAAAGATGTAAACAAACGAAAATGGAGAGACCACCGCGGCTCTCATTACGGTATAGCCTCGAACTACTTAAGCTCGACGGGGGCCCCGTAAAATCGTGGCAGGTTCTTAGCTAATCAGACCATCTACAACAGAGTGTCAATCGTAAGAAGATCTTCGTGAATTTCATCGTGCATCGTGGAAAATTCATCGCTCGCCGTGAGTCATCGGATTCAAGCCGTCGCTACGCCAGGAAGAACCCGCGTTTTTCGGTCTGATCCGTGGCTACTGGCCTGCCTGTCCTGCGACCTGTACCCGAGTACAGTGAACGCTGTAACCGCGATTCGCGTAATTGTAAGGACTGTTGTAAGTCTATCGAATAAATTCCCCTTCGGTGAAACGTGCAGTTTGGTGTTGCCCGCCAGCGTCCCGGATCCTTTCCCCTTCACCCTCTACCCTTCCCCTCTCCCTAGTCTCCTACCCCTCCTACCCCCTAGCACCCGTGACTGGGCCCGGTCGTGGGTATTCGGGGGTTCCGTCCCTTTTAGGTTCCAATTTATTTTTATTGATAACACAAAGTAGCTACAAAATTTATAAAAAAAAGAAAATCGACATAGAAACAAAGCAGAAAAAGGGAGGGTACTGATTTATCTTATATAAGTCTAATTATATAATTTATGGTACTTTTTATTAACGACAATTTTTTTGCGGTTCCGAAGCAAAATCATGTTGAAAATATCTAAAAAAATTGCCTGAAAATTTGAAAATCACTCAGAATTTGAAAAATAAATAACTATTGAAAAACATTGTAATAAATAACAGATAATCTATTTTTTTTATCTGATTCAATAATCCATTAAAAAATGTTGCTAAGGAAAAGTAAAAGAAATATATCGAGACATATCGATCTTGGAGATTTCGTTGAAAGACTTTTTTGTAGAAAATTAAATTTCCTACAAATGTCTCGTTAACATTTTTCCTGTAGGTTCAGTCATAAATAATGTAAATAAACAACACAAAAAACAAGAAATTTCTAGATTATTTGACTTTAGTGATGTACTAAAGCCTCACCGGTGTGAGTTACAGTTATGTCGCAATAGGCACTATTGTAGAGCGCTAAATCCTAAGCAATTTCTGTGTTCGAATAATATAACAACGGAAAGTGCCGTCGAGTTATAAAAATTAAATCTTCTCACGCTCTGGGATACTTAGAACTAAATTAAATTAAATTAAATATTAAGGGCGCAAGTTATCCATTTTTTTACATATTCACAAGATAACTTTGCTTAGGGTCCGAAAAAAAATTGTCGTTTAAATTTTTTAATATACGTATAAAGAGAAAGATATCTCTGCAGTGCATAGTATATGAACTTGCTGCTTATTTTATTAAATTATACGTAGTAAATGCCGGTTAATATATGTTTACAAACATAAAAATCTCCGTTTACATATGTTACCCTTTGCGAATTAATCCATAGAAAAAACATTCTGTGATAGTAAAAAAACAGAAAACCGAAATTGCTTACATACAGACACTTTTTAACACATTTATACTTTAATTTTTATACTTAAATATCAGTCAAAACTAGACATCGGGGTAAGTAGTCGATTATTATTGAGAGATAAAAGAACATCGTTTGTTTCTCTTCCATACTAGACGTATAAATCGAATTGTATTCGAGAAGAAAATAGATAAATAACACATAACGTAAACAGTACTTAAGATATGTGGTTTACGTACTAGAAGATCCCAGTATCTGCATAATTGCTGTACTGAATTATTAGTTATCAGTCCAATACTGGGCTATATAAATCGACGTCACACGACGTCGAGAGTAACTTAATGAATAAAAGAAAAATTGTAATACATAAATACATACATAATTTACCAAAATAAAATATTCTGTAACAATATTCAAAAAGTTATAATATAAATGTGTTGATATATGTATATTATGAATTAGATATGGTCATAATGGATAGTCCATTTATGTTATTTTCTCTAATTGCTCTGGTCTTGATTATATGGTTAGGTAACAGACTGTGCACTTAGATCTTTCAAGATATATAACACAATATACATGTATCGAAAGGTATGCCTTGTTGTCTTGGATGCCAAGTCATTGAATTACTGGCAGTATGCGGTTCTCAATTATTTACGTACTAAATATAGTTCGGGTTTACGGGCACGGTAGCAACTTCGTTATTTTTGTTAAAAGCTATCATTTCCGTGGGGAATAGTTTATGTCTACGTTACTTAGGTTTTTAGCTTTTATATTTATACTGTAATAATATAGAAAGATTATTTTTTGTTCGTTTGTACGCTTTAATCTATTTAATGACTAGTTAGAATGTTTTTTGTACTTTTTAGTTTATTTATCTAACATCAATTAGAAATAGTGTAGTGGAACTCTGTGGCGAGGGCAGACTGACTGCCTAATTAGAATCGAGCGTTATTGCGAAGGGCCAAACTGTAAATGCCTATATCAGCAAGATACAATACCTAGTAACTCAGTTGCGTAGTCGGCTCCATATGCAACAATTATGGTCAACTACTTTTTTTTTGTAGCACGGCAAAATTACTGCACTGTGCCTGATGCACAGATGCACCTGTAAGCACAGTACAATCCAAAAACAATGGTGACCACCGAGTGACACATTATCCATCGCTGGTCGCCGCTTTTCGCCTGCGAAAAGCTAGATATGCACAGGCTGATCCTGAAACACGACCCGCAAAAGCAACTCACTATGACGGGCTTTTTCGCCATATACATGGTGGTTGCGACCCAGTCAGGCTGTAAAACCCTACTACCCCGCAAAATTCCTATCCTGTATTTTGTACCTATACCTGTCCAATATCCTGTGTTGATCGGATTTTAGTTTATACACCAATTTACGGGTATCCTATTTTTCCTTAAGAAGTAATTCATCAATACAAATAGAGAGTTATGGAATAATAAAAAGAGGAGAACAAGTTTAAATTACATTTAATTTATCTATTTAGTGGAACTTTTAAAAGTGTGAAAGTGATGAATTACGATTCTTATAAAGAATTTCTATAATAAAGATAAAAATTTCTAACGGAAACGCATAAATTAACGTCCTAAATTATATTTTAAAACTGCCTACAAAAATATGGAGATTCTTGTTCGGTTGTTAAGCGATCTCATAATTTTAGCTCTTTTGCACGTCTAAGCACGTGTCAGCATGATTCAATAACAAGATCTATTTTTGTCTTGCTTTAGGGTGATCTTTTATTTAAATTCACATTCGTTAATGTGACTTCGCTTTACCCTTTTTTTTTCTCGAACTGACTACGCTATTGACCTGGCAGGGTCTTCACAGCTTCACCGGACTACTAAGGTTGGCGCTTAAAGCACTCAACCGATTTGGTTTTTAGGTAACATACACAAGGGCGCACGCGCACCTCGGCTTAGGCTGTTACCTGGAAAAAGTCGCGTCGGACCTAGCTAACTATTCATACATATATACATTTGTGAACCATATAATCGAAATTGCATGATTCACAAATGAATACGTGTATATCGGAATGAGTTCGCTTTACCCACCTGGGTAAAGTGAAGTCATATTGAATTTGTCGGATGGTATGACGTGACAATTGTGTTAGATTGGGTCGCGACTACACCAGGCGCAGAACCCACTGTTGTGACACGTTTTGACTTCTCACATTCTGAGATCTGTCGGTGTAATTCTAATAATTAAGCAGGATGGTTTTTTTTGGGTACGCGTAATTAAAGATTCTGAAATATCAAAACTACCAAAGACATTTGATCTACATAAGTGACTTGAGTCAAATTTTTATCATCAATACTTTTGAAAAAATGCGCTGATAACTTATATAAACTGCTTGGTATCATTTTTAACACTTCACTTAGAACTGGTGTATACCCGATAAAATTTAAATTGCCTTATTAACGTCAATCCAAAAATGTGGTCCTGTTGATTCATTTCATAGTATAAAACAAAGTCCCCTACCGCGTCTGTCTGTCTATCTGTCTGTTCGCGATAAACTCAAGAACTACTGAACGGATTTTCATGCGATTTTCACCAGTGGATAAATTGATTCATGAGGCAGGTTTTGATATAAATTTGTCAAGGATTTTTTTTTAATCAGGGCGGGAAAACGTCTGCCGGGCCCGCTAGTATAATATAAAATATAGATCGATATCTATTTTATCAACAATCTGAAAAGTTTTAGACTCGATTATTAAAAAACTTCTTGCCCACTTTAGACATTTTTTTCGTCGCAATCAGCATGGTTTTATTCGACGTAAATCTATTACCACTAGCGTAAGTAATGCCGTTTCTGAAATTTCTGAAGCTTTAAATTCTGGTAAATAATTCCTTGACACTTATAAGGAATTTCGTAAGGCGTGTAAGTTTTGTGATCACGGTTGTCTGATAAATGATACCACAGGTCATTGTTGAGATGTTGTGACCTGACGAATCCTCCTCGATCTGTATTCATTTGCGGTTTTCTTAATTTTGACAGTTTTATTTAATTTGCTAACGAATTAAAACTGTATGCAGATGATTTGAAGAATTATCTTACAATAGATCGTTCAACCGATGTGAATATCATATTTGTGAATGTACAACATACATGGATAATCAAATGCAAGAAAATTTGGGCAAATGTTTTCATATCAAAGACATTATTTATAAAAAAGGCTAATGTTCTTTACATCTATACATATAATAAAAATGTAAAGAAAGAACAGTAGATAGATAGTTTAACAAATGTTCGACGTGATTCTTTAAATTGGCATAACTTTTTTATTTACGAACCGATTGACATGAAACAAACACTAAATGTTAAGTGAACCTTACCACGATATATCAGTGAAAACCACATCTAAATCGGATAAGGCGTTTCTGAGATTAGCGTGCACAAACGCACAGACAAACAGATAAACAGACAAACAGACAAAAATTCTAAAAATCATTGTTTTGGGTTCTATTGCATTTATAAAGACCCCTAATAATAGTTTTTCTCATATATACTTAATGTACAGACAGCGGTCAGTTACATTTTTATTATATGTATAGATGTAAAGAACATTAGCCTTTTTTATAAATAATGTCTTTGATATGAAAACATTTGCCCAAATTTTCTTGCATTTGATTATCCATGTATGTTGTACATTCACAAATATGATATTCACATCGGTTGAACGATCTATTGTAAGATAATTCTTCAAATCATCTGCATACAGTTTTAATTCGTTAGCAAATTAAATAAAACTGTCAAAATTAAGAAAACCGCAAATGAATACAGATCGAGGAGGATTCGTCAGGTCACAACATCTCAACAATGACCTGTGGTATCATTTATCAGACAACCGTGATCACAAAACTTACACGCCTTACGAAATTCCTTATAAGTGTCAAGGAATTATTTACCAGAATTTAAAGCTTCAGAAATTTCAGAAACGGCATTACTTACGCTAGTGGTAATAGATTTACGTCGAATAAAACCATGCTGATTGCGACGAAAAAAATGTCTAAAGTGGGCAAGAAGTTTTTTAATAATCGAGTCTAAAACTTTTCAGATTGTTGATAAAATAGATATCGATCTATATTTTATATTATACTAGCGGGCCCGGCAGACGTTTTCCCGCCCTGATTAAAAAAAAATCCTTGACAAATTTATATCAAAACCTGCCTCATGAATCAATTTATCCACTGGTGAAAATCGCATGAAAATCCGTTCAGTAGTTCTTGAGTTTATCGCGAACAGACAGACAGACAGACAGACGCGGTAGGGGACTTTGTTTTATACTATGAAATGAATCAACAGGACCACATTTTTGGATTGACGTTAATAAGGCAATTTAAATTTTATCGGGTATACACCAGTTCTAAGTGAAGTGTTAAAAATGATACCAAGCAGTTTATATAAGTTATCAGCGCATTTTTTCAAAAGTATTGATGATAAAAATTTGACTCAAGTCACTTATGTAGATCAAATGTCTTTGGTAGTTTTGATATTTCAGAATCTTTAATTACGCGTACCCAAAAAAAACCATCCTGCTTAATTATTAGAATTACACCGACAGATCTCAGAATGTGAGAAGTCAAAACGTGTCACAACAGTGGGTTCTGCGCCTGGTGTAGTCGCGACCCAATCTAACACAATTGTCACGTCATACCATCCGACAAATTCAATATGACTTCACTTTACCCAGGTGGGTAAAGCGAACTCATTCCGATATACACGTATTCATTTGTGAATCATGCAATTTCGATTAATAAGGGCAATGTATATTAAATGTAATGTAAATATAAATCTTTATAATAATATTTTTAGTTATTGTTTCAATAGTTCCTTATACAGTGTAAGTGAGCACAGAGGTAGTTATATGGTCTGTTTGCCGTGTATCGCCCCCCTCGACACCCTACAGCCACTCTCAATAGGGATATCGACCTATTAATGCAGACATCTTCAATACCTACGATTCTGGCAGGGGATTTTAATATGAAAAACAGATGCTGGAATTGGTCAACTACCACACCAACAGGAAGCCGCCTCGAACAGCACGCGGAGGACGAGGGTTACGATATCGCCGGGCCTGATCAACCCACGTACTAAAAGGATATTTCTACAAATCGAAGTCAAGGAGTTTCTGTAGATTCGGGGGTGTAAGGGGTGTCAAATAATATATAAGACTTGAGACATCCAAGCCAACCTCACCTGCACGTGGTGCAACCCTTTTTTTTTTTTTTTCTCCATGGGGGAATCCCTAACGGATATCCATCTCACCGGGCAGCAGAGGATGGATATGCCCGAGTCGCACGGACTAAAACCCCATGGTACCTTCTTACACCTTTTGGCCGGAGGAGCAGGGACTGTCTAATCGACACTACATCTGCTCCTCCAACAGGTGTTGTCCCCTCCTAAGGGACCCAAACTGCGGCCTGAGGGGTCAAGATGGTGGACCCCTCAAGGGGAAATGGGTGTTATTCCCCCTAACGAACTGTGGGAGCATCAGCATAATGCACCTCCACCACATGGACCTGTGCAGTTTAACTGCCCGGAGCGACGGACAACGTGGTGCAACCCTGCTGAATAACGAACGAGGCAATGGCGAAAGCGAGGTGGTACGGTTTTACAGCCTTATTGGGTCGCAACCACCACGTATATGGCGAAAAAGCCCGTCATAGTCATTCGCTTTTGATATCCAGCTTTTCGCAGGCCGGTATGACAGAGCGACCGGCGATGGATAGTGTGTTACTCCGTGGTCGCCGTTGTTTTTGGATTGTATTGTGCTTACCATCAGGCACAGTGCTACTATAAAAAAAAGATATCGCACCGTCATTTCGACCACATATAAATAATATTATTCAAAAGATATTTTGAACCTCTCTGGTTTTTAATTCCCAAGCAATTAAGGATATTTTGCCTTGAACCTTACAGAAATAAGTAAATTATTGCTAATTCTAAACGAAAAAGCGTAATAGTATGTAGGCTAGATAATACTCAGGAAAGTCCGTTTTCGTTTTTCCTTACCTTTTCCCGTCCTTTTTTCTTTTGGTATCCTTCCAGTAAATTTCTAGCGAAAATTAGTTCTGGTCTTTCGAAGATTAGTTCGGACAAATACGCTACAATTTTATTTATTTTAGTTACTCTATATGTTATTATCTAAAAGTATTATTTCCAAATACATAACTACAGACTATTGGGAGTAACAAAGCAAAAGAATGTCTAAAGCGTGCAAACATAGACCCTAGCCTTTGTTTCAGGTTTCAGTATGACAATAACAGTATTGCTTTGTAGATTGTGTGGAAAATAATATATTATGAACTCTTCGGTTTAATAGCAGTAATCATTAACACTATTACTGAATATTTTACTTTTTTTTTTCTAGTTGACTACGCTATTTGCCTGGCAAGGCCTGTACAGCTTCACCGGACTACGATATTTTACAAAGAAAAATCAGCCTGGACGCCAATAAAATAAAGTATTAACCATATTTTTATACGTTTTAAAGCCGGGTAATGTATAAGTGTATTTACAGAAAATACTCGAACGTCAATCATTCGTAGTCTAAACATCCTGTATCCACTAATATATTATATTATTCATCTCTCCTTACATACTTTGTGCATACTGTTTACATGTATTAAATTATTATATTCTTGTGTAACTGGCACTGATGTTTAAAAGCTGTAATGAATATGAAGGAAGTGAAAAATAGTTGTACAGATAAAGGAAATTTGATGTTCTTAAATTCACGATTTGATAATAGAAAGGATATAACTCTATCCGTGTAAAACGGTTTATGTGAGTATTATTATAAAATTGTAAACAAGCGTCGAGAAAGTCTGTTCATGGAATGACGTGAAGCCTTAGTTATGACCTCGATAATGGGAACTTGTGGGGTCACCGTACTTACACAGCTGAAGGTGCGAGATAACCTGTATAGATCAAAAATATTTTATTCTATTTTGGTGGATTACGTATTATAATAATTACGTAGTGTGTAACAACCAGAATTTATATTTCCAGTTTAAAACGTCGATTCATAATTGCTTTTGCCTGTTTTTGCGGTGTATATATGAATTAATTACAAGGTTTTATTTCCACTATCCTCGTTCACTCTATATCGCTTAATGAGAAAAAATGAGAAACATTCCATCCGCTTGTTCTTGATTTATCACTTTCTTTATTACGTGAATATGTGATTAATGATTTAAAAATGATGTGAAATGATTTTAAAAATTAAATAAATATTACGATCTAACTAACAAACTAAATACAAATGGCTATGTGGTTAATTTATACGCGGTAGAAGTAGGAGCGAGAAGTATACCAGCAAAATCTCTCTATAACCTTCTGAAGGACCTTGGCCTGTCGAAAACGGCAGTAAGTTCTATTTTAGAACGAGTATCAAAGGGTGCACTAACAGGTTCCTATCAAATTTGGTTAGGTAGGGCGGTAAACTCGAGCAGTGAAGGTGATCGTTGATGCGCATCTCAAAGGGGGCCTCCTTAAACCTACATCTGGGTCGCAAGTCCTGGGAACTGCTCTGAGTTTCTCCCTCGGCCACACGATGGACCCGGCACCCGCACGGTGAATCCATGGAATGCTAAGAAGTTTGTCTCTCTAAAATTTATATTTATTTTGGTGCATTATATGAAACGTACACTCGTCGATGTATGGGCATTAGAAAACGCTACTACCGATCTATAATTTTATCGTGATATTTGTGTTCAACAAAAGGACCGGCTCATTTAGGATTCCAAACTTCGTCGAGTGACCGAACCGTCATAGCTTCAATCTATAATTTACGTTGCCATTTTCCATCTATTCTACAACTAACTAAAACAGATCTTCTAATGACTTATTTGACAATTCCAAAGCGATAGCAAATTTGCTTTAATATCGGCTAGAAAAAGAAAACATTATATTAGAGTCCACACATAACCAAGATTTAGAAATGCTAAGGCAGTGCTGTCTCTCTTCTACCTGTATCAAAATCTTCTTATGAAGAACTCTATAGAAATTAGTGCACTTTTTAGGTTACATTATGGGTAGTAGGGTTGCATAAGGAGTTGAAATAGTTTAAAGAAACCGAAAAGTTTTGCTAAAATAAAGAAAATTAATACTGTGTCCTGCATTAGAGATACGGCGAGATGGAATATATAAAAACTAACACTGCCTGTCATAAATATGAGGATTATGTTAAATTGGTTTTTAATTATAGCTCAAAGTAAAGAAAGTATACTTGAAGCGATGACTACAGTTTCTTGATACTTGCAAACATATGGATAATTATATTTCATATGAGTCCTTACAAATATGAAAACAATGATAATGTTACGCAACAGTTGTATGATGTAGTGTTGTTTTATTGGAATATAGTTCTCTGGATTGATGGATTAACGGGAAACATTGTGACCAACAGGCACGTGCATCGGTAACACGTGATTTGCATTTGCTACAGTCGGGGTTGTTTGTTAAAGCTTGGCACGTGTTTACAGGCGGGTTTGGTATTACGTAATATGGACTATATTCATATGTTTTGTACTTACAAATGAAAAGGTTAAATAACCTTCTTATGGATATAACACAATTTAATATTATTCGATAGGACCATGAAAAGCTTTGTGAAAACTTTAAGGTTATCTATCACCTTGTAATCTTTAGTGTAATGAAAGAGGAATTAATTCCAGAATCGTATGTAACGAACTTGATTATCAGTAATTTCGAAGGTTTATATAAAATTAATGTTGATTTTACATTTATATCTAGTCTATTCGGTCTCTAAATGGGACAATGTATTAGAGTGACGCACTACGTTTATTGTATTAATAATCTAGATATAATAAGTTTGACTTAGTTATATTCAATTTCATATATATTAATAGATCACTTTATAGTAATTATTCGCCGTCACTCACTCGATGTGATTACGGTTGAATAACATATCTAACTTACGATTTTAATCGTCTCATATAACTTTAAGGACCGTAATCTAAAATAAGTGATATATTATTCTTCCTTAAATATCGAAAAAGGACGTATTCGGCCAGTAGACCTTCTTCAGAAACAAAGTTACTTAACATAATGTAAGGAATATAACCAACATTAATTTAATCTTATAATTTTGAAGCGTTCAATATTAAGGTTATACAGTCGCTACCACACGATGTTTGTCTTACTAAATTTTTCTATATTTTTTGTACATACACAGATGATCATATAAAATAGCAAGAGCCACAAAGAAAGTCACACAGAGGAGCTATAACGCTTTTTTATTATGTGACAGTTTCTACCAGTCGATTACTATCGCAGGCCACGTTTAGGAACTTCTTTCCAACCAATGTCGTACGCAGGAAGAACGGAATACTATATTTCCTTTATTTATTTATTTTTTCATATTAATTCAAAAGCCTACCATAGTTTACATAGCTTAGCATAGTATATATTTCCATATTAATTATATATATTTGGCATGAACGCCTTGAATTATACGAGTTTATATTATTTACATATTGTTAAATAGTGCAGAACTTTACGTTGCTCTTGATAATATATACAATTCACCTATATATTACCTATATACAGGAGGGCCCTTCGCACAAATATCTTCTGCCGAATAACCCGCAACTGATTCGACGATACAACAAGTTACCTCTAACAAGATTCTCGAACTACGTAACATAAATAATGTTTATTATTATTATACTGAAGGTTAACTGAATTGTATATCGACCTAAAAATTATCCGACACAAAATACATATAAGAGTTGTTGAGGTATATATGCTTGGTACACATATATGTTTCAATAACTCATATAAGTATGAATATGTAGCCAAGCTTAGGTTAGCTCAGATAGGTCGCGAATTGCATGAACCAGGTAACAGCCCAAACCGCGCACCCTTGAGCTAGTTGTCAAATAAAATCGGCTGAGTGCCTTAAGCGCTCGCCTTAGTAGTCCGGTGAAGCTGTTAAGACCTTGCTAGGTCAATAGCGTAGTCAGTTGGAAAAAAAAGAAAGTACATCGACCTGAGTGTATATCGACTAAATTGTGTTTAATACATTTTTGAAATATACATAACTTCGCATATATTTAACTACCTTTTGCCCACGGCATCGTCCTGGAATAGTTACTTTGGGCTAACGTCAACCTTAACTCACTATTTCGTTTACGTAGAAGGTATAAATATTTATAAATAAAAAGAAGTGGTATCGTGGGACACCAGGTAGGAACGAAGTTCCTTCGGCTAATGTAGAATCAACACAATCTGCAAAAAAAAAAAAATTACCTAAATTATATAAATTATAATTCACCAATTAATTAATATGTATACTCGCTTGTGTATACGACTGTCGCGCCTGCGCACATCTCATTTAACGGTTTTATTCCATGCATTTTTTCTTACGGTTTTACTATCACATTTTTTTCAGTTCGGTCGCGCAGCAAAATCCCTATCTCCTCCAAGCCTGCCGTAAGGAACTTCGTTCCAATAGTACGTACGTTAATCCCGATTTTGAAACAATCTTCATTTGTGTTCAACTCCTACTGATGTTAGCGTGATGATACAACCTATAGGCTTCCTCGATAAATGAGATATTTAACACTGGAAGAATTTTTCAACTCAGACGGGTAGTTCCTGGGATTAGTACGTTCAAGCAAAAAAACCTTTTTTAAAAATCATAAGTGGCAAACAATCACATGAGTCACCTGATGTTAAGCGATCAACACCGTCCATAGACACTTGCAACATGAGGAGAGTCGTAAGTACGTTGCCAGCTTGTGTTGGGGGAGAGAGGAACAGAAGAAGGAATGGGGACTCTTCAGCTTTATAACATTAGTATAGATATGCGAAGCTTTTATTCGCGATTTCGTTCGCATTAATGTACATTAGACTTGACCCTCGGAAACAATACTTTTCTTCTGGATAAATGATACCCAATGGCCTTTATTATACCTCTAACATCGTGTAAGCAAAATTCCATTATCGTTGAGTAGTTATGTCGTCAAAGCATAATAAACAAACACACAAATTCATATTTGTATTTATTTAACTACATGGGTACAGAAAAGGATACTATTATTCACTATAATAACAGAAACAAAGCCATGGGCATAGCTACTAGTAACATAAATAAACTTTTTATTTTATTTTTAAATTATCATATAAAAATGTAACTATTTATTTATGACAAAAACATTCATTTAAAAGTCTCATGACTAATGCGGTACATGTGAGTAGAATATTTATTTTTAAAATATTAATATTTGAAACGGTTCTATAGTTTTCAACTATTCCTACTAGATAATGCCATATAAAAAGACATTAAAATTTATAACTTACATATAATCTATATAACAAAATCAATTGTCAAAACTATATTAGCGCATCGCTGCAGAACAGTAGCACCTATTTAGCTAATTATTTTCTTGTTGTTTTTGGAATTGCTAGGTTTTATGAAAGATTATGTTTAAAAAAGTGTCGAGTATCGTCCACTATACTACTCAATGATGGCTTTGAACAAAGTAACGTTTTATAAATCAATTATTGATATAATTAGTAATAATCAGTTCCCATCTTATTTAATTTCATGGTCACACTGTAGAAATAAAATCTGACCTCATTATCTTCACCGGTACATAGGTAGGAAGCCGGGGCAGAAAGATAGTATAAAATAGAATCAGTTTAAGAAGTAGTTATTTTACTACCGATTTCTGTAGTACGACGTGACACTGACCAAACAATGACAAGCGGAAGTGCAAAGTAACGTCTATTCTAGTTTTTATTTATATATTTTTGCAAAGTATACGTTACGTATTCATCATTTAAATCATTGCAATAAATAATACTTATGGGGTGTAAGGGGTGTCGCATAACATCTTAAGCTTGAGACACCCAAGTCAACCTCACCTGCACGTGGTGCACACTGCTGAGTAACAAACGAGGCAATGGCGACAGCGGGGTGGTAGGGTTTTAAAGTCCGACTGGGTCGCGACTACCATGAATGTAGCGAAAAAGCCCGTAATAGCGATTCGTTTTGCGTGTCGTGTTTCGGGAGCAGCTCATGCATATCCAGTAGTGAATGCCGTGGCTCGACTACCGGTGAGATGATTAACATTGGTCACCTCTGCACACGGACGGAGGATGTTCACTCACGCAGGTCGGCATGAAAGTGGCGACCGTCGAAAGATAACGTATCTCTCGGTAGTCGCCATTGTTTTTGGATTGTACTGCGCTCACCATCAGGCACAGTGCTGTCACTTTGGTGTGTTACAAAAAAACTAATTTTAAGTCATATTTCAAAGGTTATCATACCTAAAGCTTATAAAAATATGAAGCGATTTAAAAAAAAGGTGCCTTACAATGTATACAAATAAAAATACGTACTTACTTAAGGATAAATAAAGAGAAGATTTCTCTTACAGGCGTTTTAGCTTTGAAACTTATCTCTGATGGCGGTATCATAAATATTTCGTAGACACAAGTGTTCTTGTAACTTGACAAAACGTCTTGTTTTGACAAAACACCCATTACTTACACTGGCATTGAAATATTACACAAAATGTTATAGTGCGGCAGATATAAAATATCCGATATCAAAATAATACAGATCCGCGATAAATCAAAGTAAAATACCTAATCTGCGTTACTGCCATTAATTTATCAGTCCCGAATATATCCAGGTAAGTGGAAAGAGGACGCTACGTGACAGGGATGCTTGTATAAAATTTGTTGCTACGATGATTTAATGTGACACTGTAATATTCTCATTATTTTGCATCTTGTTATTGATGGCAATTTTCGATTTTTAATAAGGATAAATTTGATAGTAACCTATATGTATGCATACTAAAATACATGTTGGTATCTACATAAAAAATATGACAGAGGTCTACCGTTCAGGGCGTAACACTAAAAACGACTGAATAGATTTCAATCACATTTCTTTAGTTTTACTTCCTAGACGTTTGATCCTTGTCTAAAGTCACAATAGCTCTATTAAAATAAATTTATTATAGTTTTTAGAAACTACTACTTTTATAAGCACTACGCGCTCAGTGATTTGTTTTCTTGGAGATGCGTAGCAAGCGACGTGGTGCCTATGTTTTCTCCCCTGTACATATAATATCTTGTTAAAATAATAAAGGACGCAGACGAAGGCGCGGGTATCAACTAGTGCAATATATACGATTAATAAATTGCGACACCATCTATTCGATCACCGTAGATATTGAACATGGACAATACCATAGTTAAATTATAGGCTGAACCGTCCGCCAATGACCGGTCTAACCGACAGACAATGACTTTTTTTTAGACAGGGGTAAATCCTGCATAGGATTCCCTTACATTGCCGGGGGACAGCGTGAGGGTTATGTCGGACTCCTGCCGACTAAAAACCACTGTGCCGCCTTTGCGCGTAAGTGGACCAGGGTACGGGCACACGACTTGCATGCTCCGATGCCCTGTTCGCGCGCTTTGGTCGCCCGTGGGTGGTCGAACGGGGACCCTCGTCTCGAGGGAGAGGTGCTCTCTCTCTCCTGCTTCATGTTGAAGCTGCGGCTAGCCGTGGTTCATCACCGCCCCCACGTCTGTCGCCTGGAGTTTAGTTAGGGAGGTATAAGATGGAAGTTGCCTCCCCTACGTCTAGTTCTGCGGCCAGATCTCCCACGCCGGATAGGACCGACAATGACTGGCTAACCACCCGCCAACGATGGGCCCAATCAACTTATTTCTAAATTCAGTTACTAACATTTCAGTCTGTTTATTATTTACTTTCAGTTTTTTTTTTAAGATACGCTTTGCGAGAATAATATCATATGATTTCTGTGGCATGCTAACGCAGAATTTTCACTAATAACTCCATTTTATTCATCAACAGGTTGATGCAAAATTAGTCTTCTGATTGCTCTATTTTTTTAATGTCATAACTGGCAAACGATCTTGTGGGTCACCTGATGTTAAATGATCACCACCGTCCATAGACACTAACAATACAGGGGGTGGCGAAAGTGCGTTGCCAGCCTGTGTTTGGGGGAAAAGGAGTAAGTGGAGAGAGGGGAAGGGAGGTGGGGCTCTGGCGCTCTCACTGACCGAACGAAACGCAACAATGCAAGCACTGTTACTTCACGTCGGTTTTTCTGTGAGAGGGTACTACCCCAGACGAGCCGACCCATTCATGCTGAAACCAATAATAGCTTCAGCGTGGCTCTACCACTCTTACTTACTTACTCTAGAAATATAGTGAGTAGTAATTAGAATTTCACAGAGACTGTGTAGTCCTAAAACTGTAGTAACCATTCAGACTATACGAAGATCCATCAACAGTTATTATGACTGTCTAGAAATATCACCGTAAAAGCCGTATAAAAGCTAGATATTAAATGATTGAAGCTGAAACACGAGCGATCTATTATGAAGTAATTTCCAATACGTGGATTGATAGTGGCCGCGATCCAGTAGAATATGAATGCTTTATTACCACACATTTATATAACTGTTATGATATATAAAATATTACTGAATGTGTTAATGGTATAAAAGTAAAGTGATTATTAACAGTTGATAAAATAATTTTTGCATCTACATATGTATATAATGAAAATACAATTCTTTGAGGCTCAATCACCTTAAAACTATCGAACATATCGGCATATGATCATTCGATGTGGAATTCTTCGTAGATGGTTCTAGATACATATTCTTGGGATTCGATTGACATCTTGTAATTATTTTAATGCCCAACCAAGCAGGTAAGATTTAGCTAGTCTATACATTTATACATAATTATAATCTATAGATATAATAAAAATATAAATTTAATGTGTCTGTCCTTTTTCAATTTACGTGATTAAGTAGTTGCAGGTATCTAGGAAAAAGTAATAGAATACATATCATATATTTTTTTACATGTCTGTCTGTCTGTTCGTATGAACACGTATCACTACTAAAGTACGGAAAAACCTCACGTCTCGTGTCCTCGGGAGCAACTTAGTCTCTGTTTCATTTAAATCGGTCCACTGTATCAAAAGTTATTGTACTTTGAATGACGACTCGAGGTAACTACGAGAGAAAAGGAATAATCTCAGGAATTACTGTTCCGATTTGAGCTCTTTCAGTGTTAGATAGCTTATTTATCGCTAAAGGGTATCATCACTAGGAGCGGAGCACCAATGAAGAATGTTTCAAAATCGTTTTTTTTTCCTGTTGAGTGCTTCCGCTGCATACCAGCGTTAGCTCATAGTAACTATTCCACGCAGACGAAGTCGCGGGCAGATGCTTCACATAATTACTTTAAAAACTAAAGAGTTGTTGATATTTTGAAATGTCTAAGTTATTCATTTTTAATTGTAAGAGTAGCTAAAGAGGAAAATTAGCGGGTTATTGTTTACTTTCATTCAGTACAAGTTATATTTAAGTGGTTATTATGATAATTCTTATACAGACTTTAACGTAATGTCATTGGTATGACCAATTTTTATTCTAAGAAAGATATTTGCAATAATTGTCTTCATTGCAAATAAACGATAATTAAGATCCTGTTAAATACTGCTTTTAAATAAATTGTTAATATTAATAACAAACACAGAACATATATTTAATTATACATTCGTTATTAACCAATACATCTAATATGTATAATTACTTATCATGGTAATAAAATAAGATAAAAATAAACAGAATATTTCGTGGTAAATAAAAACCTGAAGGTGCTAATGAGCGATCAATCACAAAGTCATCATCCTACCTATTACAAATGAGGACACGCACTCGCTAATGTTTTAGTCACGAAGGTACCACATCGCATCACGTCGATCCACGCCCCTCTGTTAATTTCATTACCGTAGTGCCCTTTTATAACTCAATGTTTTTTGACATTTACAATATATAATAACTCATACTAATATTATAAAGCTGGAAGGTTTGTTTGTTTGTTTGGTTGGACGCGCTAAGCTCAGGATAAATCTATTATATTCAGGATAATCTAAATATCATCATCTTATATGAGGTCTCTTTCTGTCGTCAGACAACTTACTTGCTTCTTAACAATATAAATAAATATGAATCTATACTAATATTATAAAGAAGTAAAGTTTGTGAGTTTGTGAAGATGTAGGGGGTAATCTCAGGAACTACTGGTCCGATTTCAAAAATTATTTCAGTTTTAGATAGCTTATTTATCGAGGAAGGCTATACGCTTTATCATCGCGCTAAGACCAAAAGGAACGGAGCACCAGTGAAGAATGTTTCAAAGTTTTTTTTTTCTTTTAAGAGCTTCCGCTGCGTGTTAGCTTTAGCCCAAAGTAAATTCCACACGAACGAAGTCACGGGCAGTAGCTAGTAATAAATATTCTAACAACAATACCACGGATGAGTTCATACCTACGTGTATATCTTAATCCTAACTGGTATTATGATTGTGAGTTTGCTTGTTTATTACGCTTCTCAACCGATAATCATAAAATTTTGCATACGTCTTGGTATTTTTTTATACATAAAAAGACATAGGATACCTTTGCTTAGGAAAACATGGATATCTGAGGGATACGTGAAATCTACATTAACACGCTCGAAGCCGCTGACAAAAGCTAGTATAATATATTTATACTATGTACTTTTGTGTACATCATACAGAAGTTTATAAGTTCAAGATTCCCCTTCTAATATTGAGTAGAATATCATAAATGTATAAAATACAGTTTATCCATGCACATGATTTCGTACCGAAGACTAGAATTCATAACAACATCAATGTTGTCATCAGGTTAACGACTTGCAGCCGAAAGATCTGGAACTTTCTAAGAACGGATAAAAATGGGACTCTATAAGTCAATATTAGTGTAATGTTTGTTTTGGTAGGACTTCTTGAATAACAAATTTGTTTGGACTTTATATTTATGTACATTTTCTACCTTAATGTTTTTTCTTTAATTCTTTATATATAAGTCATCATTATTGTACCCGAGACTTGCTTTTCGTGAAAATGGTTTTACATTAAATTCTCATCAAAGCTTTCCACAAAGTGAATTGATTGTTCACCAGCGCAATTAAAAAATAAAAATACTTTTTTTATATATGTATTATATTGAAACATATTGGCATAGAACTAATTATTTAAAAAAAATCATATATTTATTTATTTATTTTTGAGTTGTATTGACCTTTTGGCATTAACGAATAAAGTGTCCATTTAATGCAAAGCAAAACAAGTGGGTATCAGCTAGTTCGACATATACATGTAGAAGAATAATATAGTTTTTTTTTTAAATATATGTTACAAATTTTCTTAAACAGTAACACAAAATCTCTTTTATATAATTTAAAATGTACAAATGTATGTAAACGAATTTACTAATTTAAGGCAACTTTACTATTAAGAACGTATCGATGCTGAACATAGTGATCCTTTCTGTCCATCAATCGATTTTCGAACAATTGTATACGGTGAAATCCCGACACAGTCCCATTGAATGTAATTCAATCAGTAAAGTGACACACTTCTCTTCCAATTCATTGTTTTAGAATGTGCGGTTCTGGATCCGACGTAAATTGATGATCGAGTTTCTATCGTACATCTATTTTCATCTCATCTCTTTTTTGTAAACGTTTCTGATGATTCAATGATCTTCTGTATAAATAAAATGATAGCGATATGCCACTGTGCACGCAACATGCAAAAACTAGTCATTACACCCGTAGTGTGCCGTGCACCCTTGAGCTAGTTGTCAAATAAAATCGGATGAGTGCGTTAAGCGCTCTCCTTAGTAGTCCGGTGAAGCTGTTAAGTCCTTGCTAGGTCAATAGCATAGTCAATTCGAAAAGAAAAAATACTCAATACATTTTTTTTGTTGTACTTCTTAGATACTTGGTCCTTATATAAAGACCTTTATTTTGCGGAAATTCATCATTATATATTATAGGTGACCCGTGCCCACTTCTTTGGGCGGTAATAGGCATTATCAAACTACAACTTTTCTCTAGAACTCAATCATATATCTCTCAACGATAACGCAGAGTTTGTAAGAAACGTTTTCGTTTGACCATTTTTTCTCCGATTCCCCAGATATTACCCCCTACATCCTCACAAACTTTACCTCTTTATAATATTATTACAGATAATACAATTAGTTAATAGCTTCTGCCCGCGACTACGTACGCGTGGAATAATTATATTGGGCTAATACGCAGCGGAAGCTATCAAAAGGAAAAAAAGCCCCGATTTCAAAAACAATTTCATTGTTGCTCAACTCCTATTAGTCTTAGCATGATGATATATAGCCTATGACACTTACAAGTAACGTGGCATTCTATTGGTAAAAGAATTTTCAAAGTCGGTTTAGTAGTTCCTGAGATTACCCGCTACAACGTCACAAACTCGCAAACTTTACCTTTTTATAATATTAGTATAGATAGTGGACGTTACTTTGCACTTCGGCCTAGAAGTGATTGGCCGCTACCATGTCTCATTGCAAAAAAAAGTTAATTTTGATTTGCGCGAGGCGTACCTGAAAAAGTTAAATCAGAAACTAGTAATAGAAAGAGCGACATATTAGGAATTAAAACAACAACGCGTAATTAAAAAACACATCCTTGGTTGACGTGACTTGACCGTGAGACGTGGTAGCGGCCAATCAATTTCATGCGGAAGTGCAAAGTAATGTCCACTATTGCACTTATTATCACGATATCTCTATTTAATATAAAGTTATTAAAGTTTTAAGAATAATCTATAATAATTTTTATAAGCACTACAAAAGAGTTAACAAATTTTGAAAACAAAGTATATTTTTGCTGCCAACTTTTTTTACGATTTTTCTCCTAAACATAAAATAGATTGTTAAACAAGGCAGACGAAGTCGCCGGTATCAGCTAGTATAAAATATTGTGACATTTTTTGTTTGTTTACACTCATTTTTTATGGTGGCCGGCCTCGATTAGCTATTGTTATTTGATTTCCTTGTAGAGAACATTTTTTTATAATAATTTAAACTGAGGTCGTCAATCGAATCGAATTTATAAGATTCGGATTATTCCATTTGAGAATGTTTAATACTTACGTAATTTATGTAACGAATAATCCCATTTAAATCTCATAATGCTATGTGCAAGTTATATGTTTATTTAAATAGGTGGTAGAGCCACGCTGTAGCTATTACTAGTTATAGCATGAAAGGGTCGGCTCGCCCGGGGTACTACCACCCGACACACAGAACACCGACGTGAAGTAACAGTGCTGGCATTGTTGCGTTTCGTCCGATCAGTGAGAGCGCCGGAGGCCCACCTCCTTTTCCTCTTTCTCTTCCACCTCCTCGATTACCTACCCCTCCCCCATACACAAGCTGGCAACGCTCTTGCGACTCCCCTGGTGTTGCTAGTGTCTATGGACGGTGGTGATCACTTAAAATCAGGTGACCCACCTGTTCGTTTACCTGCTTTTGGCATTGAAAAAAAAAAATATAATGAAAATAGTATTTGATTGAGTTTTAATCTTTATGTGCTCACGATACATTATTTTTATTGTTTTCGTTGTAGTTTATTACGGTGGAGAATATTAATTTTGCATGAAAATACAACGAGGTGCAGTTTGGATGGTTTGAAATAAATATTCATATCATCAAAATGACTGTGAACACAGCGGTGATCAAATATTCATAGGGGAGCTCATATGAATGGCGGATTTATATTGAATTTCATTTTCTATGTAAAATTGCTTACTTTTCTCTATAGACTCGTTAATATAAGAACTATAGATTTCTTGTTGTTAATTGAAATTTGAACATTACTCTGGTTTCACATCTATTGCCACTCGGAGCAATAATTATATACATTTTTATAAAGTCAATTTTTTTTTTTTATGTCATAGATGGCAAACGAACAAATGGGTCACCTGATGTTAAGTGATCACCACTGTCCATGGACACTAACAACACCAGAGGAGTTGCAAGTGCGTTGCTACCCTTTGGCGGGAAGGGTTAGGGGAAGGAAAGGGAGAGGAGAGAGGAAAGGGGAGGGGAGGTGGGCCTCCAGCGCTCTCACTGACCGAACGAAACACAACAATGCAAGCACTGTTACTTCCCGTCGGTTTTCTATGAGAGGGGTAGTACCCCGGGCGAGCCGACCCATTCGTGCTGAAACCAGTAATAGTTTCAGCGTGGCTCTACCACCATTCATAATCAATAAAACGTATAATGAGCTGAAAAATATCAACATTACAGAGGCCTGTATCTCTGTACGACGTGTCGCTAGTCTGACGCAATACGGCCGGTCACGCTTACTAGTATGTCGTAACGCGAAATTATGAATTTATCTTCTGTCAAAAATAATAATGCGCCTAAAGATGTTTTCACTTCAAAAAACAATCTAAGAAAATAAAAGGCTTCATTTAGTCATATAGATCTCGGAAACATCCAAAGTATTATTATCGCAAGATCAAACTCGCCGCTAACATTTACAATAGTACGTATACAGATCCCTTTACTTCATATTCAGAAATTAGTTAGGATCGTAAGTTCTATGTTATTAGGATATAGACCGCGTTACTCTGTCCGGGGATTTAATGGGCGTGTGTTATATTATGTATACCAACAAGTTTACTTAGTGTCTACGTTGAGTTAGCGATAAAGTGAATCTGAGGCTAATCCTTGCGAAGTATGTTTGTGTTATATTAACGTCAACAACTGAATCTCCAGTGATTATGTGCGGTAACGGTTATTGGACATTCATTTATATGAAAGAATGAACAAAGGGCATGTAATTTTTACACAGTTTTTGTCCGTTGTACTGAATTTGTACCTTGATAAAACATTAAGTAACTCTGAAGCGTTGTTTCCGTATTGGAGCTACCTTATTAAGAATTACTAAGAATATAAAGACACTTTATATAGGAGAGTTCTTTTTTAATATCTTGTAATTAACAACCCGCCTGCTTCGCGTATTAATGAAAACTAGTGGTCGAGATTCGAACATAATTCATTTTGACATTCAATAAGACCAAAGCGAATAATAACGATGCTCTAACATACTTTTTAGAAATTCGCGACACTCTTACATATAGAGATATGATTTTTTTTTAATAATTCAAAGTGAATGAATCAAAATATCGCAGCGCGGGGGTTGAGAGCCGTCCCAATAGCCTTCTTAAACATAATAGGCTGAAATAATCTTTCAAATCCGACTGGTCGAGACATTTGTGTGTTAAAACAAATTATCTCTCGAGATTTATAATGGAAAAAATAATATAAATTATCCTATTTAATTTTTTCTTTTCCTGGACGTTATTATGGACATGGTTTACGCAATTTACTGAATGAAGTTTATTTAAACAGAAATGAGGACTCAGTTGCTTTAATAAGGACAAAAAAGATGTTAAAGTAAAAACGTTTAATTATGTAACATTACATAGTATAAAACAAAGTCCCCTACTGCGTCTGTCGGTCTGTCTGTTCGCGATAATGTCAAAAACTACTATATTCATGTAGATGGTTTCGGTATATAATTTATCAAGGATTTTTTTATAACCGGGTGGGACAACGTCGGCCGGTCCTGCGAGTTCAATCATATTATATAATAAAGTAGAACCTCGTTAAGTCGAACCTCGATAACTTGAACACTTCCAAATCTCGAAAAAATGTTTTGTTCCCTTCTCTTCAAACACCAAAATCTCCATTACTTGAAATTTCAACCCGAATTTAGTCGAAATAATCATTGAGTCCTTTCAACCCACATTGGTACATATTTTCCCTTCATAACTCAACAAATTAAATTCTACCTCTGTATCTCGAACATAGCAATGTTTTATTTTACAACCCTAACAACTTCATTATTTCAGATTTAATACCTCTATAGTTTGATGAAAAATAAGTTACCGACTTTACGAGTTCGCCGACAGTGTAAGTACACCATTGTTTCTTAGAAAGCAATTTAGGAGTATAAGGAAGGAGAAATAAAAAGAGGCAAGAACCGCATTCAATACTTTATTTCATACGGAATTTTATAGAGCAAAACAGCAAATCTGAAGAGAAAAATTTTCTGCTCTTTATACCTTAGACAATGCTATAGATAGAGAATAACCGAAAAGAAATTACTGATTTTTTTAATACCATATTTTTTATTTTAAGGATGTTTTAAAATAATGTTGATTTTTTTATATCATAGGAGGCGACTAAACGGCGGGTCACCTGATTAAGTCATCACTGGCAACATCAGGAGAGTCGCAAGTACGTTGCCAGCCTGTGTTTGGGGGGAGAGGGAGAGGGTACGGGGAGGGGCCAAGGGAAGTGGGCCTTAGGCGCTCTCAGTGACCGAACGAAACGCAACAATACAAGAACTGTTACTTCACGTCGGTTTAAATTTTAAATTTATGTTTAAATAAAATTTATAATAAATAAAAATATGCGTGTCACCTCTGTAACTTGAATTTTTATTTATTTTACCTCTCTGGCTCAAAATTTATAAGAATTAATCTTAACCTCTTTATGTCGAATCAAAAACCGCCTAAGTCGAAAACTCTATAACTCGAATTTATTGGCGTCTCCCTTGATCTTCGACTTATAGATGTTCTACTATAGCTATAAATGCATAGATAGGTTTTAGGCTGAGAGAATGCGTTTTTGCGTATAGTTTCCCTCTTCGAGCGGTATTTTTAACAAGAGATAAATTTATAATTTCGCGTAATTGACATGCTACGCAAGCATGACCGTTGCGTTTACAAGGCTTGCGTCAGACAAACGACGTGTAGTATAGAGGGCTGTGTACATGTAATATTGATATTTTGCAGCTCATCATACGTTTGATTGATTAATAGACCTTATAACAATGTATATAGTTATTGCTCTGATTGCTAATAGATATGAACAGTAATATTAATAATTTCAATAAACAAATTCTGAAATTTAAATATTGTCATTTACACTATAATTAATATAAAAATTCAAACGAGAATAAATGTATTTAATTGATTTGAGTTTTTCACTTCTGTCGGCAGTCCTCACTGCTTCGACTTTTTTGACGTGATAACGACTTATAAATCGATGAACGCCGGCCGCACGCACTAAAAAGCATGACTCATTGTCACGTTCCGCCTGAGCCGAGCGCGCAAGTGAAAGCGCGGAATAAGCGATAGAGAGGCGCGATTGGCCTAAGCGTTCGGCTTGTGACTCATCCATCTCTCTTCGACTCCATCGGCCGATGCGTCCGAGTCGTTATCACGTAAAATTATCACCCGTAAACTGACTTCACAGACAACCAATTTTTATTTTATTAATATATATATTACAATATTTTAATTAAAAGTAAGCAAAATTGGAATTTAGAATGATATACTTCTCTTCCATTTGGACCTATAAACGAGGAAAACGCCTTACATAACTCATGTAAATCTTACATCGTAAAGTGCCTATACCCGATAAAATATGAATACTTAGCTTTACTACCCATAACAGGGCAGAAATATCTGAGATTGATAGCACATTCTATCACTAAGCTATATACGCTTACATCTATGATCATAAATTCATGACATAGTTATAGAGGTTACGACTTGGGACTAAATTGTCTGTAACTTTGTACCGGGCCCTTATAAAATCTGTATGTAAGTCAATATTTGTCTAACTTTGAATCGTAAAGGGCCGCTTGAATTATGAATTTAGTTCAGTGTAACATTTTGTTTTTCATATTTTACCAAAATGTTTGTTATCTTTTATTTAAACCGTGTCCGTAACGATGTTTTGAATTCCTAATTTATGAACCAATATTTATGTTATATGTAATAAATATTAATTTATCTATACACAGATGGCTATATGTAATGAAAATACAGTTTTTTGAGGTTCAATGACGTCAAAACTACTGAAGATATCGATATATCTATCGATATAGGACTGTGACTATTCGATGCCATTTTTTCCATTCCGTTGATCGTTTGTCATTTTATTTTTGATTAAAGTTTATTGAATGAGCGGTGAAGTGGCAAATATCACCTAGTTGTTACATAAGCTTTTCGTTTGCATTATAAATATTATTTATTTAATGTAAATATCCACGTTATTTTTAAAGTTAAACTTCTTTTTGCGCGTTTGGGTTAAATGATGAGAGTGGATTTTTACGATGAGCGCGCACACCAACACCTAAAAGCAACACCATGAAGCCGGTTGATAATTGTCTGTCAAGTTTTCGTGAGAACTGATAACTATCTTCAATGTAGTTATTTAAATATATATGTATATATATAATATATATGTATCTACAGCATGTGTTTTATATCAGTGGAGATAATATATTCGTACATAAATATAGTGTATGTATATTTGTGTGTCATTTTAAATTATATATGGTGGTGAATGATAATTTATTGTGAGTATTCGTGATAAGAGTGGTTTTATATTATATTTTTTTCAAGTGGGTTTATAGATTTGAGGTTAATTATTGGTATAAATTATTTTTACTTTTTTGGTATCTCACTCGATTCTGTATATGTATGTATATTTTTTTTTTAATTTATTTTATTTAATTTGGTTAATTTAATTATTCAGTTATTTTTCGCTTTTTAGTGCCTTATTTGTGTTTCACGTCGAAGGCGGTTTATTTTTTTTAGAAAAAAAATTTATTCCTCCATTTTTAGTGTTCATAAATATATCTGGTTTCTAATGGGTATATATGGGATCACCTCTGAATATAATCGATTCAAATAAAAAAAAAATCATTAAAATCGGTTCATAATTAACGGAGATATCGATTAACATCCATAAAAAAAAATAAACACAACCGAACGTAGTAACCTCCTCCTTTTTCGTAGTCGGTTAAAAAATAAACATTGCGAGAATAAGAAAGTTTATTTATAAAAAAACCTCCTAAAGTTAACTATATTTGTTTAATTACAACGTTATTAATTACATTTAAAGTCTTTTTAAATAAAAAAAAAGTATAACTTTTTCGTGCATAAATAGCTATTTATGTGTGTATCTACACACATACGGTTTTTTTATTATTTTACCTCTTAAAAGAGGTATATGATTTATGTAGAGAAATCTCTTCAACCAAGGCCATCGTATTTGTGATAGAATACAATTTTTCCAACTTCTTTATAGGTACAAACGGAGAAGGTCGACCTTTGCCGTACTGCAAAGCTGTGAAACTGTCTTCGGATCAGTGTATTTTAGTAGTGTAGTATATCATCTAATATAACAAGAAGAGAATGTAACGAGAGAGAGAGAGAGTAGAGATGAACGGGCGGGCGATGAATTGTATGTAAGTCTTATGGTTCCGACAGTTCCTAACCATCAATTATTTTACGAAACCATTCGTCTAATAACATACACATACCATAGGTATCGACGATTGTATAGATAATATAGAAAACTCCAACAAAAAAAAAGAACAAGTATAATGATAATATACTTGAAACAGCACACAAATACTTCTATATGGATAAAAAAAAGTAATTACTCCTCGTAATAATTCTGTCAAACTGAATTTAGAGTCCGAGTTAAACTTTTGACCACTCTGAAGATAGTTGCCTAGGACACAAATTTAGGCATAAATACGTATTATATTGTAAGTTTTTTTTATTGTAGCACGGCAAAATGACTGCACTGTGCCTGATGGTAAGCACAGTACAGTCCAAAAACAATGGCGACCACCGAGTGACACACTATCCATCGCCGGTCGCCGCAGTTATGCCGGCCTGCGAAAGGCTGGATATGCACAGGCTGCTCCCGCAGAAGCGGGTCACTATGACGGGCTTTTTCACCATATACATGGTGGTTGCGACCCAGTCAGGCTGTAAAACTTTACCACCCCGCTTTCGCTATTGCCTCGTTCGTTATTTAGCATGGTGCACTACGTGCAGGTGAGGTTGGCTTGGATGTCTTAAGTCTTAGATTTTATTCGACACCCCTTACATCCGAAAGTTGAATAATAAGTTGAATATCGAGACAACTTCGGGAAAAATAAATGCTTATTTTAGATTCCTATAACAATAACCATGAATGAAACATTTGACGATATTATGCGTAAGACCGCACTAAAGGCTATATTATATATTAAGAGCGGCCAAAGAAATTGGCGCGGACACATAATTTATAATGTGAAACCCTATGAGTAGAATATACTTAAATTATTATAATATTCTAGTGCTACTTTCGCTCGCTCAATGTAGATTTAATCCATTCCTCGGGAACAGGGTTTTATCTGAATAGAAGTTACATTGTGTGCTTGTTTCTATCCCTGACAACGTATATTAAAAATTATATGATGATCGGTTGTGTAGTTAAGGTATGAAAAGAATCAGAGTGGTAGAGCCACGCTGAAGCTATTATTGGTTTCAGCACGAATGGGTCGGCTCGTCCGGGGTACTACCACCCTCTCATAGAAAACCGGCGTGAAGTAACAGTGATTGCATTGTTGCGTTTCGTTAAGTCGGTGAGAGCGCCGGAGGCCCACTTCCCCTCTCCTCTCCCCTTCCTTTCCCCCAAACATAAGCCGGCAACGCACATTCGACTGTGAACGGTGACTGGTGACGGTGGTGATCACTTAACATCAGTTGACACACCTGTTCGTTTGTCTGCTATGACATAAACAATAATGAAAGCGTACAAAAATAAACAAACATTCACAATTATAATATTTTTTAGGCTTGATAAAATACGACGAACCAGCCAAGCGGCAGGTGTGTTTATGAAGTCTAGTTTATTTTATGCGACAGACGCACGTGTTACTTCAACCTTTTGTATCAAAACAATAAGTTCCTATGTGTCAAAAGCACAAAGCCGTTTGAGGTGGGTGTCCAACCACGCGTTTATGCTTGTCTTTGAAATGAACGTCAGTAGATACTGTCGTTCTAGTAGTACGTTCTGTAGACAGATATTGTAAACATTCGAGCTGATAACGTTGAAGTTCTTTTATTATATTGAAACGTGTGATAATCGACATATATTAATGTAATTGTTTTTCTTTAGTTTCTATCCAGCTAACTGTTTCGGTTGAAAGTATGATTTTTGAAGCGAAAATTTAAGTCTCGATGAATGTTTAAAAAAAAGGGATTGTGTGGTTTTATGAAACCACGGTAAAAGTGAAACTTCACACTATAGACATTTACAAATAATAGTCTATATACACTATACGGTCAGCTGCTACGAACTATAGGCGCCGTCATATTGGCCCTAGCTGCTCTGACGAGCGCCTTTCACTTTATCCCTACTCCATGGCCGACCATCACGCGACATGCAACACACAGACGAAAAAGTTTGAGACGATGCAATAAAAGTTTCACTTTAAAAAAAAAGTTGGTGAAAAGCTGATGGGTTTGCGTTACCGATAACCTCGACATGCTCGTGACGCGCTACCGACGACCTCGACATGCTCGGGGACGTATTCTGTTTGTTACGCTTACACATCTTAACTATTCAAAAGGTAATCATAAAATTTTGCATGCACGTTGTCATGGTTGCAGGAAAGGACACGAGGTACCTTTTATTCAGAAAAATATGCTGTTTCCGAGAAATAGGTCCAGTTTATATGAATGTGAGTAAAGCCACGGGAAATAGCTAGTTTCTTATAATCCCAAAGGCAATTGGCAATCCTATCCACATCAAAACTTTTAAAAGATAAACCGAAGTCTTTCTAACCGACTTCGAAAAAGGAGGAGGTTACTACGTTCGGTTGTATGTTTTTTATGTATGTTAATCGATATCTCCGTCAATTATGAACCGAATTTAATGATTCTTTTTTTTATTTGAATCGGTTATATTCAGAGGTGGTCCCATATAAATTTGAAAATATTCAACCCCTAAGGGGATGAAACTTCGTTTATTTGATTTTCACCCACTTCGTCTTTACGTATTTTCGTGAATTTGGAACCGATTTATTATACCCATTAGAAACCAAATATATCAATGCACACTAAAAATGGAAGAATAAAAAAAATACAAAAATATATATACCGCCTTCGATGTGAAAAACTAATAAGGCATTAAAAAGCGAAAAATAACTGAATTATTAAATTAACCAAATTAAATTAAAAAAAATTGATATTTGCGCTACCTAATAATATATTTGAAGTCAATATTAAGTATTTGCTCGGATTGTAAAGCTTGTAGCAAATTATTGCATAATCCAGCAGTCCTCAACCTTTTTTTCTCAATGACGCACTCATCATCATCATATTCTTACCCTTATCCCAACGAAGTAGGGTCGACACAACATATTTTTCTCTTCCACTCTCCCTTGTTAGATCTCATCTTAATATTCACACCTTTTATATATCATTTTACACACATTCCATCTACAGCTTTTTCGGTCTTCTTTTACTCCTATGTATCCGTCCACTTTATACTCAATTTTTTTCTTGTTACATGACTAAGGACGACTACTGGCTCCTGTCAGCGACGTAATACCATACTCTTTACAAATTAGCGACGCCCTTACATACATGTAACACTTTTAAGAGTACAAAGTGAGTTTGTAAATCTCGCGACACACTTGACAGATGCTTGCGACGAACCCATGTGTCGTAACATGATGGTTGAGAACCGTCGCTATAACCTTATAGCCTTCCTCAACGTAAAAGGCGGAAATAATCTTTCAAATATAGGCATAGTCTGGTCGAAATATTTGTGCGTTATAACAAATAATCTCTCGAGCTTTATCATTAGCATTACATAGTATAAAACAAAGTCTCCTACCGTGTCTGTCTGTCTGTTCGCGATAAACTCAAAAACTACTGAACGAATCTTCATGCGGTTTTTACCAGTGGATAAAGTGATTCATGAGGAACGTTTTGGTATATAATTTATCAGGGTTTTTTTTTAATCAGGGCGAGACAACGTCTGTCGGGGCCGCTAGTAATGTATAAAATTAATATAAATTTCCTTATTTATTTTTGCTTCTCCTGGAACCTTATTATTACCATGGTCAGTGTCATTTATGGAATAAAGTTTGTTTAAACAGAAATAAGGACTAAGTTGCTTAAATAAGGACGAAAAAGTTGTTGACGTAAAAAACCTTTAATTGTATATTCAGTCATATTAACATTTCAATAACTTTTTATGCGGTTATGCCAATAAATAGTTAATTCAACAATTATTTCGGAATTCGCGTATATTTACTCATTTAAATTAGTAACTTTAATAGCGGCGGACAGTGAAAGGGAAAGTCAGGAAATCTGAACCTAAGAAATGTCGTTGTTGTAACCACTGTACGTGAGAAAAGAAAACTGTGGAACTTTCTGAGTTTCCAGTCACCATTGTGTTGTGGGGTGACGTTGTGATTATACCATTCTCCAACGCGAAGAAAACTTTGGTTCTGCATTGGGAACCTTTACATGCTGACGTCATTATCTATAGAAATAAATAAACTTGAAGTGTCTGGTATGTAATGTCATAATAACAGTTATTTACTAAATGGATGTACATACGGTACTTATAACAAATAAGAAAGAATTCTGTCTTCTGTCTGTCTGTCGGTTTGTTCCGGATAATCTCCGAAACAGTTGGACCAATTTTCAGATGAAGCTGCGGGTAACAGCTAATGATATAATATCTTTGGTAAGATTAACATTAACAACCGCATATAAGATTAAAATTTAGACATATGCTTATTTATTTCATTTAATCCAAAGTGTACAAGTTTTTCAACTATGCGGAATCACGACAAAACACTAATAAAACACTTCACTTTACTTTATAACTTTTATAATTTACTTTAGAAAACAACAACAGTACAGTCTGTTGGTCGGAACCATACTTTTACAAGAAAGTGTATCGTGAGCGCGATCTAATAAACTACTGGCGCCATCTCGTGCCGACAATATTAAATTAGACATTTTGACAATATTAAATTAGACATTTTGACAATATTAAATTTAGACACAAAGCCTTTGCAGAGTCTGACTGTTTGTTCACGATAAACTCAAAAACTACTGAACGCATTTTCCTGCAGTTATCACTTGTAGATAGAGTGATTGAAAAGGAAAATTTAGGTATATAATTTTTCTATATTTTTTTTTTATTATCAAAGCAGGACAACGTCGGTCTTGCCCGCAAGTATGTTATAATATAGTTGTAATACTGTATATTCTACGCATATAAATAAACTTCGTGTCAGGTTTTTTGAACAGACTATTGCAGCATGAATAGGTCGGCTCGCCCAGGGGATTGCCACCCTCTCATAGAAAACCGACGTGAAATAACAGTGCTTGCATTGTTGCGTTTCGTTCGGTCAGTGAGAGCGCCGGAGGCCCACCTCCCCTCCTCTCTTCTCTCCCTCTCCCTCCCCTAACCCTTCCCCTGAAGGGTGGCAACGCACTTGCGACTTCTCTGGTGTTGTTAGTGTTCATGGACGGTGGTGACTTAACATCAGGTGATCCACCTGTTCGTTTGCCATCTATGACATAAAAAAAATCTAAAGCGAGCTTGATAAGACTAACAGATAGAAATATTTTCTAGTCGTTACTCGACCTACACTTTAATGCAATCTTCCGTAGAGCTAGGCAATTATGATGAAAAATATAAACACTGGTAACTTTAAAATTCATATTTTAATATGTTGTCTATACTAATATAATAAAGAGGTAAAGTTTGTGAATTTGTGACGTTGTGAGCTTGTGACGTTGTGAGTTTGTGACTTTATAGGGGGTAATCTCAGGAACTATTGGTCTGGTTTGAAAAATTCTTTCAGTATTATATAGCCCACTAGCTGTTACCCGCGGCTCCGCACGCGCTTTTTAAAAAATGTATTAAAGAAATGGAAAATTGTGAGTAGGTGTGTACATTACAGAAAAGTTTTTGAAGTTCCAGTTATGTTGCTGATGATAAATCCCATCCCACTCGATATACTATTTGTATTCATATATCTAATGTACACGTTACATGTTACAGTTGGCGTGAGTGTCGTAGTTACAAATGTTTTGGAAAAAACTTTTCTGCAATGTAAACACCCACTCACAATTTTCCATTTCTTTAATACATTTTTTAAAAAGCGCGTGCGGAGCCGCGGGTAACAGCTAGTACATTCGTCCATGTGAAATTGATCAAAAATATGTTACAACCGCGATGAGACGTGTGCCTTACTGACTCCAAGAATAAATATACATAATTGAAAGTCATATATTTGTATGTAATATGAATTATATCATCTTTTTGGTCAATTTGGTTGCCATATTGTCTTATTTACCACGTTTGCTTCTACATAACTCAGTTATTATAGCAACGTATAAGAATAACTTAAGTATATAGACAATACGGGCATATTATATCTATATAATAAAAGATTTAAGATATATTATTCGATAATGTATAGCTTATAATTTTCATTACTTTCTTATATAGTGTTAGTGAGCACTGAGTTTGGTATATAGTAGGTTGAAAATCCAGGTATGTTGCTGATGATAAATCCCATCCCACTAGATATACTATTTGTGTTCATATATCTAATGTACACGTTACATGTTACAGTTGGCGTGAGTGTCGTAGTTACAAATGTTTTTGAAAAAGCTTTTCTGTAATGTACACACCCACTCACAATTTTCCATTTCTTTAATACATTTTTTAAAAAGCGCGTGCGGAGCCGCGGGTAACAGCTAGTAAATAAATAAAAGTGAAAACAACAACTAAACCTTTCGAACTGCTATCGATATTTGCATTGTCACAAACAAATAACGGAGATTCCCTTATATATATGCGTACTAATGATTACGTAACGTGCAGTAAGTTCAATAAAAAAATGTTACATAATAACACACATAACATATGTATCATTTACCTTCGTTTAATAATATACCTTCTATTGCATCATCTGTGCCATCTCTACGAATTCGGTTCCAAGATGTATTGTTACATAATATAAACAATATTATCTATATGATATAATGACATTATTACTGAATAAGATTCTATACTCGTATATACTAGCTGGTGACTTCGCAGTCACCTTCATGATCGTTAAGTTGGTTCTATCGTATTTGACTGGTTTTTTTTTAATGTTATGATTGTTACTTAGGCCTTTCTACCTTTTCACTGATTTTAAATCACTTCAGTTATTTTTAATAAGCAATTGTTCAACCCTATGGATACGAGCAATTATATATTAATTGTAACGTGTCTGTACGTTTAGATTTTTGCGAAAAAAATGTCGCTGGTGGAATCACTACATAGTATAAAACAAAGACGCTTTCTCTGTCCCTATATCCCTATGTATGCTTAAATCTTTAAAACTACGCAACGGAACTTGATACGGTTTTTTTTAATAGATAGAGTGATTGAAGAGGAAGGTTTATATGTATAATAATATTCATTAAAGAGTGCAGAAATACTGTTATTTTTGAGGTTTCTAATGTGGAATAGGAAAAAAAAACTTTGAAAATGTTAGCTTTGATACTTACTACATAACTTCAGAATTGGCAGTATGGATTAATTCCTTCGCCTATGAACTATTTGAATAGGAAAAAAAACTTTGAAAATGTTAGCTTTGATACTTACTACATAACTTCAGAATTGGCAGTATGGATTAATTCCTTCGCCTATGAACTATTTGAATAGGAAAAAAAACTTTGAAAATGTTAGCTTTGATACTTACTACATAACTTCAGAATTGGCAGTATGGATTAATTCCTTCGCCTGTCCTATTGGACGAATATTATTACTACTACTTACTACGTTACCATGGTAACGTATATAATAATAACGTAATCGTTCAAAAGCAAAAAAAGTGCCCGATTTTGAAACATTCTTCATTGGTGTTCTGCTTCTATTGGTCTTAGCGTGATGATATATAGCCTATAGCCTTCCTCGATAAATGAACTATCTAAAACCGAAAGACTTTCTCAAATCAGACTGGTAGTTCCTGAGATCATAGCGTTCAACCAACCAACCAACCAACCAAACAAACAAACAAACAAACATACAAACAAACAAACAAACAAACAAACAAACAAACAAACAAACAAACAAACAAACTCTTCAGCTTTATATATTAGTATAGATTTATTGAGTAAACAAACAAACAAACAAACAAACAAACAAACAAACAAACAAACAAACAAACAAACAAACAAACAAACAAACAAACAAACAAACAAACAAACAAACAAACAAACAAACAAACAAACAAACAAACAAACAAACAAACAAACAAACAAACAAACAAACAAACAAACAAACAAACAAACAAACAAACAAACAAACAAACAAACAAACAAACAAACAAACAAACAAACAAACAAACAAACAAACAAACAAACAAACAAACAAACAAACAAACAAACAAACAAACAAACAAACAAACAAACAAACAAACAAACAAACAAACAAACAAACAAACAAACAAACAAACAAACAAACAAACAAACAAACAAACAAACAAACAAACAAACAAACAAACAAACAAACAATTCAGCTTTATATATTAGTATAGATTTATTGAGTAAGGTTATAGGCTATATATAATCACTCTAAGACCAATAGGAACGAAGCACCAATGAAGAATGTTTAAAAATCGGGTTTCTTTCCTATTGAGAGCTACCGCTGCGTGTTAGGACTATTTCACGCGGACGAAGTCACGGGCAGAGGCTAGTAGTGGATAAGCACGGTTTTTTCTCATCTTTGGTTTGTTCTCGTAACTAATGTTATAATTATATTTTGATTGCGGACTATATCACTAGATGGCGTTATCATGTAATTATAAATTATTTTTTCGTCTGGTAGCATTTTAACGACACGTCAAATTTGTGCTTTAGTATTTTTGTCAGTTCAAAGACATTTATTACTCAAAAAGAACATAGTTCACTTAACGATATTTACATAGAAAAATAAAACAGTAATTAATAATTCTCTTTAACATCATCCAATGATACAAAAGAAGTCATTTGCAATATTTGCGGCGACAATATATTAATGAAAGAAAATATATATTACGCTAACGACAAAGTATATTATATATAAAATTATAAATAAAATATATATGGAAATATTTGTGTTTTAAATACGTTTGTAATTTTATAAAATAAACACGTTTGATTAATTTTATAATTGAATTAAGATATTGTCATTAGACATTACTATTATTAAAGCTTGTATATAATCTACACATATTGCTCTATATACCAGGTGAAAGTTTAAACGCTTGTATTATTTTAGGATATGACATTTCATGGTTACATTTAAGGTATAAAATAATAATATCAAAACAAATACTAATAAACAACCAAGAAAAGTTTGTTAAATGAAAGTTTGTTCTAAGACTTTCAAAAGTATAAACACAATGTAGGTGCAATGTCCGGTGTCGAAAGCTACAATATATATATTAGGGCGTTTCAAAACAAAAAAAAATCTTTTTTTTGCGGAACTACGCTCAAAAGTTTCGTTTTAATGCCAAAATAGGCCTCGGAAAATATGAGCCCTTAGTATTAATATTTAGGTTGTCCGCGTCGCACTTTTCGATTTCCCATAAGAATAACAAGTTTTTTTTTCTTTTGATTTATATAACTAATGAACAATATATCGTATAGCAATGCCCATTCATTGTTTTTGTAGAGAATTTAACGTTCTACAAAAAAGGTTTGAAGTCAATTTTTGATAAATCAACTCAGTCAAAAGTTATTCAAGATCAAATTATATATATATATATATATATATCTGTAGATCTTGGGTCTTAATTCTATTACGTAGCAATAGAAGTGCTTATTAAGTAATATGTCAATAAACAACATATGTTATGTACACATTAATAATGTAATTCTGTAATAATAAAAAATAAAAATTAAAAGATAGAAGACGCGAGTAATAAAAACACAAAGTTCCAATGAATAAACAAAACCATATTCACTAGAACGAACTCGCAGGCTTCAGCTAGTATCGTATTATATTTTGAAAAACAAAAACTAGCAAACAGTCGACTAGAAAATTATAGCCAGCTTTACAACAGGAAGATGTGGTCGCGTCCGCAAGCAAATATTTACTACTGTCCAATAGTCCTTGACACGGGCGTAAAATGAGCTTGTGGCGTCATAAACAGACGTTTCGACTTTCACAGAAAGAACGTATTTTTTAAATACTTTTCTCCATAAAATAATTCAAATTAAACATGAGATTAGTAATAACAACTTAAAACATTACAACCTTCTGCTATAGACATTATTTTATTAATAAAACATAGGACCCATTAAAAAATTCTGTAACAAGCCACTTAGAGTTACCTATACTATGATTATTTAAAAACTAATTACGACATTTGAAAATGGAACACTTTGGCTTTAAAATGCAGTTCTTTTTTTAAACTTTGACAACCAATGTTTTTAAATATTGCTGCCATTATCGAGTAAACAAATAATCATTACATAGTATAAAACAAAGTCCTCTACCACGTCTGTCTGTTTGTCTGTTCGCGATAAACTCAAAAACTACTGAACGGATTTTCTTGCGATTTTCAACAGTGGATAAAGTAATTCACGAGGAACGTTTTGGTGTATAATTTGTTAAGATTTTTTTTTATAATCAGGGCAGGACAACTTCTGAGAGGCCCGCTAGTATTAAATATAACAAGATGGTTGTTAGAACTTTCCATTGAGTTTTCGTGGCATCTCAGAATTAATGCTCCGTGATATTGTTTTCCATCCAAATACAAATTCCATCCTTGTGCACAATAACCGAACTATATAACGTAAAACGTCACCAATATTTCAAAATATCATAGTCAATAACACAAGATCACGAATAAAATATAAAAGCCAGTATATAACAGACTAAGATGCCGGCAAAAACACTCTACCATTGCAGTTTATTTCATGTATTTATTTTGAAATTTTCTTAGTATGGTCCTTCTATTTTACTTTATTTTTGGCAACCAGTCCTCTAGTAGACCATTATTGCCATTGTCAAGTGAGTAACGGTATTACAAGTTTCTTGATATAATTTCAATGAATGAACAAGATGGTGGCCATCTTGTTAGAACTTTCCTGGGAGTTTTTGTGGCAAATCAGAATCAGAATCCATGGTATTATTTCCGACCTACTCCACTTATTCACAATAACCAAACTATATTACGTAAAGCACCACCAATATTACACAATATAGAGTGAAATAACACAAGATTATAGATAAAATATGGCATTCCAAGATCCCATCAGAAAACCACTCTTAGTATGATTGACTTCGATTTTAAATGTAGTTTGACGACACAGCAGAGTGTTGCTCCCATTGAAATTGCTTTAGGGAATGAAGCACCATGCAGGTCGACTATATAGCTGTGGTTTACAGAATTCCAACGGTGTCGTGTTAATCTGCCAGGCATCTGTCGTGCCGGACAAACAAACGAACTTTTGCAAGGGAAAACGTATATATTATCGATTAACCTGCATCTTCCTGATAGTAATTCCGACCTAATACAATTCGACTTCTCGTTTTCTATATTGAGGAATTTTTAAAGTGAAAAATTTTATCGGCGCGTTGAGCGGTATTCTTGGTATTTAATTTACAATTTTGCGTCATAACATGCTACGTAAGTATGATGCGGCTTGGGCTTGCTGCAGCTCGACATACCTTTGATTGAATAATTATATTGATAGACTTGTTATTATATGATAAAAATGCATGTAATAATTGCTCCGAGTGCCAATAAATGTGAAAACCACTCTAATGTTAATAATTGAAATAAACAAATTCTGAAATTTAATTATTGTTATTCACACTATAATTAACATTGTTTTAAGTTTTCACTTCTGTCGGCAGTCCTTATGACTCGACTTTTTTATGCCAAAGGACAGGAAACGGATAGACGGCCCAAATGATGGTAAATGGCTACCGTCACCTATGGACAACTCCTATACCAGAGGTATCACTGTTGCGTGGCCGGCCATAAAGAGCGTGTTCCAATCCATTTTTGAAGACACCCATGTCATAACTCTAGGGGAATATGTGGTAACTCATTCCATAACATTGGCGAACGCATAATGAAGTATCTGGAGAACCTTATGGTTGTCGTGATTTTATTAAGTTTTAGAGTGTGTGGATGAGCAAACAGACAGTATCAGGAGGTGCAAATTTGGAAGGTCGATGAGGGCACCGTGCCCAAAAATTCCTCAGAACATTCTCCATTGTACATGCGGTATAATATATGCGGTATAATTTTGTTTCTTTGTATTTGTTGTTTGTATTTCTTTGTATTACAACTTTCAATGTATTAAATACCTTCCTTTTTTCTATTGTTAGTGTCGTTTTTTCTACAAACATAGTATAAGGGGAAAGATAACATTTTTGAAAAGATTTTTATCCTCGTTACGCCAAAAAAGTATAACTTCTAACGCGTACACACACACTTTTTTTACAATTAGTTTTTTTCCATGAAAAATTGCATTGAAGCTAATGTAGAATATTATGGGAAAAGATAAATTCATTTTTGGCCAATCATAGTACTTGTTTCTTATTCATTTCGGAAATTTAAGTGCGACCCACGTAGTATGTCCGTACAGAATTAAAATAACTTTATAAGATTATGACGTCATTCATAAATCCTGATAATATTGCGTTTAATTTCTTTCTTAACCATATGATAACAGTACCCTAAGACGATAAAACATTGTAAGTTACAAAAGAATATAAAAGAAAACCTAAGAGTTGCACTTGAAACTTGCCTTTCAAGTTTTAGAAGTTACATCAAAGATGATGACAAGGTCTCTTAGTCTAAAATATATTTAAAATACTCTGAACTTGAGTAACTTCGTTACATTTCTTCTTTATTAGTATAAACTAATTACGCCCGCAAAATTATTATCATCTCGTAATGTTATTTATACGCATACAATATTTGCTAAAAGTATGATTAATACTTATTATATACTATGGACTTTAAAATGAAATATTCTTCGTTACAAAATTTCTTTAAGATTGATTTAAAATTAAATAAAATATCTTTTAATTTTTCTTATATTTTTCTAAAACTATCATTTATGGTTTTATATAGCTTTTTGATTATGGAATTTAATATTCTTTCTAAACACTAAATTTTACTAAAATCGGTCAGTGTGGTTTTAGGTTTCATTCAGGCAAACAAATGCACAAACTGTGAAAAATGTTTTAATTTTTATACTGTGTTTTTGATACACCAAAGTAGTAAACTGTTAAAGAAGCAATGTTTATTGAATGTTCGTTGTCGAACATTGAAACAAGTATACTAGCAGACTCCCGCGATTTCGTCTGCGTCTGTAGATTTATACATTACTAACCTCTGCCCGTGACTTGGGGTGGAAGGGGTGTCAAATAACATCTAACACTTGAGACATCCAAGCCAACTTCACCTGCACGTAGTGCACTCTGCTGAATAACGAACGAGGCAATGGCGAAAGCAGGGTGGTAGGGTTTTACACCCTGACTGGGTCGCAACCACCATGTATATGGCGAAAAAGCCTGTCATAGTGATTCGCTTTTCGGGTCGCGTTTCGGGATCAGCCTGTGCATATCCAGCTTTTTCGCAGGCCGGCATGACAGCGGCGACCGGCGATGAATTGTGTGTCACCCGGTAGTCGCCGTTGTTTTTGGATTGTACTGTGCTTACCATCAGGCACAGTGCAGTCATTTTGCCGTGCTACAATAAAAAAAAACTTCGATCGCGTGGAGTAGCGACTATGGGTCAACGCAGCGGAAGCTCTCAAGAGGAAAAAAAGCCCCGATTTTGAAACATTCTTTATTAGTGCTCCGCTCCTGTTGGTCTTAGCGTGATATATAGCTTACAACCTTCCTCGATAAATGAGCTATATGACACTGAAATAATTATTCAGATCGAACCGGTAGTTCCGGAGATTACCCCCTACAACGTCACGAACTCACAAACTTTACCTCTTTATAATATATTTTTTATAATATATTTATAGATTTATGTTTCGAATAAGTCAACGAATTATTTTAACGAACGTGATTCAACGGAAAATTTCACTTTTCAATCTTTCATTAATGGTTATTTGATGAATAACCGATGTGTCCATGCCCTATAAACTAAAATAATCTGACAGTCATGTGTCTGTAGTTTCGTTATGTTAGCATGGATTAAATATTACTGTTTTATTTACTATAATGTTTACTTATTTAATATTTATTTAATAGAATATTGAAAAATACATTAGTTGTGTTAAAGTATGTGCTCTTAATATGATTATCAAGACTTATTATTATTTGATTGTATGACACTTTTTGAAAACACATTTATTTGTATCACACAAGTAAATACAGTTACTAATTACAGATGTAAAATACAATGCGACTGGTTAGTCGCCAGCAATATTTTTACAGAATAATCATTAGTCGATTTTCGTTCTAAATAAATAAAAATAAATACATGCTTAATATTTGACCTAATTATCTCGATAAACGCAAAAGTGATATACATTCAACATCAGGTGATTTACGCAAAAACGAACTGGTGTAATAAGTACGGAAACGAATGAATCACGCCCTGCCACCCAGTCCGGCCCGCGTCCCACACCTCGACCCGCGCATCGCTTCCGTTTTTCGACCGCGCGGCATTCCCATGATATGCAGCTACGTAATGATTAACCTTGAAAAGCGCCCCTTTAAAATTGTTCATTGAATCTAGGCGTGACTTTTATACGTTTAAAAGTATCGTTACCATACTTTTAAAAGTTTTACAACAAACTATAACTAAGATTATCTGTATTGTTTATTAGTATTTGTTTTGATATTATTTTATATGTTAAATGTGACCATGAGCTATAAAATAAACGCAAAAAGATAAGTAAAACAACCAAAAATTCAGGATTTTATCTGTGTGTAATAAATGAAATCTGAGTCAGTATAAGTGCTTGAAGGAGATGACTCATCCAGGGTTATTTTCACTCAACATCCAAAGAGTTGTGTGCGAAAATGATATAATTTGTATATATCGCCAAAATATATTTCTATGTACAAAAACATGTCAGTTGAATATTAAATAATAACGACATACATTATAATAATAATAAGTACCAATGAAAATATAAATAGATCATCAATTTGAGGAGTTTGTAACATTTGCTAGTAAATAATTGTTTAAAAAACGAAAATAAATTAGATATTTTTTTGAATTGCAAGTTATTTTATTTCATAAAACATCAAAATTTCTAGATTTGTGTAATGATTATATGGAATAATTATTTGTTTTTATTTTATTGAATAGAGCAGCCGTAATATATTTTCCAAAAAATACCGATGTTTCATAATTTCATATTCCGGTCCTTTACATAATATTAGATTCTGATCGTCGTTACACTCGCATTAGTGTATACTTTGAAAATAAAATACAATCCATTTCACTCGCCGTTAATTAACTTTTGTCAAGTGAAATATGTTTTTGAGTTTATCTAGTGTAAACAAAAAATCAAATCTTATCTCTTTATAATAGTAGTATTGATCACAGAGTACGTTACATAAATAGAGGTCGCAAGAGAGAGGAAAGACTGGCGTTGCAATCAGGATGATTGAAATAAATATAGGTATAAAAATAGTAAATTAGAACATAAAACATAAGCACCGACGTTCATCGACTCCTACCGGTTTCGACACGTGTTATCTTGCGACATTAAAGAACGAACTAAATGGTTTTAGTAAATTATATAGAAGAATACATGTGAATGTTTGATAATCATATAATATGGCAAATTTATAGTAGATTGAAATAATTAATAAAAACCAAAAAGGTGTGTCTGTAAAGTCACACGGTAGAAGTAAAACTTGTATATTAGAGGAAAACATTTTAATGAAAAATAATACAACAAAAAGCCAACGGACACGCGGTGTTCCCAGGTGGTCACCCATCCAGTCACTGACCGCGCTCGACGTTGCTTTACCTCGGTGATCGGATGAGAACCGGTGTTTACAACACTCTACTCAACATAGTATTTACTCTCACAACATTTCGTCAGACAAAAAGGTCGCCGATCAGAATTTCAGAGACATATAAGACAAAGAGACATAAGACAAACAAAAGCGTAATATATAAGAACTTCCACTTCAAAAGGTATCAACCTTTCATAGGTATAGTTTAAGTTAAATAGCGGGCTCGGCGGACGTTAACCCGCCTTGATAATAAAAAAACCTTGACAAATTATATACCTAAACCTTCCCTGTGAATCATTTTATCCACTGGTGAAAGCCGCATGAAAATCCGTTCAGTTGCTTTTAAGTTTATCGCGACCAGCCAGACAGACAGACGTGATAGAGGACCTTGTTTTACGACGTGTAGTGTTTAAATGAAATATTACTCTGGCATGCCATTATTTAATAGTTTTAAATAAAATTAGTACAAAAATTAGTTTTTTTATATCATAGGTTGTGATGTTTAGTGACCACCGCCGTCCATAGACACAGCAACACCAGGGAGGTCGCAAGTGCGCTGTTGGCCTTAGTTGAGTTTGTAGCTTCAGTTCCAATCTTTTAATCGAGTTCGTTGCTCATTAGCATCGACGGACCGTACCTACATTTTTTATGTTCTGTATACATGTGAATAAAGTGATGCATCTGTTTGTTGTCTACGCTAACCACGGAAATGGCAAAACTAATTTGTACTTTTAGGTAGAGGAATTTTCACTTTACATTATCCTTAGCGGTAGGGTTAGCGGTATTTATAGAATTTAACCGCGTAAAAGCAGGTAAAACGGTCCCATGGGTTACGTAGTAAATAACAAAATTATAATTAAAAAAAAACGGTGCTGCCATGAAACTTCTGATCCATTGTCAGAAGTTCTCAACGCTTTTTATTCAACTACAATGTTAAGTCGATATGAAGATTTCAATCGTTTATATTTGTATATTTTCGTCACGTAAGAGAAAAGCGTTATACGTACACCATCTCAAGAACTACCGGTCCGATTTGAAAAAATCTTTCAGATTTAAATAGCTCATTTACCGAGGAAGGCTTTAGGTTATATATCATAATGCTAAGACCAATAAGAGTGGAGCGCCAATGAAAAATGTTTCAATATCGGGCATATTTTTCGTTTTGATTGCTTTCGCTGCGTGTTAGCGTTAGTATTATATACGCTGCCATGGTAACATGGCAAGTTTCTATCGCAAACATTTTCAAAGATTATTTTGTGTGTCTATTCAAAAAAATTATTTTACGTTAGTTTCCAATTTTTTATTTGCAATCTATTACGTATTATAAAAATAAAGTGTGTGTTAGTAAACAAATAATAATTTTTAGGTGAATGGATATAGCTACAAGTAACAAAAAAAAAGGTTTTTATATTCGGTCGATATTTTTATGTTATTATATTTTGTTTGTTAGTTCCGGGTAATCTCCAAAACGACTGAATCTATTTTAACGGGATTTTTTTACTGGCAGATAGCCGAAATTATTGCGGTTGAAATATTCTATTTTATTTGTCCGCGGCTTCGTCCGCATTGTAATTTCCAAAATGGTGGGACCGATTTTCACGAGATATTCACTGGTAGATTGGAGAACTCATAAAGAGTAATTTAGGTTTTTTATTCGCCTTCAGCCGCAGTGGCGTATCGCATATGCTTGAACTGATTTTCAAAGGGCTTTCACTGGCAGATAACTAACTAATCAGCTATTTTATTTTAAGCTAGCGGGCTCGGTTACGTCATCCCGCCCTGATAATAAAAAGAAAACCTTGACAAATTATACCTAAACCTTCCCCATGAACCGTTCTAGCTACTGGTGAAAACGGCATGAAAATCCGTTCTGTAGTTTTTGAGTTTATCGCGAACAGACAAACAGACAGACCAGAGGACTTTGTTTTACACTATGTAGTGATGAACTGTTACCTGTGCATTCGTTCGTGTGAAATTGATCAAAAATAATTTGTTTACTGTAAACAAGCACGTGAGACATGCGCTGTACTGGACTCCAAGAATAAATTTATTTAATTTGAATTATATTATCGTTTTGGTCAATTTGGCGGCTATTTTGTTTTATTTACCGCGTTGGCGTCTACATAACTCAGTGATTATAGCAACGTATAAGAATAACACAATTATATCGACAATATGGGCATGTTATATCTATATAATAAAAAAAATATCATTTATTGTTCGATCATGTATAGTTTTAAATTTTCATTTCTTTAATACATTTAAAAAAAACGCGTGCGGAGCCGCGGGTCGCAGCTAGTTATAGAACAAAAATATTATTTTGATAAACAGTAAAAGTTTTTATTGAATTAATTGAATTCCCTTTACATACTTTTTACTGGGGTATACATACAAAGTAAGAAGCCGGACAGTCGGCGCGTTTTGCCGACTAATCGTCCACTGCGATAGTAGGCACATCTCTAATTATTATATACTACCGACCCGTCCTGGCTTCTTACCGGTCAAATATCTATTAATGTAGCCTTTGGGTATCGATGTGATTTCAAAAACACGCATTATCCGATTCATTTTTCTGGACTTTGATGTTTACCGTTCATCAAAACAAAGTTTCATAAAATTCGTCTCACCATACAATTTTTTTTTAAGTGAAAACTTCCTTTTCCACTTTGAACAAAAATTAAAATGTGGCGCCATCTATGAGATATCTATAATAGTCGGACCTATAGTTTTCTATCAACAAACTAATTTAAAGCGCCATCTGTTGGAGACTGATGAAACTTACAATTAATGACATATTGACAATCACTTAATTTGTAATTGAAAATACTGAGACGCTATTCATCGAAATTGGATCAAAATTATACATAAATACCAACTTTCATGATGATTGGATGAATAGTTTCGGAGTTGATCGTGGACAAACATCATGACACTGGATTTTTATATATATACAGATGTATGTATATACTATAGGTACAATTTCAATGGGTTACTGATGAATGTCGGCCCAATGAATGAAGTTATGTAGGCTTGCAGACTTGTGTGATTGATTACTGCAGGAACAATTTTCCATTATTTACATGTCACATTAATTCATGTGCTCTCGTTTTTGGTAGTATCTAGATTTAACAACAACACACGTATGAAAATATATATAGGGCTTACTTTGAAGAAATGTATTAGGGTCCATTAATTATTAACGTAAGGGACTCGAGAGATAATGGGTTAAAAATCTCTACATGGCCTTAACTTAAGAGTCTTAACTTGGTCTTAAAACTCATTCTTACGTAATATTTAGTACGTTGAAATTTAATGTTAGATATCTAATAACGTGTCGGTGCTGATTTTTTTTTTAAGATTATTTAAAAACTTATTTTTGATTATAGTAATGATATTTCAAAGACTAGATTATTGTTTAATAATACAATAATGGAAATGTATATCTTATAGCAACAAAAAACTATAACCTAAACTGTCTGTTAAAAAAAATGGTTTATTGACATCAAAATTGTGAATTTTAGTGTGACTGATCCTTTTCGAACAACATTTTATTATTCTGAAAAATGAGATAAGAAATTACGTAAGAACAGGTTGCAAGAAATCTTATATAGCGTTATATCTTCAAAATCGCGAAAATCGTCATTACGAAATTAATGGCTTATTAAAGAGGCGCAAATAGACAAGCGGCTTGCTTGACTGCAAATGGTTACCTTGCCTTCAACTATTTATAGCACCAGCGATCTATATTGCTGAAAATTATTAAAATATCTTTACTCTGTTGCAATATTCATGTTCTCTGTGGTAACGAGTTTTTGGCGGGATTTTGGTTTATCATGTAGTGGATTTTATATTTTATTCATAATCTTATGTTACTTGACTCTATATTGTGTAAAATTGATGGTACTTTATGTAATATATGAAATAATACCACGGACCATGAAGTCTGAGATGCCACAAAAACTCCATGGAAAGTTCTAACAAGAGGGCCACTATCTTGTTGGAACATTGAATTAACTACTAGACAATGGAAATTAACAAACACTCTGGACAAAGAAGATGGTACGCTACTATTAACAAGGAGATTAAGATAAGAAAGGTGGATAAAAGAATATAATATAGAAGATTTGTCGTTTCTGCCTTTACATTAACTTGGGCATAGAAGATAACTGACTAAAGAATGTATTCTTATAAGAGCTACCTATATTGACAACTTCAGAAATAAAAGATGATTTACAAAATGTACGAAATATTATACCGAAGATTTGGCGACTAGGCCTTTAAAAAATACATAAGAACTACCTATATTGACAACTTTAGAATTGGCAGTATGGATTAATTCCTTCGCTAATTACTAATCTCTATGGTAACTTCTATCAGTCTGACGGAAATAGCAAAGTAATACAAAATTGTTGTTCACCTTCTTGTACCCACGAGTTGATCCAGGAGATTGTCAGCTTACGTTTGGCTAGTTTTTTTTAGTACAAAACGCTGGTAATTTTTGCTTTTCAGTAGCTGCATGGTTCATGGCCTACTTCGAATGAGTATAGCATGAACATGACACAGATCTGTCTAAATCTGTCAGAACGATAATAAACATCTATCTATAACTGCATGGCGATCAGTTGGACGCTATAGAATTTGATACGCTGCAGCGTCATTATATTCTACTATTCTCTACCCGCGACTTTGTCCGCGTGGAGTAGTTACTTTGGGCTAACGCTAAAACGCAGCGGAAGCTTTCAAGAGAATTTTGAAACATTCGTCATTGGCGCTCCTGATAGATTAATGGTTTTAAATGTAAACACCGATGTGATATTATTAGATATACTTTTAGGAACACGTACGAGCACGATATATAATAAATAGGCAGTAAAAAGGAAGTGACTAAACAAAATTGACAGTAATGACAGTAGTGACATATGACATTACATTATTCGAGACCCAATTGCATTATATTTACAGAGCAAGCTACAAACAATCATTATTAAAGACCTATTTTATCAATAAATTCTTTTGCTTACTTTTTATGGCTCTAATAGCTCCGCTCCTATTGGTCTTAGCGTGATGATGTAGTCTATAACTTTCCTCGATAATTGAGCTATATAATACTGAAAGAATTTTTCAAATCGGACTAGTGGTTCCTGAGATTACGCCCTACAACTTCACAAACTCCCAAACTTTACCTCTTTATTATATTATGTATAGATTATATTCCTATAAGTAGTAAAGATATGTTTTCTATAAGAAAATATCCAGGTATGTAACCTTTTACCATAAGAAAAAGGACCGTATACTGTATGTTATATTGAAAGCAAAATAATGTACATATCTGATTTTGAATATCTATTACATTTAGATTATGAAATTAATCGAAAAGCTCATGCTTATTGGGATATTTTTTATTTTCGTTTCCTTTTTTATTGAGAATATACCTTCCTCTTAATCTGAAAAGAGAGTATAACATAGATAATTATTCATATTTATATTAGAAAGCCTCGGTGAGTGCTAGAAACCACTTAGCAAACCCATAATCCTATCAAAGATTTCTTATAAGTTATATTTTATATTCTACTGAATAGAAACTGACAAATAATAAAATAATTTTATTAAATGTCTAAAATTTAAAGTTTTAATATCTATTGTCTTGTAATATAATAATATCTTAAGAAATTCCTTTGAAATTTTCATCTCGATAACTAACCAATAAAGTTTTAAATAAGCCTAAAAATAAGCAAAGACTTAATTAAAGAAGAGTTGAAAGTCAATGTTTTCTAAACATCGACCTTCGCCGCTCGATTATTTAAATTAACGTGTGCTTGTTATATATTTCTTGGGATAAACTTAAACAGAAGATCGTGAAAAGTTTTCTTTGTGTTTAGTGTATATATATTGTTACGTGTTTGTTGTTTCAACTCCCGTTGAGTGTGGTGGCGTTGGAATTTATGCGAAAGTAAATCGTGGATGGATCGCTACGGTTTAAGATTTATTTATGGTAGCTTTATGAAAGTCACGCGACGCCTCCAAGGTTGTTAGTTCATCTATAAATTCTTTGATAATCTCTAAACATCCTATGTGTTGAAGTATCTTGTTTAGTTTTGCTATTCATCTTTATTAACTAAAATTATTCGCCGAATGTATGTAAGCGTATCACTTCGTAATGGGCGCACCTGTCTGGTGAATTCTTTTTGTTGTGTTTATAATTGTACTAGCGGGCCCGGCAGACGTTGTCCCGCCCTGATTATAAAACAATCCTTGACAAATTATATACCAAAATGTTCCTCATGAATCACTTTATGCACTGGTGAAAACCGCATGACGATCCGTGCAGTAGTTTTTGAGTTTATCGCGAACAGACAGACAGACAGACGCGGCAGAGGACTTTGTTTTATACTATGTAATGAAGAACAAGTTTTTTATACTCTATAGGCTGTGTTTGAATGCAATTTCATTAGAGATTATTCTATGTAGTCTAAGTTATAATATAAATAGGTGCCAACATCACTACATACTATAAAGCAAATTCCTTCACCGCGTCTGTCTGTTTGTTCGCCATGAACTCAAAAACTATTGAACGGATTTTCATGCGATTTTCATGTAATAGTGTGATTCACGAGGAAGGTTAGGTATATAATTTGTCGAAGTTGCGGATATTAGCTAATATGAACTAATTTATAGTAGTTTATCGCATATTAAACTGCATAAAGGCTATAATAATGAACTAATAGGTTCTAATTCTAAATTATTTGCCCTAATTTATCCTACTGGATCGAAGCCAAAGCGTGTATTTAACATGAGCGTTTTATTTTGACAGCGATAAGACTGTTTTATGGCTTTCGGCGAGCCAATAATTGACGAGAATAAACACATATTTATTATTTCAAACAATGTAACTAGATCATCGAGTAATTAAATTGTTATAATTATAATACCCGTTTTAGAAATATAAATGTTTCGAATGAAAAACATTGCGCATTTAATTGTATTACAAATATTTTTATTGCTTGAGGAAGCGCTCTCAAAAAAGGTCCATTTTCACTGTTTTTCAGTCAGAATTAAAACAAAACTATTGAACTTTGATAAACATAATAACTAACTACAGATACACTGAATCTTTAACAATGATGTACAGATGATTGTTTTTTAAAGATGATAGGTTTCCATTTAAAGAATCAATTCTCCATAGTCCCCTCGCGCAAAACAGCCTGCTTTGCGGTATAAAAATCATTTTTTCTTAATAAAAAAAAACCTGCTTATGCTACATATAGTCAAGTTTAAATGACATAAAATAAAAACCAAGTTATCTACACTTCATCTGAGAAAAAAATATTTAGTTGTAAACAAAATTTTTCGAGTTTATGTCATTTACGTAGACATTAACTCCTATGGAATAAGGTCCAATTTATTTCTTTACTTAGATTCGATGTAAACAAAAGTATGGAAGTAGGATTCAGCTGGATGGTAGCTGGATGTGCACGTCGCTTTGCACTGAATTAGAAAACATCTCTGTAGAAATACATAAACACTTCACAAAACGTTTTGATCATTTTGAAAAACTAACCAATTTCTTATAGCGGCTTATATTTCTAGTAGTAAGAGACACTGTAATTAGGTTGAAACAAAATTCTAGGTTTGGTTTTTATTACGTTAGTTTTTTTTACGTTTTGACTGTAGATGGATTTGAGGTACTCTTATGGAACTTCTTGACGGGTAGAAATATTCCTTTTGTTAGTAGTGCCGAGAGCAATTTTTGATTTGTAATCTATTTTTACGTATAATAAACATGAAATTTCTATATATATTAAAATAACAACTTTTTAGTGAATGGATATGACTAAAGATATAAAAATCTTATTTTATAAAATTTTCTCGGTCTCTCTGTCTGTCTGTTCCGGGTAGTCCCGAAACGGCTGGACCTATTTTAACGTAACTTTCAGTTGTAGATAGACTGTTTTCACGGGACTTTCACTGTCAGATAACTGACCTTATAATGACTAACTTACGATTATTTTCTGTTGTTATCCGCAACTTCATCCCCGGTAAAAAAAAGCCTGTTTATTCCACTACATTGTTACATTTTTTTAAATACAATTTTCGTTTTGTCATTAATCTTCGTGGACCCCTTTTCGGGTAAAGGCCTCCTCCAGAGAAAGCCAAGTGTCGCGACTCCTTGCAGTGTCTATCCAGTTCCTACCAGCTATAGATTGTAGTTCGTCTCTCCGTCGAGCTTTTGGCCTTCCTCTACTTCTATATCCGTTCTATATCATCCCCAGTGCTATCTCCAAAATGTTTGGGCCGGATTTCACGTGACTTTTAGTGGTATAGCTGACATAAGGAATGATTTAGATTTTTTTCTTAATTTTAAACGAGCTGTTACCCGCGACTTCGTTGGCAGTGCAATATCTGAAATGCTTAAACTGTTTTGCACTGGCAGAAAACATACCTTATAAGCAGTAACTTGAGACTATTTTATTTTTTACCTGCGAGTTCGTCTGCAGTGCCGTCTCTAAAACGGTTGGACCGATTTTTACGGGACTTTCAGTGGTATATCTACCACTGACATCATAAAAAGTATTTTTTTTATTTTATTTGGATGTTACCCGCGCCTTTGTTCGCGTGAAATTTACCAAAAATATGTGAGGCGTGCCCTGTACTGGAATCCAAAAATAAATATAATTGAAAGTCATATGTAATTTGTATGTATGTAATTTGAATTATATTGTTATATGGGGATAGTACTAACATTTTTATGATATGTTGTTTCATTAATTCTTTATACAGCGTAAGTGAGCATTGAGATAGTTGTATAGTGGGTTAAAGTTCCTAATATATTGCTGATTCGGCACAATGTTAGTAAATACATATCTAATATGCACGTTACATTTTACAGTAGGTGGCACGCATGTTGTACTTACAAATGTAGTGTTGGGTACTGTGGGGTCTGCTGTGGGGTACAGCTGCTGAGGTAGACACGATATTTTTATTACAAAAACGGGCAGTTCGAGCAATATATAATACGGGACCTCGCGAATCATTAAAAACGAAATTCTTGGAATTGAGTATCTTAACTCTGCCCTCCCAATACATTCTTGATAATTTAATGTATGTCCGTAAAAATTTTGAAAACCTGAATTTAGTAAAAGACCGGTATAATCTAAATAATATCTAAAAATCTAAAAAACACTGTAATACACTGGTGGCTCCATGTTTCAGACTTAGCAAAACCAGTAATAGTGTTAGGTTGTACAATAAAATTCCAAAGCATGTTACCGATTTGCCGATGTATTGGAAATATATGTTAAAAAAATGTACCCGATCGAGTTTCTTGCCGGTTCTTCTCGATTACTGGGTTGGTTTCCGAACTGGTGTTAGTCTTTGACGTTCATAAGTGCCTTATTAGGGCCTAAATAAAGTACTTTTGTGTTTGACTTGATTTGAGTGTTAAAAAAGCATTTCTGTAATTGTACATCTTCTCATAATTTTACATTTCTTTAATAGAGTTTATAAAAACGCGTGCGAAGCCGCGGGTAACAGCTAGTATAAGTATAAATTATAAAGATATAATGTGATAAAATACAACGAACCTAATTCTACCCTTGCATTGCCTTTATTTTCCAGTCTATATAATCGTAGGCTGTCTCAAGTTACAGATCTAATTTATTACGTGCTCTTAATTATAATACATTGTATGCACAAGTTAACTCTGTATACAGGTGTTCATATACATTAAAACTAGCTGATATCGGCCCTTTTCGCTGTGCGTTAAATAAACTCATAAATTAAAATAAGTAACTTGATATTAACTGGTAATTTTGTTGTGATTGAGACAAAATGACTCTTGAAATGGGTTAATATACGTGTATTGAGTATCCCCAAATAATCAGAAATCATTGACAAATTATACTGGAAGTGATAATACTACAAAAGTAACTACGTGTACACAATGAAAGTGTCCAAACACGTTTACAACATAATATATTTTATTAGTAAATCGGCTTAGTTTATTGGATAATTTTGTGGTGTGCGGAGACTGTATTGTCCGACTAAGTGATCACTAACTTTGTATATGTTTGTGTATTCTTCCCGACGCGATGTCTGGCTGCATATTCTTACCTCCTTAATTTAGTACTATCGTTGACAGACGTACCCTATTTTCGACTTTGAGACCAACGTCCTGCACGGGACAGTAGACATAACAGTTTATCGATATAGGTCAAGTACGGTTCATATAGCTATCAAAGCTAAACTGCATAAGCCTAAAATCAGAAGTTGAATGAATGCTTTATTGAACTTTTTAGTTCGTACACTGACGAGCTTAATGATATAATTATCTTTCTATTATAAAGAAAAAAAATTATAGGTAGTGGAAATATATACAAAAACATGGATAAAATAAAAATAAATATCTATCTATCTATCTATATTATTATAATAAAATTGTAGCAGGGTCAAATCTGTACATTAAATATTTTTTGAAAATTTTGATGGGGGTAGGCTTTGTTGTCGATATAGAAGCCAAAAATAACCCTTTTAAAATTTCTGTCTGTCTGTCTGTCTGTCTGTCTGTCTGTCTGTCCCTGTGAACGCGCATCACTCTGAAAGTACTGAACCGATTTTGACGAAACTTGGCACAGTGATAACTAATGTTACGAGATTACATTTAGGATATTTTTTTTCTCATAAAACGCAAGGGATTCTCCAGGATCTGCCTGTTTGTCTGTCCCTTTAAACACGTATTACTCTGAAAGTACTGAACCAATTTAGACGAAATTTGGCACAGTAATAACCAATATTACAAGGTTACATCTAGGATACTTTTTATCTCATAAAACGCAAGGGATTCTCCAGGATAACGGACGAAAGTAAAAAAAATGTAGTTCATGATATTCTTGACGAATTTTGGTAAATTTTCTTTGTGCTATATATAGCAGACAGATTAGCTAAAAAATTAAGCTATATTTCCATATGCTACTTTAAAAAAAAATACCAAAAAAAAACGACCACCGTGATTCGAACCGTCGGCTCCGTCGAAACATATAAAGCCCCGTACGTTACAACTGAGCTACGCCTACATGACATTTCTGTACGTAATTATCGACCACGTATGAAACATTTATGTAGACGAAACTGTCACTTATGTTGTTACATTTATTTCATTGTATAAAAAAATGTTTGCTAAACAAAGGTGACAAGATTTATTTATTTATCTATACTATAATAAAACTGTAACAAAGCCAAATCTGTACATTACAAGGTTACATTTAGGATACTTTTTGACCCATAAAACGCAAGGGGTTCTCCAGGATAACGAAAGAAAAGAAATTAGTTAATGTAACTAGACTTTTTTGCGACACCTTAGTATAAGAGCCAGCAACGTTGGAAGAACGAGAATTTGAGAAAAGTTGGTTCTTTAATATGAAGATATATTATGCCCTTCCAAACACGATTCAGGATACCTGGTAGCCGGTTAACGTTGTATTTTTTAATGCGAATTACACCTTTACAGATCAACATTTTGATTTATAAATAATTTAAGGAACATTTTTTGTCAGTAACTTTTATAAGTTTAACGTTTATACGTTATTAAAAACATGAATTTTTCACTGCCAGACAATTTTGTTATTGACAATAATGTGCCTGGTGATATTCTTTATAAACAAAATAATTCATTTCAAACCATTTTATTTTTTCCCTTGCAAAGAACATATTTCATTTTGTTAACCAGGCTCTTCCACAATTATGGCTATCTTTATTATACAGCCAGTGTTGCGCTAAGCTAGAGTTATAACTAAGTTATTCTATACATAGGTTTTGGTAGGGGGTAGAGCCACGCTGAAGCTATTACTGGTTTCAGGATGAATGGGTCGGCTCGCCCGGGGTAGTACCACCCTCTAACAAAAAGCCGACGGGAAGTAACAATGCTTGCATTAGTGCGTTTCGTTCGATTAGTGAGAGCACCGGAGAGGCCCACCTCTCTTCCCCTTCCTCCTCTCCCCTTCCGCTTCCTCCCCCTCCAACACAGGTTGGCAAGGCACTTACGACTCTCCTGGTGTTGCAAGTGTCTATGGACGGTAGTTATTACTTAACACCAGGTGACCCACCTGTCCGTTTGCCTCCTATGACATAAAAAAATACATTATATTTTTAATTTACCCTTTTTTATGTTGAAATAAAATAATATTAAAAAAAAGTGTGTGTGTGTACTTATGTACACGCATTAGAAGTTATACTTCTTTGGCGTAACAAGTAAAAATCTTTTCAAAAATTTTATCTTGCGCCTTATTCTACGTTTGTAGAAAAAACGACACTAACAATAAAAAAAAGGTATTTAATACAATGAAAGTTTTAATATAAAGAAATACAAACAACAAATACAAAGAAACAAAATGTTGACTATAGCTAACTTCAGGGTGTCGGTTTTTCGTGACGGTGTGTGCGCGCAACGTAAAAATTTACTCTCATCATTTTTTTGTTACGGTGTGCGCGTTCATCGTAAAAATTTACTCTCATCATTTTTCCCTAACGCGCCAAAAGAAATATAACTTCAATAAAATTACAGATATCTTAACATGGTTTGAACATACTTCTTTATTTACAAAAAATTGCATCGGGCACATTATTGTTAATATCAAAAATGTCTGGCAATAATAAATTCACGTTTTAGTAGCGTTTAAAAGTTAGTGAAAAACAAAACATTCTAAAATTATATAAAGTTCAATATTTTTGCCTGTAAAGGTTTACCGGCAGCCAATTCGCTGTCGAAACCGTTGCCTAGCTCTTAGACAAATAGTCACAGGCAAGTGACAGATGACACATGTTGCTCATATCTTTTTAATATTTATGTTTTTCTTTAATACAATGTAGTGTGAAAAAGTTTTAATACAAGTTGAAAATAGTTATGATGTCATTCAGTGTTTAATTTATCATTATTTATTTTATGAATATATTTTAACGTTTAAATTACAATTTAACTCTATCAACTTGATATTTTATAATGTAAACTATACTGAGCGTATAGTAAACGCCTACAAAAAAGGGAAAGGAACTACGTTCCAACTGGAGGTCCATGGACCTCTCAAGCTTTTTTTACATTACTGCCAATATACGTAGGTTAGTTTTTATTTTAATTGAACCCGGTAGATGATGTTACGAACGGGTTGTAGGCTTATTGGGACAGAAGTTACTGGGACAACGTACTGGGAAGACATTTATCGGCAATATATGTAGGTTATTTGTTATCTTAATTGGACCTGGTAGGTGATGCTGCGAACGGGTTCTAAGCATATTTTAAAATATTTCTCACATACCAACTGGGTATATGTTTGAGTGAGTCCCTGGATAGTTGGGATTTACAATTTGAAACAGTAGGTATCGCTGCAATCGGGTTTTGAGATGTATTTAGATTTTTCGCGTTTAAAAGTACAATCGAAACCGGTAATAACCGATTTGGTGCAGACGAAGTCGCACGGGTCAGCTAGTACTATAATAAAACTGTAACAAAGCCAAATCTGTACATTAAATATGTTTTTGACAATTTTGATCGGGGTAGACTTTGTTATCGATGTAGAAGCAAAAAATAATCCTTTTACAACTTTTGTCTGCCCCTGTGAACACGCATCACTCTGAAAGTGCTGAACAGATTTTGACGAAACTTGACAAGTGATAACTAATATTACAAGGTTACATTTAGGATTTTGTCCCAAAAAACGCAAGGTGTTCTCCAGAATAACGGACGAACGTCCAAAATTTGTAGTTCGTGAAATTCTTGACGATATTTGGTAAATTTTCATTGTGCTATATATATAGCAGACAGACTATAAATTTAAGCCATATTGGAACGAAGTTCCTTATTGGCCGTTACACGCTTTGAGCGGATGGGAGCTAGACCGAAAAAAGTGTAACAATATTTTTTTGTGACACCTTAGTACAAGAGCCAGAAGAACAAAATTTTTAGAAAAGCTGGTTTTTTAATATATCTTTATTTATACAAGAATATAAATTTGGAAGACCAAATAAAGTTCAGGATACCTGGTTGCCGGTAAACGTTGTGTTTATTAATGTGCATCACACCTTTACAGGTAAAAATATTGATTATTACTTAAATAATTTTAGGAAACTTTTATTCAGTAAATCTTTCTTTTTAAACGTTATTAAAAACATTAATTTATCATTGCTAGACAATTTTGTTATTAAAAATAATGTGCCCAATGATATTTCTTATAAATTAAAATAATTCATTTCCAACCATTTTATTTTAATTTTACCATTATGATATTAAGATTTTACCGTAAACAATGAAAAACAACGATTAACGTAAACATATGACTTGGGACTGACGCCATCTTGAATACATGCATCTATAACAGGCGCTGCCACAATTATCGCTATCTTTATAATACAGCCAGTGTTGCGCTAAACTATAGCTATACATATTATTTTTAATTTACTGTCTTTCATGTCTAAATAAAATAATATAAAAATTACAGCTGTCTTAATATGGTTTTAACATACTTTTTTATTCACAAAAAATAACATCGGGCATATTATTGTTAATAACAAAAATGTCTGGCAATAATAATTTCATGTTTTAGTAGCATTTCAAAGTTAGTGGAAAACAAAACATTCTAAAATTATTTAAAATTTTATATTTTTGCCGGTAAAGGTGCGATATGCACTAATAAACGCAACGTTTACCGGCGGCCAGGTAGCCTGGTTCGGAAAAACATAAAGATATATAAAAAACTGGCTTAATAAAATTCGCTCTCGAAACCGTTGCTAGCTCTTAGACGAATAGTTACAGACAAGTAACAGTTGACGCGTCGTGCTCATATCGTTTTAATATTTATATTTTTCTTCAATACAATGAAGTGAGAAAATGTTTTAATACAAGTTGCAAATAGTTATGATGAAGTAAGTGGTAGAGATGATTATTTATTTTAATTTTTACATTTACTTATCTACTTTTCTCTCGTACTTAAGTCGCGTCGTCATTAAAATTACAATAACTTTTGATAGACTGAACCGATCTTAATGAAATAAATATTAAATGTTACTAGAGGATATACTTTATGATTTTCTTGGTGAGGTTTTATCGTGACCGCAGTACTTACCCTTATCAAACTGAAATAGTTTAGAAAATTATCCGACGCGAAATATATATAAGAGTTGTTGAGCTATGTATGCCTGGTACACATATATGTTTCAACAAGTCATATATGTATGAATATTTAGTTTAGCTTAGGTTAGCTCAGATAGGTCGCGAATTGCATGTATCAGGCAACAGCCCAAGCCGAGGTGTGCCGTGCACCCTTGAGCTAGTTATCAAATAAAATCGGCTGAGTGCCTTAAGCGCTCACCTTAGTAGTCCGGTGAAGCTGTTAAGACCTTACTAGGTCAATAGTATAGTCAGTGCGAAAAAAAAAATAAAATTTTCATTTCAACAGCAAACCAACTAAAGGATTACCTATTGATGAATTAACTTTTATTAACTTAATTATCCCAGATCAGTCAGTGTTTAATTTATCATTATTTATTTTATGAATATATTTTATGGTTTAATATACAATTTAACTTTATCAACTTGATATATTACAATGTAAACTACACTGACTGTATAGTAAACGTCTACAAAAAAGGGAAAGGAACTTCGTTCTAACTGGGGGTCCATAGACCTCTCAAGCTTTTTTTACATTACCGCCAATATACTCGTATGTAGGTTAGTTTTTATTTTAATTGAACCCGGTAGATGATGTTACGAACGGGTTGTAGGCTTATTTTAAAATATTTCTCACTTACCATCTGGGTATATGTTTGTGCGAGTCCCTTGATAGTTTGGATTCACAATTGGAAACCGTAGCTGCAATGGTACCGTATGGCTGCAATCGGGATTTAGGTTTATAAAAATTTTTCGTGTTTCAAAATACAATTGAAACCGGTGAATACCGATTTAGTACAGACGAAGTTGCACGGGTCAGTTAGTTGATAATAAAATTTAACTTGTACTCAAGTATAGCTACAATACGAATTTATAAATAGCGTACAGTTCAAGCAATAGGAATGGTTAAATGGATACGTACACAATATAAACCTACTTATGCGTACATATACATCAGTATATGTACATATAAATATGTATTAAAAATTATAAGTAAAAGTCGTGATGGGTCTAATCGGTGGAATGTCAATTTGAAGTGTAGAAATTCGACCACGGCGTGACCATGAAATTTTTTCGGAATTCACGTACATTTACTAATTTAATTTGATAACACAATCGACTGACGGTGAAGAAAAACATCGTGAGGAAACTTGTACCTGAGAAATGTTCTTGTTGTACCACCGTTTTTGTAGCTATTATTGGTTTCAGCATGAATGAGACGGCTCGCCCGGGGTAGTACCACCCTCTCATAGAAAACCGACCTGAAGTAACAGTGCTTGCATTGTTGCGTTACGATCGGTCAGTTAGAGCGCCGGATAGTCAACTCCCCATCCATCTCCCCTCCCCCCTCCCCTTCCCTCAAACACAGGCCGGCAACGCTCTTGCTACTCCCCTGGTGTAGCTAATGTCTATGGACGGTGGTGGTCATTTATCCTCAGGTGACCCGCCTGTTCGTTTGCCCCTATAATATAAAAAACAAAACCGTGGGAAAATATAGAACTGTAGGTTTCTCGGAGTTTAATATCGCCAATATGGTGTGGACTGGCGTGATCGTTACGCTCATAACTTCTTTCAGGAAGAGGCCTATGGTTCGGCAGTGAGTCTCTTAAAAAGGCTCATGTGATGAATCATTAATATACAAACAATATAAATTACAAATATGAATTGTATGATCATGATCACTCTGTCTCCTGCTTGTCATACAAATATCAGTGTAGTTAATTTTGAAATACTTGTAAATGCCACAACAATCCTTTTCACAACCGAACCACGCGCGCTGGTCTTCGGAGCCACAGTTTTACGGTACCCCCTATCTGGGCACGAACTAAAAAGTTCGGTACATCTTATTTTTGCTGTACCGTGAAGCTGTGGAACAATCTCCCGTCCAGTGTGTTCCCTCTTTCTTATAATATGCGGTCCTTCAAGCGTAACGCGAAGAGACATTTACGCAGGCTGGCATGACAGCGACGACCACCGGAGGAGGGCGTATCTCTCGATGGTCGTCGTTGTTTTTGGATTGTACTGTGCTTACCATCAGGCACAGTGTAGTTACTTTGCCGTGCTACAATAAAAATAAAACGTTATTAATACCGAAATAAGATGTTTCAAGAGATAATCTGCATGAAGTATTCTTCTAGTTAAAGCCATTCATAAATTTAATGGTAAGGAATTCTAAAGACAATTGTATAGAAACAGCACCAACATTTCCAGTTGTTTCCAAAAGTGGATATAAAAAATATATTTAAAGTCGTGTCTTTCATATCAATCTTAACAATTTAACTGGAACGTGGAACAAGTATTCTCTCAAATTAATTTGAAATGGTCACGCGTAAGGTCGTCTGAAGGTGATAGAGCCACGCTAAAGCTATTACTGGTTTCAGCATGAATGGGTCGGCTCGTCCGGGGTAGTACCACCCTCTCGCAGAAAACCGACGTGAAGTAACAGTGCTTGCATTGTTGCGTTTCGTTCGGTCAGTGAGAGCGCCGGATATAGCCCCTCCCCTCCCCCTCCCCCTTTCTCCACTCCCTCAAACACGGGTTTGCAACGCACTTGTGATTCTTCAGGTGTTGCATGTGTCTATATGGACGGCGGTGATCAGGTGACCCATCTGTTCGTTTGCCTCCTATGATATAAAAAATAAAAATAAAGGCTCAGTGGACACATGAAAACAGAATTACTTGTTTACTTTAATCTAGAATACTTTCTCATGTGTTAAATTAAGAAGGAAAAATCTTAAACTAGTAAATTCTTCAGTAAAATATTAATTACTAATGTACCTATATAATTTATGAACAGTTTTAAAAGATAAAACTAAATAAATAAGACCAAATAACTACTAATATGTATACAAATAAAAAAAGTAATGTATATGAATAATAATCAATTGTGAAATGTATGTAAACACTTAAGAACGGCGCAGCTATTTGGCTAAAAATTAATTGTTATGTTCGTAATTTTTAGGACAAGACACACTTGTTCTTCTTTCATACAAATGCGAAATAAAATGTATTAAAAACCGTACAGAAGGATGAAAAAGGATTGTGTGGTATTATGAAACCACGGTAAAAGTGAAACTTTTACCCTGGTAAAAGTTGTCGCATGTCGTCACACGACATGCGCGTGGTGCATGTCGCATCACGCGACATGCAACACACAGACGAAAAAGTTTGAGATGATGTAATAAAAGTTTCACTTTAAAAAGTCTCTATATTTTTACACTCTCTTCTAACAGTAAGGAACTTAAAAATTTTAACAGATTGTACGTTTAGTTATTGAGTTACCATGTTATTTCATTACATGATCGCGCTGTAAAAGAAAGATTTAGTCTCGTTTTTATTGCCGTTTAACAACCGTTAGTCAGTATTACAGGTTATGTTACGTTAAACATACTATTTATGAAAGAAAATATTAGTTTTTACAACTGCTACGGAATAACAGGTATGTAGTAAGGCCCAGAGGATTTAAGGCTTCTAATAAAAGATTTGAAAGACAGCTTAATTGTAGCGACCGCCTTTATTAGCCCAGCAGCCAGCCAGTTGGCGTATATCCTAAGGATCTCGATGATCCCCAAGGACTTGGCGATATGTTTCAAATGACTCCAGTTTTCGGTGAAATTTGCGCTAACCATTAATAAGTCTCAGGGATAAACATTCTCTTTGATTAGCACTGATTTAAGGAAAATTCTCATGGGAATCTAGAAAATCAATATATCTTGCTGCCGGAACATAAAATTACGGCCAATATTGTGTACCGAGAAGTTTTAATCTATTAACACAGACACAGTCATTATGAATTAAATACAAATTAAGATCAAATTCCTAAATAGGCAGTTGATTTTAAAATGTTAGTGCAGTACTTTCACACATACCAAAATACCAGTCTTTCTAAAATGTATTGAACAGTTTAAAAGTTACACAAACACATATTGCATCCATGCGAAGCCGGGCGGTTGGCTCTTTAATATAAATTATGTGTCACGGTGTTTGTCTCGAATGGACTCCGAAACTGCTTAATCGAACTTTATAAAATTTTCCACATGTGTGTAATTTGATCCAACGTGAGATATAATAGGTTAGTTTTTTTCTCAATTGGACTCGGTAGGTAGTGCTGCAATCTGGTTCTAAGCTTATTTAAGGATTTTCACATACTAACTAGTCTATGTGTTTGAGTGGGTTAGTTTATCTGCGGTCATAACATGCGATAAACTTCTGACTTTGACCTTCTTTGTATTACATAAAAGATAAAGACTACTATTAGCGTCGATTTTATGACAATTTAAATGGTTTATAATTATATTTTTACTACTAATTACTTTATATCTGATACTACAAAAAATATCAACAACAATTTAAAAATATTTTAATTCCAATAAAATAGACGAAGGAAAGCATTTGTTTTAATAAACTTTTATCCTTTAAATATTAAATATTGCATGTATAGATATTTATCTAATAAATTAAAATGCCATTAAATGATTTTTTTACCAGAATTCAGCGTGTTTAAACTATGGATAGGTATTTTCTCTCACTTTATTCAAAAGGCTCTTAAAACTTTCATATTTTAGCCCTATTAGTACATAAACATGTGTTACAATAAAAATATAATAACAAGAAAATTATAAATTAAATGATAAAATCAAATATAATCGTTTTAGGAATAATAAAATTCTACAACATGTCAGTCGAAACAGAGGTTGATTCTGTTAATGTTCCGTAAAATATAACAATGTACCGCAGTACATAAACATAGACTAAAAATTAACCAAGTTCTGTTCATTTGATAACTGACACGGTCTTCCAACCAAATGTTGAACATTACAATTGTTCCACACTCTTCAAAATTAGATGAATTGATATATTTCAAGAGATGAAAAATGTCGGGGGAAATATTCGGGTCGAAATCACAAAGCGGTTTTCAGCTCGATACGCGGCAACACATATAAAATAAAATTAGCGCTGGAGGTCTAACCCCCTTCAGCTCATTTGCTGACTAGGGATCCATTTGGTACACACATACTGACCTCAATTTTTAACCTATGTCAAAACGTAGGAGGTTACTATGCTTGGTTGTACCTGTTCATATTTCTTTGTGTCTTCTATTCTATTTTGTATATACAGTTCGTAATGAATAATTGTATCCACATGTGTGTAACCAAGAAATGTGTCTTCTTTCTTTATTTCTTTAAATATACAGCTGAGAAGTCAAGGTGCATAGGATGTCAATTATTTCATACTATACTAGCTTTTGTTCGTGACTTCGCTCGCTTTAATATAGATTTAAGCTATTCCTCGGGAACAATATATTATTTTTGTATGAAACGGGCTGAGTAGTTAACGCGTGAAAGAATACCTAATAAACGAACAAACTCACTTTCGTATTGATAATATTAGTAAGGATTCACTTCTCAAGAGAAACAACATCATGTCCAAGAGTTTTAAAACTGCATTTATTTAGATGTCATTATTTAGTTTTATACAAATGCTCGACCAGTGACTGAAATTCGACCATAGAGAAAAAAAAACTTTTTTCCATTTTTTTGTACTGATCACACATACACCTCGTTAGCTATAAAACAACAAAAGAATGAAGAAAAATATTTGACAACATTTGAAATGTTAACCGTTTCCCCGCTGCCTATTTATATATAGATATTTTGGCTACGAATAGTAGTAAAATATGTTAAAACAAATACAATAATTATAGTATTACTACCTTTTTCCCGCGATTTCGTTCGCGTGGAATAGTACTTTGGGCTAATGGTAATGCGCAGCGGAATCTCTCAAAAGGAAGTAAAACCCCGAATTTGATACATTTTTCATTGGTCTTAGCGTGATGATATATATGCTAAAGACATTCTCGATAAATGAGATATCTAACACTAAAAAAAAATGAAATAAACTCTTCAGCTTTATAATATTACTATATAGACAGTATAGATATTTTGGCTACGAATACTATGATATGTTAAAATAGATACAATAATTATAGAATTATTTGTTTATAAAAGTAGTGTTATGTTAATCAAAACAACGAAGTGAATTGTGTGTTAGAGAATCAACAACATATCTCAAATATGAGACTAAGGTGAGGTGTGGTTATTTCAATAAGTGAGTTTATTGTATCGCGGATGGGAAGTGCTCGCGTTAACGAGGTCTCGGCCGGTTTTACGACTGTTTTTATGGTGTTATGTGGTTCACTAGCCCGAGTTACTTACGCTGTTATCTTTAGGACACTTTCAGCGAAAACACTTTTTTAGATCAGCTATTTTCGCAATTGAATTTTCCATTAATTGAACCCGTTTCAGATTTTACGACTAAACACATTAACATTCTACTAATCATTTTTTATCGAGTTACTATTTTCATATGAACTGCGTAAAAGCATTCCAGTAATAAAATTGATTCGACATGTTTTCTTTTTAAATCTATTTTATTTTAGGGGCTTTTAATCCACTGAGCATATCTGCCACATTGTTCCTAATTTTTTCTAGCTTTATTAGGAGAGTCACTGATAAGGTATCATTACCAAGTCATAGCATTAGCTTCACTCAAACAAGGCTCAGCCAAGATACTATGAGAAATATCAATGTTTTGGCAACTACTTCTCATACTACTGATCAACGGCTCTCTTTCGATGCTGTTCCTGGGGCACTCCAATTGATGTAAATCCTCAATTTTTCTACATACATTGCGATGGGGGATTCCGCTTTCCTCATTAGTATGCAAAACTTCTCGATGGATTGTGTCCCGAACGGAGTCTTAAAGCTACCTTAACATATCGTCGGTTTAAATTATATTCATTAAACTGCGGTTTATGAAGAGGCTAACACTGAAATTTCAGAGTTCAATCGGTCCCAACACATAACTAAATTTATGTTATGAGTATAATAGAGTATGCTGCTTCAAATATATAAGTATTATAATAAATTTTTCATTAGTAATATTCAAATGAAGATATATTAATATTATAATAGAAAGTTGCTTTTCGTATTTCCCTGTATCTCTTTAGTTCTTCTACGCAACGAATTTAATACGTTTTTCATTTTTATATAGAGAATTCCTTCCAAAAGACGTGTATAATACATACATATATACCCATATAAAGTACAACAAAGCTGATATATTCTAAGCGAATTGTGGGAAGCCATATCATCAACGGGTGATCCTCGAGCCAGCGTACAAGTTGGGTGTTGATGATCCACTACATTATCTTGCACAGCACTGAGGTTACGGCAATTGGGTGATTGTTATTGGGATCAGACCGATCCGTCTTCTTGGGAATCGGTTGCACGTTTTTTTTTTTCTTAGCAGGCAAACGAACTGGTCTTTCACCTATTGTTAAGTGATCACCACCGTCCATAGACATTTGCAACACCAGGGGAGTCGCAAGTGCGTTGCCAGCCTAGGTTGGGAGGGGGAGCAAGGGAAGGGAGAAGGAGAAGGGAGGTAGGCCTCCGGCGCTCTCACTGACCGCACGTAACGCGACAATGTAAGCACTGTTACTTCACGTCGATATTCTGTGAGAGGGTGGTACTACCCGCGGGCGAGCCGACCCATTCTTGCTGAAACCTGTAATAGCTTCAGCGTGGCTCTACCACCACGTTGGCCTCCCTCCAAGCCCAAGGCATGACACCAGAAAGATAAGACAGGTGGTGTAGGCGCGTAAGTACTGGAGCTAACTCAGCTGCACATTTTTTTAGTACAACCGCTGGGATACCGTCCGGACCACCGTTAAGAATGTCACACTGCCTGTATTTCGAAGATACACCAAGGAATTCTTCGAAATCGTATAGGAAATCTATAATGATTCAGATATTGCTAGGTTTAGGACAATCTGAGACTAGGTATCTATACTTAACTATGCTCCAAGTCGTTTTGGTGTTTTTTTTTGAGAGTAGATTTTTTTTAAGTCGCCTTTTTTTAATATTCTTGTTAGTATTAGTTATACATTTGTAACGTGGTTTACAAATCGATTTTATGTATATGTATCAAAGTTAATGAAATTCCTTTACATATTCACTTCACAATTTAAATTTTTACTAAATCTGGCTGTACTTAAAGTCGTCGTCAATGGCAACTTTACTTAACACTTGATATTTTTTATTACTTAAGTCTTTATGATTCAACCAATCTATGTACCGTAGCTTTCCAACTGCCATATAATGCTATAAAGATATATTAATAGCATACTTTTACGACGCTTCGATAAACACTTAAATTTGTGTTGGAACAATGTATGTTATATTTCTTTTTGTTTATGTTACTCACTGGATATTGAGGTATATATAAGTCAGAATAATATTTAGTCGATTTCTATTAGATAAAGCATAACAAAGATTGTATAATTTAGCACCATTCTGCTCAATTATAGTACGTTGTAGTGGATGGATATTTTTCTATTTTACTTTGGTATCAACAGTGTCAAGTATCAATACTTTGTCTGAATACTATAATATATTATTGTTATATATAACTGTAACTATCTGCAACGACGATATGTAAAGTGTATAATAAAATAATTTGATATAATCTGTCAGTTTTCGTATGCATGAATGTAAAGGAAAATCTTGAACTCGTTTCAGCATTATCGAGTGTATACGAAAATAAATCCGCATTAAAGCACATTATTTAGTTCAAAGACTTTCTTTTTTATAATTTGTGTTTGAAGTATGGATTGTAAGCTTAAATACTAAATTAGTTTTTACTGTCGCCGATATTTTTTAATAAAGGAGCTTGTATGACTGAATCGTGATACGACGAAACAATAACGTTTGCATTATATTATCTTTTTACGACCTTCCGATCTTTTGGGTTTCGAAATTTTATTGTTATTTTCTAATAAATAACATTCCGATTTCATCATTTTTCATTATCTCTTAATTATAATGTATATTCGATATTTCATATGAGTAAAGATGGCTATTAGAAAAATTGTATCTTCATATATCTCTACGCATAAAAATGAAGTATACGTTTGTCTGATTTAGGCTAACTAGATGTCATTATGTGCTAAGCAGTTATTATGAAATTTGACATAGGTTACGTGAAATTGCTAGAATGACAAAATTACAATTAAAAAGACAGCCTACAAATAATCAACATAAGACACGTAGTTTCTAAATCATTTGAATGAATACGAAGTGCACGTCTCTCGTTAAGTGGAACTAAAATGTATGTTGTTTAAAGTGAAAATTTCTTTAGGCGTGTTCAGTGGTATTTTTTGGCAGGAAATAAATTTATAATTTCGCGTCGTGGCATGGTAGTAAGCGTGACCAATTGTATTGCGTTTGCAAAGCTTGTGTTAGACCAGCGACGCTTAGTAGAGCAGTCTGTATATATATAATACTAGGCCTCTGCCCGCGACTTCGTTCGCGTGGAATAGTTACTTTGGGTTAACGCTAACTCACAGCGGAATTTCTCAAGAGGAAAAAATACCTCGATTATACAACATTCTTCATTGCTGCTCCGCTCTTATAGGTCTTAGCGTGATGATATACAGCCTATAACCTTCCCCGGTAAATGAGCTATATAACACTGAAATTATTTTCCAAATCGGACCAGTAGTTCCTGAGATTACTTCCTACAACGTCATAAACTCGCAAACTCACAAACTTTACCTCTTTATAATATTAGTATAGATAGATTTATATTTTGTATCGATATTGTGCCGCCCATCATATCATGGATTAATTCATAAAGTGTATAAAACTGTATACAGTTACTAGCGGTCCCGGCGGACGTTGTCCTGCCTTGATAATAAAAAAAATCTAAATTTCAAACGCAACGCAAACTACCGGTTCCAATTGTGAATCTAAACCATTCTTGGATCCACTGGAACACGCACACAAAGTATTATTAAAATCGGTCCAGCCGTTTAGGAGGAGTTCAGTGACATACACACGCCCAGAAGAAATTTATATATAAAGATTGTTCGGCGTGCCAATAGATGTGGAAACCAGATTAATGATAATAATTCCAATTTACAAATTAGGAAATTTAAATAATTAACACTATAATTGATTTAAAAATTCAAAAAAGAACATAGTTATTCTATTGCCTTAAGTTTTCACTTCTGTCGGCAATCCTTGAGGATTCCTCGACTTTTTTATGCGATTAGGGGCATACAAACTAACGGATCACCAGATGGTACGTGAAAACCGGTGTCTATGGATAGCTGCGACATGAGAGCAATCACGTTGCCGGAATTTGGGAAAGGCATAGACTCGTTTGTAGGTGGTAGAGCTACGCTGAAGCTATTATTTGTTTCAGCATGAATGGGTCGGCTCGACCGGTGTAGTACCACCCGACCCACAGAAAACCGAAGTGAAGTAACAGTGCTTGCACCTCCCCTGCGCTTCCCCCTTCCATTACTTTCCCTCTCCCCTTAGACAGGTTGGCAACTGTGACTGACTCCCCTGGTGTTGCCAGTGTGGACGGTGGTGATCACTTAACGTCAGGTGACCCACATGTCCGTTTGCCTCATACGATATAAAACAAAAAAAAAACATCAGTCTGAATTTTCACTTCTGTTGGCAGTCCTTCCGCCGGCTTTTTTCTTTTAGAGGCTTCTGTTGTAACAATCATTTCCACTACATTATTTTCTAGCCTTTCTAGGTTCACATCAGGAGAGCTGCTGATGAGTTGCACTACTAAGTCATACAACAACTTGGCTCCATCGGAACAGGGCTCTGCCAAGACGCCGTACCAAATACCTATGTATTTTGAGAACCAACACTCATACTACTTATCAACAATTCTCTTTCAGTGTTGTTCTTGGCACGCTCCGTCAGCAAGTGATATACATCATCAATAGTTCTACGTACACTGCAATTGAGAGATTCAGTTTTTTCTCATTAAATATGCAAACTTCTCGAATCGTAGTGTCTCGAGCGAAGCCTTTATAAGTGATGTTCTATATAATTCCAATGTGACGTCATAACCTTGCGGAAAAGTTATGACTTGCACTTTATTATACAAAGTATAAGTTCGTGGTTAATCGTAGTTTTAGCTCTAGAACTTTACACTTCTGCCATGTGGGTGTATAATTACTGATCAGAAAATCGTGCGATAAATGTGATAAATAAGGCCACGTACGTTGTCATAAAAAATGTATAAACACCAATCTATACTTCTACACTAATAATATAAAGCTGAGGAGTTTGTTTGCTTGAATTGACATCTCATTTTATTTGCATTTATTTTTCTATAACAGTTTTCTTATTTTATATTATTATAATGGTTTATTGTATATAATATTATATTGTTATTACCAAAATTGTGAAACTACGAATCCTGAAAAAAAAAAACCGAAATTGCAGTCCTCAGGTATAATGTAAACTTGACTAGTTTTCTGTTACATAAAAATGACAATATAGCAAGCACACCATAACTTTGTTTTTAACCGGAACGGTGGTGCCGCTCAAAGAGACACTATAAATAGCCTACCAAAGCTAAAACCTACAGAAAAATTGTAAGGCTAAGGATCCCATCAGACTTCATAACTATATAATAATAATAATAAATACAGTGGTACAACAAAATAATCCCAAGGAGGGTTGATGTCAGGCAGGCGGCCGATCGTAAAAATTAAGCCAAATCATATACCACAACATGACAAACATGTTATACCGACCCTACTTATGTGGGATAAGGGTAAGAAGAAGAGTTTGTTTGCTTGAACGCGCCAAAATCAGGAACTACTGCTCCGATTTAAAAAAATCTTTCAGCGTTAGATAGCTATAGGGGTATATATCATCACGTTGAAACCAATATGAGCGGAGCAGCAATGAAGAATGTTTCAAAATCATTTTTTTTCTCCTTTTGAGTGCTTCCGCTGCGAGTTAGCTTTAGCCCAAAGCAACTATTCCAGACAGACAAAGTCGCGGGCAGAAGCTAGTGGTAATATAATAAAGCGCTGGGAAAAATCCTGCCTCTATTTGGTACCTACTCGATATTTATGAAAGATTTTCTAATTAGACGAGAGTACTGAAGTACTGAAGAATTTCGCAAGAAGTAGTAATCTTCTTGCTGTGGACTTAAAGATTAAAGCATAAAAATGCTTAAGTCTAAAGTGAAGATGTATATTGAAACATGCATTGTAAATAATATATTACATATTACCACTATACTAGTGGGCGCCCAGAGGTCGACATTCGACTATAGTTCATTGATTTTTTAAAGTTTGAATTTTATTAGGGTTCTTTTGTCAAAGGGTATTATGTTATAATATAATTGTAGAATTTAGAATGAAAAAGGGTAATTGGAACGTAAGAGTAAAATAATATATACAGTCGAGCATAGCAACCTCATTCACAACCTTTTTTGGAGTCAAATAGATGTCAAAATGTCTTTGATATTTGCATGTGTGTATATGTTGTGTAAAATTGAAGCAGTAGTGTGAGTAATGCATATTTTAATTAATTTAATGTACTTCTAATGCATTTTATATAAAATAAATAACTTTCTGCACTTCTCCTCCATATAAACTTTAACTATGCCAAATTTCACGTTCATCCGTTCGCCCAATTCCGTTAAAAAGGGATACAAAGTTTAGGCTTCACGTATTAATATATAAATATACATATATACAGGTACATTTTGATACAGCTAAAATAAAATTTAGAAATTTGATTAAGGGTGCATATATTCATTGACAATTATTCATGTATGTATTTTGTGCTCATTAAATAATGTTTATGATATAGTAAATGGTTTTTACTATTTCAATTATAATAAAAAAATGGTCGAAAATATTAAAAGGTAAATCATATGGGGTTTTGATAGTGCTGTTAAATTTCTATATAAAAATTCGAAGTATCTAAAAATATAGCTTTCAAAATGCGTATTTCAATAAAATGTTAGTGATTAATAAGCAAGAAAATCGTCTTGTTTTTAAGTTAAACTTTATTCGTGTTATTACAAAAAAGTTAAATACGTATTAAATACTTGGTTTAAAACAGTTTTCGAGGCAAGTTCGCGTTATCCTTTTTCACAAGTCTAACCTAACGTAACGAAAGCGAGACAAACAGATGGCGAACATTCAGCGACCGCGGTGCATTTAATACGAGACCTTTTTAATCCAGGGTTCAATACGTATTAAAAAAAATTGTAACAACACCGAAGGGTTTATTTAATAAATAAAAGTTTATATAAAATGTGAGAAATTTCGGATATAGCTTGCTTAACATTTTATGAATACCGAGTTCTAGAATGGGAATTCTAATGCTCTAACGGAGTGTTGGTTAATAAAATGTATTAAAACAAGTACTTATTGTACAATATATCGAGGTAAGTCATTACGAACTAACTGTGCCCGCGTCCTCGCGCGGAACTTTACGTAAAAAACAGTGATTAATAAAGGCATTTGAATGTATTAAGTCCATATACTATTATCTACTTTTCTCTCGTACCTACGCTGTATCATAAAAATTACAATAACTTTTGATAGAGTGGACCGATTTTAATGAAACAAAGACTAAGTTATTCTAGAAAATATGCTTCACGACTTTCTTCATGTGGTTTTATTGTAACCCAGTAGATAGACTGATAGATTGACAGACAGACAGACATTTCTAAAAAATATTGAACTGTATTTTATTAGTTATTCCAAGACACCTGCGACAATTTTTTTTTCACGAAAATCGAATAAGTACAGACACATTAGATTTACATTCTTATTACATGTATAAATTATAATTTAAAGAGCTCAATAAACCAATTGTGTTATAAAATACCAAACTCAAGTGATCACAAATTAACTCGAAAATAGTCTGTAACACACAATATCTACATAACATTATTACATTTGGTATCAACATGCAATTTCGAACCGTTATGATATCGTGTCACCACTCTTTTACCCTATTATTTTTTGGGTCAGTGGTCACTTGAAATAAATGACACTCATGTATTGGTGCGACAAGTCCGCCATCTACTCGAGTAGTCCCATAACCCTATAATTGCGTTAACATGTATTGGTGTTCAGAGCTAAATTGGTAGCGGCATTAGAATTTTTCTTCCTTATCAAAGTTACTATCTTTATTATTAAACCGGATTATTTTATTTATAAATTACTTTCTTAAATTAGCTGTCATCACTACATATTCTAAAACAAAGTTCTCTGCCACGTCTGTCTGTCTGTTCGCGATAAACTCAAAAGCTGCTGAACGGATTTTCAAGCGGTTTTCACGAGTAATTAGAGTGATTCATGAGGTAGGTTTAGTTTATATAATTTGTCAATGTTTTTTTATTATCAGGGTGGGATAACGTCTGCTGGGCCCACTAGTTTCTATATAATTGACATAATAGGTTTTCTTTAAATCGTTTTTAAGTTGTAAATATGTTTTTTTAAATATTTATACATTACTTGCTGAATTCCACCCTCTTTGTTAGGATTTATAAATTGCAAAGTATTTATGAAATCCAAGAAATAAGAGAAATAAATATATTTATTGCCATAGTATAAGTGTAAAACAAAACCTTAACCGTAAAAAAGTAAAACTATGACACAAAGACCTAGGCGTCAGCGTATTGCCGCCTTTGAAAACAGCGCCGGTTTTCAGCTAAGCCTCAAAATTTCCCGGCTGAAATACAAGTAACCATTACTTATTATTTCGCGCCCAAGTTGTAAACATAAAACTTAAAATATCTGTCTATTGCTGTACATATAAATAAATAAAGGGGCCCAAACAAAAATAATTTTAATTTTCATAAGAGAGAAAAAGATAAAAAAGCGTTGCAATATTGTTAATGATATGGTGAATAACGCGTCAAATCTTTTAATGAAATTATGATTATAAATTATAAATGATGATAATCTTTGTTGCTCAAGAATTTCTTGTTTAATTAATAAGTAAACTAGAGTGATCTACGATAAATTCCACATTAAATGGTTATATTTCGATATACCGATAAGTTCTGTAGTTTTGACGTAAATGAGCCTTCTGTATTCATTTTAGACATATGCATGTTACATACGTAATAGTTCTGATTTAACAGTAAATTACTCAAACAATTCGATGATTTTCACACGTCCTTATATGTTTGTTACATCTTAAATCATAATATTAATACCTATTTTAAATAAACAACTTTCAATGTCGAGGTTATACGATAACTAGACATTTTTTTGCAATTTCAAGGTTTATTACAAATGGATTATACTATTAATCTTACCTGGAAAGTTTAGGAGATTTGTTGATCTTAAAAATTGGTTGAACCGCTGCCAACTTCGCTAAAACTTTCCACAGTTTCCACTTGTACTGTTATAAACATTTATATACAATTGTACGATAATTATTAAATTGTTATGATTTGATAACTTCGTGTGTTTCGAGTTGAAAAGTAGGAGCGCGGCACACGCGACCACATCCTATGACCGCTTGTATTGCACTGTCAGTTGGCGCCGAGTCTTCAGTATGCCTCAGGTATAAGGAAATTTCAGTAACACGCGCCCTCTACTCGGATAAAACCAAAGGGATGTATTAAATTTGCTAGAGAAACCGCAACTCACTTGTTATTCTACGAACGGTTAAACAAATAGAAACATCGGTGATTTATACTAACTTCATTAATTTTTATACTACACAAAGCCTTTTAATTGGACGTATCCGCTTATTACTATATTTACTTATACACAATTTAGTTGAAATCTTATTGTGTTAACTGTCAAAGAATACTAAATGGTTTATGAGAAAAACAATGTTTATTAATTTTTTAAAGTATATTATAAATAAAGTATTATATACTATATAGTATATATTATAAATAAATAAAGCATATTATAAAACAGAGCCCTATGCCATGTTTATCTGTCTGTTGGCGATAAACTCAAAAACTACTACTGAACAGATTTTCACGCGGTTTTTAGCAGTAGATCAAGTGATTAATGGGGAAGGTTTAGGTATCCTCCTAAGGCCCAGTGTTAAAATTACCTTAGTGATGTTACATCCCATTGTCCTCACATAAGCACATACTCATCTTAATAGCTTCAGCCCAGAACAAAAATAGTGAATAAAAATGTAATAGAGTTATAACTACACTTGATATTTTTTTACATATTGAATATATTATAAGCGATAGATTTCATTGCATAAATCCTGGTATTTTTTTGTTCTCACTTGATCACATTGAGTCGTAATTCTAATTTATACATATTTTTATTTGTGATCATATTAGCACATTGGGACTTGATTCAGCTATTCTAAATAGACTGATTTAATAGAAACAAAATTCTTACATATTTTAAAAGCTTTATTTCTTACTTTTATGATAACAAATCAGTCTTAATTATTCATTGACAATCTCTGGCATTATTTAATTGATAATATCAACTGTATGAACGCCCCTGCCACGTTTTGTTAATACTTTGTAGTCGAGCATTACAGTCTTTACATTGGGACTCAATTTTTTTGGATAGTATCAGTAGACGTAAATCCTCTCATAAGGAGCTCTTTAACACATTTCGATGATGTGAATTATCGATCAAAATATAAATTATGGCCCGGTACTAAGGAATCAGCCAAAGTCAACACGACTTTTTCACCTAATCCAAAAATAGAATCCTTTAATTTGCAATAGGTTGTATCGCCATGGTAAATGTCAAAATCTGTTACGAGATCATTAGAATTAGCCAAAACGAACGCCTTTAATACCACAAGATTTGGCTTCCAAGAGCAGAATTGTTTTATTCCACATGATCCTGTAAAATTAAAATAATCATCTCAACAATGGATAAACGCTTTTCCTTCTCTTGGCGTCTGCAACCTTCCTGAATTCGGTCTATTAATGGCTGCATTTTCCACAACCTGTCATTATTACGAATATCATCTTTAATATGATTGATTATCAAACACTAATTTTATGAATTTTCCTTAAAAGTGAGAATCTGTTTCGTTACATGTGATCTACTTTATAGGTTCACGCCATTTATCCTCCCAGTACATTCAAAGCCAAGGATAGTGCAGCGTCGTCATTACAAATGTTATACCTATGTAAATATATCTTTTGTCTGTACCTTTTTTGTCCAAATTCAGTGATCGCCCACATAATGCAATTGACGTTCGATTAGTACATTCTACAGTTTGGGATATAAGAGGGCACTGTAATTTCAAATGACTCCTCGGAGAAGTCTTTTCCTACCCACTCGTTATTACCTTCAGAACCACTACTTGATGGACGCAACGTCGACAAACTCTGCCTTCCTTTGCCTCTGACTCTATTACTGTCTCAACCTCTTGTTATTCTTCCGCGAGGCTGGCCGCTAATAGCTGAGTGAGGATTTTCTAATTCAGATTCATCTGATCCGTTACATTTTTCTCATTCTGATTCACTCATTATATGAGATTCTTTTTTTGGACTATAAGCTGGATTATCGTCATTGCTGAGGTTTAAGTCGACGTCAGAGCCCTCCAAACAGCTAATTATATCGCGTGCATATGAAAATAAATAGATATTATAGTTTTTAAACCATTATATTCTACTTAAATACTACATACAAGACAAAATTGTTACATATGACTTTAAAATAACGAAATGATGTGTTAATTTAAGAAAATTATAGTTAAAGAATAAAATTCCTATTGATTTACTATAATATCAAAACGACCCAATGTGATCACATGATACCAAATAAAAGGAAGCAAAAATTATAAGTAATATCGGATGTCATCACCTGATCACATAAAAATATTTTCAAATTTCTATGCATTTTAAAGTAATGTTCTTTGTAAAATATTATTAGAAAACAATACTACATCCTTTTATTCATCTAAATTAGCATTTAACATATTGTTTTGTCAAACAATCAAAGAAATAAATAAGGATTAAACTTACTCAAATTGCGTCGCCTCACCATCTTGATAACTTCACGAGTAATATTTAAACCAGTGAACTGACTTTCGCACACTCAACTGTCAAAATCAACGCGTCCATATCAGCCAATGGCTTTCAAGCAAAAACATCGGATGATTTCGCGTGGTTTTGATATTTTATGTGCCAAATTTGAATATGTCCTCGGGTGAGGTCATTGGGCGATAATTGAAAATACAATAAATAAAGGTTTGGGCTGTTAAGTAAAACCCTATTATGTCCTCATATGAGGTCATTAGGCCTTACGAGGGTATATAATATGTCAAGGTTTTTTTTTATTATCAGGGCTGACAACGTCCGCCCGCCCCGCTAGTAAAAGATATGTCTGTATTTCCTTAATCATGTATTGATAAAAAACAACAAACTATTTTTAATTCCTTTTGAATGCTTGAAGTATACATATATTTTACATTGATAAAGGCATACACCTTAATAGATATTATCATTTTAACTGTGCTTTTTCACCTGTTTTTCTTTTTCCTTCGTGTTTCGTAAGAAAACGGAGAGCTTTTTAACAAGCTCCTGACGATTCAATTTAAGATAAGAGCCCTTTGTAGCTTCAACAGATAATTTTTGCTTATTTCTGTACGTAAGCAAATTTATATAATGATTAAATTCTCTGTGGTTCAGCCGTTTTGGTTCATGTGTGCTTTCCATTTAAAAGAAAATAAGTTTTCTCATGTTATCTCTGTTATTTATTTTCTATTTATATGTCGTTTAATAGCGTGGCTAGTCTAAATGGAGCCGTGCATACTTATAAAGGGTTCGTGTCATGTAAATTCATGTGCCTTTTTAGTAATATGTTTTTTTTATATCATAGGAAGTAAACGAACAGGTGGGTTCATCACCTGATGTTAAGTGATCACTTGCAGGTTTGTATTTGGCGCTCTCGCTGAGCGAAACGCAACAATAGAAGCACTTTTTGAAGGTGGTAGAGCCACGCTGTAGCTATTACTAGTTTCAGCATGAATGGGTAGGCTCGCCTGGGGTAGTACCCTCGCACAGAACACCGACGTGAAGTAATAGTGCTTGCATTGTTGCGTTTCGTTTGGTCAGTGAGAGCGCCGGAGGCCCATCTCTTTTCCCCCTTTCCCTTCCCCTTTCTCCTTTCCATACCTTCCCTCATACACAGGCTGGCAACGCACTTGCAACTCCCCTATTGCTGGTGTCTATAGACGGTGGTGATCACTTAACATCAGGTAAACCACCTCTTCGTTTGCCGCCTTTTGACATTAAAAAAAATCTGTTACTTCACGTCACGTTGTTAGTGATGCAGTGACAAAACTTTCTGAGAGAAGAACAATCCATTCACTGTCGTAACTATCCTGCTGGACTACGAGTGAGAATCTTCCTATAATTGAGACTTAACTACCTAACATTATCTAGGCTCGCCTGGTTATTACCAGTTTCAAGAGTAAATCTTACGTCAAGCATCTATAGGTGTGTTCCGGCTGCGGCATTTGTGATTCCGTCACGTTTAGTGTGTTTACCGTCTTAGGCCACACCGTCATCTAACATCAGCTAAGATTGTGTTCAAACGCTAAAACAAATCTATACTTCTATACTAATATTATAAAGAGCTAGAGTTTGTGAGTTTGTGGGTTTGTGAGTTTGTGACGTTGTAAGGGGTAATCTCAGGAACTACTGGTCCGATTTGAAAATTCTTTCAGTGTTATATAGCTCATTTATCAGGGAAGGTTATAGGCTATATATCATCACGCTAAGACCCATAGGAGCGGAGCAGCAATGAAGAATGTTGCAAAATCGAGGTATTTTTTTCCTTTTCAGAGCTTCCACTGCGTTTTAGCGCAAAATAACCATTCCACGCTTACGTATTACCGCCCAACGAAGTGGGCACGGGTCGGCTAGTACACTATAAATAGAGACAAGGCTTGAGGCATACGCTCATGCTTAGGGCATACAAGGCACATGCTCATACCTTATGCTTAAGGCATACAAGGCATACGCTTATGTCTTATGCTTAAGGCGTACAAGGCATATGTCCATGCCTTATGCTTAAGGCATCCAAGGCACACGCTCATGGCTTATGCTTAAGGCATACAAGGCATATGCTCATACCTTATGCTTAAGGCATACATGATGGGAACATTGAGTCTATAGTCCATTATAATACAATATTGTAAAAAAACGTATTAAATATTACGAAATCATGCTTAATTGCGGAAAAAAAGTACAAATGCAGAATAAATTACTAAGTATACTTCTTCTTACATTCTTCAATATATCTTCTTCTATATATAAATAAAAAGATAGAGCTCGGCCGTTGTATTCACATCGCTTCTTACTCCAATCCAATTCTACGTACGTTTATACAATGAGCTCGAATCCTAGCACATTTCATTAGACATATTTGACCATCGAATATTTAAATTCTAAAGGACACTTAAACACATTTTTTTTATATTATTGTAACACGGCAAAAAGACTGCACTGTGCCTGATGTTAAGCACAGCACAATCCAAAAACAATGGCGACCACGGAGTGACACACTGTTCATCGCTGGTCGCCGTTGTCATGCCGGCCTACGAAATTCTGGACATGCACAGGCTGGTCCCGAAACGTGACCCCCAGAAGAGAATCACTATGACGGGTTGTTTCACCATATACATGGTGGTTGTGACCCAGTCAGGCTGTGAAACCCTACCAGGCCACTTTCGCCATTGCCTCGTTCGTTATTCAGCAGGGTGCACCACGTGCAGGTGAGGTTGGCTTGGGTATCTCGAGTCTTATGACGTTATTCGACACCCCGTACACCCCAATATGACTATTTAAACAACATTCAGTAGATTATCTTTCAAGATACTTTATTATATTTGCCATGTCGAGTGGTCAAGTCCAGCAAAAAAGCGGCAGGACCGTGACATCCTTTTGTCGAAGCAGTACCGGCTATTTTCGACCCCCTATAACTTCGTTGTGGATAACACTAGAAGCCTGAGCCTATTTTATTTAAAACATAAAAGATTTTTAATATTTATATGGTTCCTATAAGATGTTGTTAGATTAGCTAATTACGTAATAACTTAAGACAGAAGGCCCCTTAAGTAGGGACTTGATAAAGTAACCGACTTAGTATTACATGGAACTCCCAACTTTTTACGGTAGAAGAACTGATTTGCGAGACTTGGGTTTTTTTTGATGACATCTTGTTTTCTTTTCCACGGTTTAATGTTAGTTTTTATAGATGAATTCATTTTCACTTTTTCATTTATTCTTGTTCTATATTTTTTTGAAGTGAAAATTACTTCTGGCGCGTTGAGCGGTATTTTTTTATGGCAGGAGATAAAATTATGATTTCGTGAATAGTAAGCGTGACCGACCGTATTGCGCTTGCGCGGCTTGTAGCTACTAGCGACGTGTTGTATAGAAGCCTGTGTATACCTTTACATATAAATTTCTTCTGTACGTGTGTATGACACTGAACTCCTCCCAAACGGTTGGACCGATTTTGATGAAATTTTGTGTGCGTGTTCCATTGGACCTGATAGGTGGCGCTGCGGTTGAAGTTTAGATTTTTTTTATTATCAAGGCAGCACAACGTCTGCCCGACCCGCTAGGCTAATATATATATTTTGTATAGAGGTTGTGCAGCCCATCATAATATGTTTGATTAATTCATAAACTGTACAAAATGCATATAATAACGAAGTTCGATTTTAATACTCGTGATTTAGTGACGTCAGTTATTGTTTTGTTTCGATCCGGCACACCTGCGGTGCACCTGCGTTCTATTTCCTAGAACTGAGTGAGACCTTTCCTTTGTATTTATTTTAAAACTAAACAAAATAGGAAAACAACGCAAATAAGTACCTGAGCGAGACAGGGGAAAAATAACATAAGACTACTTAAATAAACAAACAATAAAAAGTAAATAAATTTAAAAATAAATCACTGAAGAATTAAAGAAATACGTAAATAAATAGATAAATAAGTATAGATAAATAAATGAGTAAATAAATA